>JAFEMH010000699.1:245000-650000 GCA_022495995.1 Adenophora triphylla var. japonica
ATAGAGGTAGCTTAAGTTTAGAGTTCTGACAATTCGGAGGTTGTCACCTAGCGTCATTCCGTTATAACGGAACTAACGGAGGCGACTGGGGAAGAAAGTCTATTTGCATAAGTAGATAAGGGATATCTTCTGAAAACGACGTTATCCTAGTTAAAGGATAATAGGAATTATATGCCCAAGTGGAAAGTCCAGGGGCAAAGAGGTAATTTCTGCTCAGAGCGAAAGAAGCCGCCTGGCATGAGAGGGAGGCAAAAGAAGCCGTACGGCTAGAAGCTGTACGGCTAGAAGCCTGATTTTTCCAGATTATTTAAAACAGAATTTGAACGGGGACTGGGCATTGTTGCCGCCCCTCAGTCGAGAAAGAGAGAGAGGAGAGAGGAAGAAAATTCGAAAATCCTTCCATCCCTTTGCCTCTACCGATCTAGAATGGATTCGGAGGGGAATCCAATACCAAGGCAAGCGAGGAGGAACATCTCCGAGGCCGCTCGGAGGAGGAGGAAAGAACTCGTTCGTACGGAGAGGAAGTATGACTTCCTTACGCCTCCATCGGAGCTCTACCCGGGTAGGAGGGAGCACAAATCCACGAATCCTCAATCTGTTGGGGTAAGCATTTTTAATTTGCTCAATTCAGTTGATTTTGATTGGATTTCGATTAGTTCTAGGGCTTGACTCGAGTTTTAGGAATTTCTCGAATTTTCCTAGGATTTTTGATGATGATTTTGAAATCTTAATGATTAACCTATGAGGCTAAGAAGATGAAAGAACATGCATGTGCAATTTATTTGACAAAACTAATGAGAATGACCCACTTTTTTTTCGAAAATAAAAAGTAAGAAGGATAATTGTCTAAGAGGTGACGGAGTTCTTGCATGTGCTAGAACTAGGTCATAGATGAGAAAACGGGATTTTGGACGATGAAAAGGATTCATGCATGCCATTTTTGAGAAAAAATTAATGCTTATGTGCAAATAATTTTGAAAATTGTGATTTTGTGCTTAGGAGAACAATGTGCTTGACACGATGTGTTTCAAGTGATGAAAGACACGTTTTTCATGCAAAGGATGCTAGAAAAATCTTATTGAATACTTTTCTTTTGAAAACATGTGCACTTTTGAATATATGCATGCTTTTTTGAGAAAGACTGACACATTTCTATTGCTGTGCTTATCTACAGGAGAACAAGTCTAGGGGGCCTTCCGAGATTGCAGTTAGGCTATGGCAGAGGATGCCTGATTTTGAGAAAGATGGGGCAAACCCTAAGCAGCTTGTGAGAGCTACTGGCCTTGATCTGTTCATTGAGGCTATTGGCAGAGGTATTCACATTACCTCGAAGAGCAAGGGCTTGGTCCAGGCCATCTCGTAGTTCTGGTGGGACACCACCCACAGCTTTCATCTTAGCTGGGGGGAGCTGACGGTGACTCCGGCCGATTTCACTGCCATCACTGGCTTACAGTTCACCGGGAGGCCTGTGACCTGGAGGAACCATATTACTGCGGAGGAGTTCAGGGCTTTGGTCGGGTTTGAGCTTATTCCCAAGGGGCTCGAAATGGAGACGAGGAACGTCGAGGTGGCAGTCCAGAACTGCATGCAGGAGTTTGCTGCTAATGAGGTGACTGCCTCCCAGCTTGCTAGAGCCTTTGTGTGGTTGATGCTATTAGTCACCATCTTCGCCAATTCTGGGACTCTGGCTATGACTTGCCTCCTCGACTCTCTGGAGGATGTAGATGGGATTGGGACGGTCTCATGGGGTGAGGCCGAATTGGCGGAGCTATACTTCTCCCTGGATCTGTACAGCCAGAATAAGGCTGCCTCCATGGATTGTTTCTCCTTTGCTCTTGAGGTAGTCTCACTTTTCTTTTCTCTCTTTTTACTTTCTGTCTTTGAGACTTTTTATGAGAGAAAATGACCTTTTTGATGTTTTGAACATGCACGTCAGGTTTTGTGAGGTGATCAGGTTCTTTCCGTGGAACCAACAGAGCGATGCTACCATCTTTCCCGCTATGGTCCGCTGGAGGGGGGATGCGAGGGATAAGTTCACCGGGAAGACCCGGATCACCTTTGACTACAAGATGGTGAGGCCAGTTATCAACAGAGATGGGCACGATGGGGTGGATTTTTATCCTTGGGGGAGGTACCCAGAGATTCTTCTAGGAGAGGCCGTGGAGGCGACGAGGCAGAGGCGGTGGTTGACCAGGCTGACATGTGATGTCATCTATCTGGGGGACCGGTTTTCCAGGCAGCATGGCCATATCCCTCCATTGGATGCCATTACCCCTCATGATCCTCCAGCACGGATGCTATAGCCTCGGGATTGGCAGGCGGATGAGATAGAGAGATATCAGGCAGGCGTGGCCGCTGAGGAGTATTTTGATCTGGATACCCCATATGCTGTGTTTGTGGAGCAGCGACTGAGGACGCCACAGGAGCTAGTGAAGCTAGCTGTCACTCGAGGATATGGGGAGGCCGAGCCTTCTGATCCGCCGATCCCTCCTACTCACCTTTCTTATGTGGTGAATGGGGTACCGAGGAGGTTTAGGATACCTGTCCCCGACACTAGGGAGTCCCAGTATACTCTGCCGCCGGACAGCACTGTAAGTACACTTTTAGGGTATTTTCCCTTTTCTTTCAGATTTCTTTGCTTTTTTGCAATTCTGAGATTTTTCTGAGATTTTTTTTTGTTTTTTTTTCTCAGGTTCCAGCTCGGACTTATGACAGCTTGGTCAGGCAGAATAGGGGCTAGAAAGATGTGTGTCGGTCCCTTCTAAGGAAGCTGGCCTGTGCTTCAAAGGCGGCAGCAAATGTGCAGGAGCCTGTGCGCAAGAGAAGGCATGTCGGGGGCACGGCATCCACCTCTTCAGCCTCAGAGTACTCTTCTAGTGCCATTCCTCGGGGGAAAGGACCCAATGCTGGCATCCTGGAGCAGTTGGCTGAGTACGAGCACGAGAATGTCCATCTATCTGATGTGAGTGACACGGAGGACTTGATGAGAGAGGCGAGTGTCTATGAGTTGAGTAGCGATGAAGAGGAATGATCGGAGGCCTAGGAGGTCTCTAGAGTTGACTTAGGAAGAAGAACAAACAATGAACAAGTTTTATGCACATTTTGTTTATTTTTTGCTTTATTTGGGCGCCGATGGGGCGAAAACAATGTACTACTGTTTTATTTACCTTTCTATTTTATGCTTTATTAATTTGCATATTGCTTGAGCCTCGGGGCAGTTTTTTGCTTGGAATTGGGGCTGAAACTGGGCCAAAATGATATATAATGATATATAACTGCTTGGATGGTCTTTGGACATGCTTTTGTACAGGTTTTGGTTGGAAAAGTGGGGTGAAAAACTCCCTTTGGGCAGCAACTTGGTTGCTGCAGATTGTCTTTTACATCAGGCAAATGAGGCCGTGCGGTCTGATCTCTGGAGCAAATGAAGTCGTACGGCTCACGGTTACATGCAGATCGGTTATTTTTAGAATAAAACCAAGGCTTGGCCATTTCATTTCATTTTCAACCTAGACTTGTCCCAACTGTTCCCAGAGCACATATTGGACCTAAAGACACCATCTTTGATCATTTTACAATGGAGAAGCCCGCTAGATTGCAAAGGGGGAAGAGAGACCGTTTTCTGTCCGATCTTCAGTCTTGGGTGAGATACAACTTTCAATCTCACAAGGGGTTGTTTGATTCTACCTTCAAGATCAAGTCTTTATGGCATTTGAGGGATCTCCCGCCCGATTGGGACCTTTTGAGAGCAGCAGCAAGGTTTTGGGACGTCCGGAGACACATTTACTGCTTTTCTTACAATGAGATTGTCCCAACGCATGAAGACTTCCGAGCCTTGATTGGGGGTCCAGAAATTGAGGCTATATCGATTCCGTCAATCGAAGACGTGCCAGTGGCGACAAAGTTGGCATCTTTTCTGCAGATTTCTCTGGGAGAGGCTGAGAGGATGATGATTGCTCCGGACAGGATTGACCTTTCTGATATCCCGGGCATGTTTGGGTCTCCGGATATGGCTACGACCATGGTGGCTATGGATGCCTTTATCCTCTGCGTATTCTCGGCTCTGTTCACTGCTGAGTCCGTGGGGATCTATCATGGCGGTCTCTTGGACATGGTCAGAGATTGCAGGGCTGGGAAGGACATTGTCCCACTGGTTTTGGGTGAGACCCTTCATGGCATCGATAGGATGGCTAGAGGAGACCGTTTCATGAGGTCTGGGAGTCCGGTTGTGCTGACTTTATGGCTGCAGGAGAGGCTCGGGGCTTTGCCAGGGGATTTGCCGACTCAGTGCCCTTGGGTGATTTCTCGGAGAGGTTTGCCTAGGCAGCAGGGCCAAGATGATTGGGAGCTGATGATGGCCAGGCTATCCACTTCTGACATTCGCTGGTGGGTACCTCACTGGAGGTTGCAGACCAGGAGGATATTTCAGGAGTCCTATATAGTGAGGGTTCCAGGGTTCTGCTGGTCATCCTTCTATATACCCTGCTTAGTATCCAGGCAGTTCGGGGCCTTACAGGAGCCGTTGGGCGATTGGGAGGACATCTGTACCATGGAGGTGGTGCCATTAGCTATGAGGGATCCAGCCAGCTTCTCATTCTTCTCGAGGGCTTAGACATATACTATTTTCCCACCCAGGGCTATCTTTAGGAGCAGGAAGAGTACCATCTTGACCACTGTCTACTTGGACTGGTACGAGAGGGAGATGGGAGCGACTCAGGTCATATTGGGGGAGAGACGTCAGGCTTTATTGGGGGCTGACTGCGACTCGAGTAGGACTCTGAGGGAGACTGAAGCTAAGGCGAGTCACCATAACCAGTCGGGTGATCTTATCAAAGATATGGAGGCTCGATATAAGAGGCTTTCTGAAGTCGCTCCCTTGACTGAGGCTCAGAGGGAGGAAGTGCGGACTCATGCCCGAGTAGAGAGGGCACTTATTGACACAGGTCTGATGGAGGCTCCAGTGAGGGTACCGGAGATCGGAATGAGGGAGACCGACATCATAGAGAAGAAGAGAAAGAAAACTCGACGGGGTCGAGGTAAAGGGAAGAAGACCAAAGAAGACTCAGCGAATGACGACTGAAAGATCTTTTCCTAGGATTCCCTTATTGCCATTTTGCAAACACAGTAGTTTATTAGGCATTTTATTGTATTTTAAATCTTTGTAGCGGGTTAGCAGAGTCAAGAGTAGACCGTTCTTGAACTCATCAAGAAGTTTTTAACTTGTAATGAACAAGAGATATTATCTTAGAAATTAATCAAGACACAATTTCATGGAAATTTCAGATGTCTTAATGAATAGGACCCGTTTTATGAAAACTTGAATATCCTTTATTATTGTTTAGGACGCATTTCATGAAAACTTAATCGCCCTTTTTATTGTTTAGACCGAACCATAAATGGCTGCCTGCGTTCCCCTTTTACAAGAAAGACTAAGGGGCTCAGGTCTTCGTAGTTCATTCTGGTGAACTTTCTCTTTTTTTTATGTGCAGCCCTGTTTTTTTGCCTAAACTTCCCTTTTTGGGTTTTCAGCCTAGCTGGGCATTACTCTTTTTTGCACTAATATTTTTTTTCTCTTTTTTTTTATGTGTAACCCTGTTTTTTGCCTAGACCGCCCTTTTTGAGTTTTCAGCCTAGCTGGGTATTACTCTTTTTGCACTAAGATTTTTTTCTCTTTTTTTATATATATTCTTTGTTTTTTTTTTTAGACATAGTACCTTCGGAGCTTATCACCGTTGACTGGGTGGACAAAGGGATTGCCGTCCAGGTCTGCAAGTTTCATGGCTCCTCCCGATAGTATCTTTTGCACCACATACGGGCCGATCCAAACGGGTTCCCATTTTCCCAGGAGGTTATCTCTGGTAGGGGGCTTCACTTTCAGCACTAAGTCACCCTCCTTGATGTCCCTGGCCTTGACCTTTTAGTCGAATGCTCTGGCCATTCGCCTCTGGTAGGCTCGGGTATGTTCCATGGCTTTTAGCCTTCTTTCGTCGAGCAGGGCCAACTCATCATGCCGGCTACGTAGCCATTCTACTTCGTTGACACTATTTTCCAGGAGGACCCTTAATGACGGGATTTCCAACTCCACTGGTAACACTGCTTCCATCCCGTAAGTTAGGGCAAAAGGAGTTTCTCCTGTAGCTGTTCTGACAGACGTCCTGTAGCCCCAGAGTGCTAGGTGCAGCTTTTTGGGCCAGTCACGACCACGGGTGGCCATTTTCCGGATGATCCGTTCGAGCATCTTATTAGCAGCTTCCACGGCTCCGTTAGTCTGAGGTCTGTATGGGGATGACTTGTGGCGAGTGATTCTGAATTCTGATAGTAACCTATCGCAGTCTCCTTCAAAGTGCGACCCATTATCAGAAATGATCTCATTGGGCACCCCGTATCTACACATTATGTTTTCCTTGATAAACTGGGCCACCTTCTTGGAAGTGAGGACCTTGTAGGACTTGGCCTCTACCCACTTGGTGAAGTAGTCGACAGCTACTAACACAAATTCATGCCCATTGCTTCCTGCCGGGGCTATCTTCCCTATCACGTCAATACCCCAAGTTGCAAACGGCCAGGGAGTCGTCATGCAGTACAGGTCATGAGGCGGGAGATGGTTGAGGTTGGCAAACCGTTGGCATTTGTCACACGCTCGGACATGCTGAACACAGTCTGTCTCCATGGAAACCCAGTAGTAACCCATTCTGAGGATCACTTGCATCAGGGCTCTAGCATTCATATGAGGACCGCAGGGACCATTGTGGACTTCAGTCATCAACTCTTTGGCCCTTTCTTGAGTGACGCACAAGAGGAGTGGTCCTTGGTACCGTTTCTTGTACAGGTTGCCTCCTAGAATGACATAATGGGAGGCCAACCTTTTCAGGGCTTGCAAGCTCTTGGCTTTGACACCTTCTTTTGGTCTACCTTCTTCGTCTCTGAAAGCTGATTCTCCATCTTTGAGGAACTGGTAAATTTGATTGTACCAGGGTTCCTTGATAGGCTCAGGTCCCAAGTCTACTTCACAACAGAAGGCCGGGGCTTCTCTTCTACCCACTCTGAAGGGTTTTATGGCTTTTCCCTCGGGGATCTCTACCAGTGAGGCTAGAGTAGCTAGGGCATCTGCGAATCTGTTCTTTTCCCTTGGCAAGTAGTGGAAAGTCACTTCTCTGAACTGTCCAGTCAACTCCTCCATATGGGCATGATACCGCTGAAGATTAGGGTCCACAGTCTTCCATTTGTTGGAGACCTGGTTGATGATCAGGGCTGAGTCTCCATAAACTTTGAGCTCCTTGACATTCCTCTCTAGGGCATCTTCTAAACCAGCAATGCAGGCTTCGTACTCGACAACATTATTCGTGGCAGGGAAGTTCAACTTAAGGGCTATGGGAGTGTGCTCATCTTTCGGATCGACCAGTAGCATCCCTACGCCATTTCCTCTTTTGTTAGCAGCTCCATCAAAGAATAGCTACCATCGGCTTTCAGGCTCGACTGCGAAGATCCCTTCATCTGGGAATTGGGGTTCAGGCCCATGGTCCTCATTACTGGGGAAGTTCGCCAGATGGTCTGACAATGCTTGACCCTTGATGGCTTTTCTGGTCACGTAGTTGATGTCGTACTCTGCTAAGAAGAAGGACCACTTTGCTAGACGCATCGAAAGGGAATGTTTATCGAAGATGTACTTGATGGGGTCCATTTTTGAGACCAAATTCACAGGGTGGGCTTGCATATAATGCTTCAACTTGCCGACTACCCAGACCAGCCCTGCACAAGTCTTTTCACATGCTGAGTAATTGAGCTCACTTCCCTGTAGCTTCCGGCTGACAAAGTAAATGGCATTTTCTACCCGAGAGTCTTTCTTCTCCTGAGCAAGCATAGCCCCAACTGCCGTATCAGTGACAGTGAGATAGAGCAGAAGAGGTTTCTGTCTATGTGGGGGGCATAGTACTAGAGGGTGTACTAAGTATGCCTTGATCTGGTCAAAGGCATCCTGGCATTCTTCGGTCCACTCTGTATCTACATTCTTCTTCATGAGCTTGAAGATGGGCTCGCACATAGTGGTCAACTGGTTGACAAACGGCGATGTACGCGGTTTGCCCATAAAACTTTTGACTTCTGTCTGGGTTTGAGGTGGCCTCATGTCCATAATGGCTTTGATCTTTCGGGGGTCGACTTCGATATCTCGCTCCGTGACCATATACCCAAGCACTTTTCCCCTTGTCACTTCGAAGGTGCATTTAGCAGGGTTTAGTCTCATGGAATGTTGTCTCAGCCTCTCAAAGAACTTTCGCAAGTCAACAAAGTGCTGCCCATCCTTGCCTTTGGAGTGGATTATCATGTCGTCTACGTAGACCTCAATCTCCTTGTGGATCATGTCATGAAAAAGTGCGGTCACTGCCCTTTGATAAGTAGCCCCGGAGTTCTTGAGCCCAAACGGCATTACTGTATAGCAGTAAGTTCCCCACGGTGTGGTGAAGGCTGTCTTTTCTTGGTCTTCTTCGGCCATCTTGATCTGGTTGTAGCCTGCAAAGCCGTCAACGAAGGATTTGACTTCGTAGTTGGCAGTGGAGTCCACCAGGATGTCTATATTTGGCAAGGGGTAATCGTCTTTGGGGCTGGCCTTGTTCAGATCCCGGAAATCTACACAGCAGCGCACCTTCCCATTGGCCTTGGTGACGGTCACAATATTGGACAACCATGTCGAATATTTGATGACTCTGATGAATCCTACCCGCAGTAGCTTCTCAATCTCTTCTTTGACCTGTAGAGACCATTCTGGCTTGATTTTCCTCAGTTTCTGCTTCACTGGCTTAGCATCTGGTGCTAGAGGGATTCTGTGCTCTACTATTGAACTGTCTAGCTCCGGCATATCCTTGTATGACCATGCGAAGACGTCCATATATTCTCTGAGCAGATTAACCAGTCTATCCCGTTCAACCCCCTGGAAGAAGCTTCCAATCTGTGTCTCTTTAGGTTCCTCGACAGTACCCAAGTTAACACTTGTCAAAACCTCCTCGGCAGCTTGGGCCCGGTTTTCCTCTTTTTTTGTAACCTGCTTAAAGATTTCATTAATGTATTGTTCGTTTAGTGTGTTTGCATCTTGTTCAAATGATTCATTATTAACTGTTGTTAAGTTTTGAGTTAATTTACCATTTGTTAAGTTGGCAATAAGGGGATAATCAGAAAGATCTGTCATTTCATTCAAAGCAAAGGGAAAGATGACATTGATTACATGTTCATAATCCTCAGGCGTGAGGCCTTCGGATGACTCAGAGGACTGAAATTGAAAGATTCCTGACTCAACTGACTCTTGACCCTACTGACTCTGGACCCTACACTACTTATTGACTCAAAGTGTTTGACGCGGGTTGGACTGGGGTTTACTCTTTCCTGCCGTTGCCCTGGGGAGTAGCAGTCTTGTCAGCATTCTTCAGAAAGTTGGAGACTTCAAACTGATCAAAAACTTGTCGGAAATCATTGGTAGGCCGGTACCTCAGAAAGATGGTGAGGGGAGCTAGAGTAGCTTGATGCAATCTCTCGGTGAGCTCGTCTGTGACAACTGGACTCATTGACTGAAGAGTCTGGCTCATCTTATCAATACACTACTGATAACTCATTTTCTCTTTACTGATCTTTGACATTATGACCTTGTCAGTATAGCCAACAGGAGGGTTGGCCTGAATAATGCTGATGAAGTCTTCTTCAGAAGGGATCTTGATTCTTCCTTGATTGGCCACGTATTCTATGGGTTTTCTGTATTCTGCTTCTAGATCTGCTAGCTTCTCATTGAACTTTATGATGGCAACGAATTCGGAATTCTCTGCTTCAAGAGGGTCACTAATCACAGGGATGTCAGGCTGGACTGTGTTTTGAATGACGGGTTCCTTGGCGGGCTCCTTGGCATAACTGACGTAGTAGTCAAACTTGCCTGAAGGCTCCCCTAAAGTTCCCACGCTCTTGTCCCCGGCTTCATACCTTTCCTTTAATTTCTGCTGCGTGGATTTCCTCTTCTTCTTCTTTCTTGAAGGAGCGTCTTCGTTAATCCATTCTTGATACTCATATTCCAGACAGTCTTCACAATCGCACACATCATACCAAATATGGGGTTTGGGTTGAACTGGGATGGCTCCCCCAACAACTGGGTCATTACCATTGTTGATCATCACGTTGGCCATTTTGACTCTGGGAAATTGAGACTTTGAAATTTTGACGGGTTATCTGAGACATTTGTGCTGACAAACTGCTGACCCGGTTCTTTCTCACTGCGGGAAAGGGATAGGAGAGGTTTAGACTCGGGGTAGGTGTTTAGGCTGAAGGCTCAAGCAATATGCAAATTAAGAATCTTCCAGTTTACTTAAAACGGTGTCTTTTATTAATTTCTATTTGGTTGGAAAAGGGGTTCTGCCCTTCTTTTTCGCAACTACTCTAGATCCTGGATCAGTGGGCTTCGTCACTACGTCTATAAGCCCCTCGTATTCCACCTGTATTTCGACCTCCCAGGGTGGACAGCCCCGGGCGAGGGTCCTATAGGGCACGCGGATCCCACCGACCGAGAGAGAAGAACGCTCCTAACGGGTCTAGCGGGTCATAGGAGCTTTTAACGCACGAGCGATGCGGATTATAGTCAAGGCAATACCGGAAAAGTCTCGTCTTTCAGCCTTAACAGAATTTCGGCAGAATTTCGCTTGCGCGATTGACGTTTTGACTTTTCGGTAATGTCCGAGAAGATAATAGGCATGGGTCGGGCGGTAAAAGCCGGATGACACAGTGTCACATTGAACTTCGTTGCATACGCCGTGCGTGAGTCAAAATCGAAGCCAATGCCAGACCAAGATCTTGCCAATTTTTCCTTGTCGAAATTCTGGCAAGGCTTTGCTTGAGCGAAAGATATTTTGGATTTTCTTGGCAAGGACTCGGTCTTGACTCTGGCGCATTCCGTGCAGGTCAAGGTCAAAGTCAATGTCGGAGTCAAGATTCTACCGATTTTTCCTTGTCGGAATTTCGACAGAGTTTCGCTTGAGCGAAAGATCTTGACTTCCGTTATGAACTAAGGCTTGACCTTTACGGGGATATGCAACTAGGCTATATGACACGGACTAGACCAAAAACCAACCAAAGTCACGGTTTTTTGAAACGTGTGACACGGACCGTGCATTGGTCGACACTGGCTGCCATGGGGAGTTTGGGGTGATTCCGTGCGCGCCCGGGAGCATCGTAAGGCTGTCCGTGACTGCAGCTGAAAAACCACCCCGGGTTTAAAGGGACGTGCGTGCAAAGTGTACAGGATATATAAGGTGCGCGTAGTTGAAATTACCCGGGATCCGGCTTAGAGCGCGGAGGGCCCCGCGCATCTCGGATTCGTTGCCGTTTCGGGAATGTTCGCCCGGATCCGAGAGGCAGCGCGTTCGCGCCCCGGCATCTGGCTCTATTCCGTTTTAGCGTTTGCATGTGTTGGAGGTGTCTCGCAGTGTTTTGCTTTGTAGAGTCGCCACGCCGTTTTTATTATTAAGCCCAAAACATTGAAAAAGGGAATCAGTTTAAAAATAATAATAAACTGTTTTTTGTGTGATGAGATTTTGAGTTCGGAGGTCAGATGACTCCTCGGGAATAGAATATTAGAATCTTAGAGCTCACCCGAGTCGCCTCGTAAAAACGAGTCTTTCGGATACCCCTAATATTCTTTAAATGTTGTGTGTGTGTGTGTGTGCTTTTTAAAAATGCATGCTATGTCGGATGTCTACATTGTACACTGCGTATTGAAATGTATTGAAATAGTAATGGAAGGAAGCCTTACCAATGTTGGTTCGTGTCTGTCTTCCGCTGGGGAATAGTGTTTGAGGATGGAATGATGTTCCGGCACGGCCCGGGATTGATTCGGGAGGGGCCGGTTGTCTGCGGACAGAGTTTCGGCGTGCGTTGAGATTGTAGGCTGCGTTCGGGCAGAGCTTCGGCGTGCGTGGGGATCGCAGGGATCCCTCGGGCAGAGGTTCGGCGTGCTTTGGGGTGGCAGGAGTCACTCGGGCAGAGTTTCGGCGTGGTCTGGGATCGCCGGTTTGACTCGGAATGAGCCGGGACGCCTCGAGAAAGACCAGGCAAGGCCTCGGAGTACCACGAGGGGCCTCAGAGTACCTCGAGAGTGCCTCGGGGCAGCGCGGGAGCGTTGCGGGAGCGGGAGCGCTCGGGGAGGCTTCGGAGCACCACGAGGGGGCTCGGAAGGCCTCGGAAGGATCCGAAAGGGACCGGAAGTGCCTCGAGAGGACTTAGAGAGGAGCCAGAAGGCTAAGGGAGGAAGAGAGAAGAGGGAGGTGTGTGAAATGAGGGAGGGGGAGCCCTCTATTTATAGTAGGAAAAATTTGCAAAGAGGTCCGTACGGACCTCCCTGGTTATCCAGAATTTTGGTTTTCCTCGATTTGAGGGAATATGTGATGATGGTGAATATTCTGGAATTATGATGTCCCCTATGCAATAAGGTCCGTACGGACCATCTTGACATGCAAAGAGGTCCGTACGGACCAACTATGCATGAGGGTAATCATTTTCCCCGGGATTTGAGGGAATATTGTGGACTTTAAGAGGATTCAGTAATTATTAAAGCAAAGAGGTCCGTACGGACTACTTTTGCTTTTCCAATTTCCTGAAAATTCCCAAAAGGTCCTTATGTCCCTTTTTATCCAAGAAAGGCCCCTCCCTTGGTTTGGTTGAGGTTTTTGAGAGGGTTTTGAGTGCCATAGGTCTTCGAGACTGTGTTTGTGAGTCTGCGGTGTTTCCTGTGTGTTCGGCAGAGGGTGATCCAGATTGGGGTACTTACAGAAGCCCCTCAACGATGTCACTTTCGGAGGAAGTGGGGTCGTTGATAAGATAAGGGTCCTAATCTGGATCGCGTGCTGGGAGAGGAAGTGACCGTGGAGGTCGGTGGGAGGACGTGGCGGTGTCCTATTGTGTGACCGTTTAGGTCAAGTGGCTGGACCCTGTGATAGGATTCCTACGTATCCCTGTCGGGAATCAAGCCTGATCGTAGTTCGTGTGTGAGTGTTGTAGTGCAAGAGGACGGGAGATATCCTCTGACTAAGACTCTATGGGTGGACGTGGTGGTGTCCTGGGTGACCGTATAGGTCGATGGCTGGACCCTGTGATAGGATTCCTACG
This sequence comes from Adenophora triphylla var. japonica, assembly GCA_022495995.1. Taxonomy (NCBI): domain Eukaryota; kingdom Viridiplantae; phylum Streptophyta; class Magnoliopsida; order Asterales; family Campanulaceae; genus Adenophora; species Adenophora triphylla. The sequence goes on from JAFEMH010000699.1 coordinate 258,129, forward strand.
TATCCCTGGCGGGAGTCAAGCCCGGCCGTAGTTAAGAGGTTGTGAAATGGTGAGTGTATGTGGGCGTGATGGTGCCCTGAAGTATCGTGTGACCGCCGAGGTCAGTGGTAAGGACGGGGTGGTGTCCTAAGATGTGGTGACCGCCGAGGTCAATTGTGAGGACGTGGTGGTGTCCTGGGGTGGAAATTTTACGATTTTCCTAATCGGGTGGTTTAAGGCCTTCCGGGCCGGAGATAGTGATTTGGGAGGTTTATACGGTCTTCCGGACCGAGTGATTTAAAGCCTTCCGGGCTGGAGATAGTGATGGAGGTTTATACGGTCTTCCGGACCGAGTGATTTAAAGCCTTCCGGGCAGGAGATAGTATGAAGGCTTGAGTCATCTTCTGGTTGCAGTTTGCCATGCGTGAGGACTTTGAATCGTCTTCTGGCTGCGGTTTGCCATATGTGAGGACTTTGAATCGTCTTCTGGCTGTGGTGATGTCATGTATGAAAACTTGAGTCGTCTTCTGACTGCGGTTTGCCATGCGTGAGGACTTTGAATCGTCTTCTGGCTGTGGTTTGCCATGCGTGAGGACTTTGAATCGTCTTCTGGCTGCGGTTTGCCATGCGTGAGGACTTTGAATTGTCTTCTGGCTGCGGTTTGCCATGCGTGAGGACTTTGAATCATCTTCTGGCTGCAGTTTGCCATGCGTGAGGACTTTGAATCGTCTTCTGGCTGCGGTTTGCCATGCGTGAGGACTTTGAATCGTCTTCTGGCTGCGGTTTGCCATGCGTGAGGACTTTGAATCGTCTTCTGGCTGTGGTTGTGGAGGCATGGCTGCCTTGAGCTTTGATTGCGAGAGGTGTAGATGCCTCGTGCTTTGTCCGCTGGGGAGAAAGTTGGACTTACGATGACTGCCGGTGTTCGTCCGTTGGGGATTTATCGTAGCCCTGTAGGGGCCTTCATGCTGAGAGGGTGACTTCGGGCTTACTTTGATGGCCGGTGTTTGAGTTGCCGTTGAGTGGGCAAGGATGATGGCCGGTGATTGCTTCACTATTTGGCGTTTTGGAGGCGTTTCGTGCCTTGGGATTTGTACTCGGAGGTGTTGGCTCCTTCTTGCGCTTGTTTTGCCGTTTGAGTGGGCGAGGTCCGGGCTTACGCTGACGGCCGGTGCTGGGGATATGTAGTCTTGTACGACTTCCCTTTGACTTGTTGGGGAAGGAGCTCGAGCTTACTTTGATGGCCGGTTCTTGAATTGCCGTTGGAGTGGGCGAGGTCCGGGCTTACATTGACGGCCGGTTCTTGAATTGCCGTTGGAGTGGGCGAGGTCCGGGCTTACACTGACGGCCGATTCTTGAATTGCCGTTGGAGTGGGCGAAGTTCGGGCTTACATTGACTGTCGGTTCTTGAATTGCCGTTGAGTGGGCGAGGTCCGGGCTTACACTGACGGCCGGTTCTTGAATTGCCGTTGGAGTGGGCGAAGTTCGGGCTTACATTGACTGCCAGTTCTTGAATTGCCGTTGGAGTGGGCGAGGTCCGGGCTTACATTGACGGCCGGTTCTTGAATTGCCGTTGGAGTGGGCGAAGTTCGGGCTTACATTGACTGCCGGTTCTTAAATTGTCGTTGGAGTGGGCGAAGTTCGGGCTTACATTGACTGCCAGTGGTTGAGTCGTCGTTGAGTGGGCGATGCGGTCCTTCGCGAAGAAGATGGCGTCGAAGATGTCTTGCCGGTCTTTGCGGCGTGTGCCGGCGTACCAGCCGATGCCTTCGAGGCATTCTGTAGATGTTCCTCCATCGAGAGCCGAGCCGGAGCCACAGCAGGAGGGACCTTCGCGGGGGCGGCATAGCATGGATGCCGGGACATCTTCGGGAGCTCCGAGGTCGCATACCCTTTACCAGTTCTTTCCTCCGCCAGATGCACAGGGTGAGGGTTCGTCAGAGCCTTCCTTTTTCGATCCTTTCGTCGGATTTGATCCTTCGGATTACTTTGAGTACCAGCCTCAGGAGGCGGTTCAGTATTCTGACGACGAGGATGTGACGGGCGAGTTCACCGGGATGCCCGACTTCTCACTTGATGATCTTGGGGAGGATGATGATGCTGAAGAGTCGGATTAGGGTTCATTTGCTTTCCCTCTTTCCATATCTTTTTTTTTCTTTAGCAACAGACATTAGATGTACCTGTAATAAAACACTCGTATTTGCATGGCAAACGCATTTTATTTTAGGATGTAATGTCATTTTTGTGATTCCCGGGAATTGTCCTAGAAATTGTTGCTATTATTTTTTTTATTTTGTGCATGCCACGTGAGCTGAGTGTGCGTTTGTGGGTAGTGTATGTTTGCCGGGAATGGCTTTGGCCAGTGTTTGGGCAGTTTGGAGCAAGGTCCTGCTGAGGACAGTGGTTGTTGTACCATTTGCTGGGGAAATGGGTCATGGTTACAAGGAGGTCCGTACGGACATACTTAGCATACAAAGAGGTCCGTACGGACCAACCTTGCTTTTGGGAAGGAAATAAATGCATTCCAGTGTCTGGTCCTTCCCCATTTCCCCATTTGCAGCCATTTTCGAGCTTTCTTCCCCATTTTCTCTAGGAACCTCCATTTTTACCATGGATTCTTCGTACGTCCCTAGAATTTTGTCGAGGCTTTCGCAGGAGAGGCAAGCACAATTCCTTGAGCAGCTGAAAATGTGGATGCGGCGCCGTATGAGGCATCAGAGACGGGTTTTCGAGGTAAGGTTTCGTTTTTGCTCGATTTGGTCTTTTAAGGAGTTGGTTCCTGATTGGGATTTGTTGCGGGCTGCCGCGAAGTTCTGGGATGTTAGGAGGCATGTGTATTGTTTCTCCTACAATGAAATGGCGCCCACCTTTGAGGATTTTCGGGCTTTGATTGGAGGACCGGAGGTGGAGGCCATCTCGCTTCCTTTGATTGGTGGTGCTGCGGTGAGCGTGAAGCTTGCAGGCTTTCTTCGTATTTCGTTGGAAGAAGTGCAGGGCATGATCCTTGATTCGGGTCATATTGACATTTCTGAGCTGCCGGAGCGGTTCATGGCTGATGATGAGAGTGATGTCTCTTGGGACGCATTTGCCTTGTGCGTGATGGCGACGCTTTTCCTGGTCAGCTCCCTTGGCATTTGCGATGGTGCTTTGCTAGATGTGGTTAGGCCTTTGCGGAGTGGAGAGGATATTGTCCCGTTGGTCTTTGGGGGAGACTCTTCATGGTATCGACCGTCAGCGGCGGGGATCATTTCATGAGATGGGGAAGCCCCGCTTTGCTCACCTTGTGGGCTGCGAGAGAGACTTCGGGCCATGCCCGAGGCTCAGACGTCGTTTAGCTCGTGGTCATTTGCTCGTGACCTCTTTTGTTGGATATGGATCGATCCGCCACAGGAGAGATGGATGGCACGGCTTGGTACGCATCGGATCCGTTGGTGGGTTCCTCACTGGAGGATTGAGACTAGGAGGGTCTTGCAGGAAGGGTCCTACGTTGTTAGAGTTCCAGGTTTGTCTTGGTCCTCCTTCTATATTCCGTCGCTTGTTTCCCGACAGTTTGGGATGAAGCAGGAGCCTTTGTTGGGCTGGGATGACCTTACTGCTGCGGAGATAGTACCTCTTTGTATGGCAGCTTTAGGTGCTTTCTTGTATTTTCTGAGGGTATGGAAGTATTCCGCTTTCCCTCCTGTGGTGCTCCTTAGACGTCGGGAGAGTGTCGTATTGACGACTCAGTACCTGGCCTAGTATGAGCAGCGTGTTGGGCAGTCCCAAGTGGCTTTGGAGAGCAGGCGTGTAGCGATTCTGGGACCCGGTTGCCGTAGTAGCTATTGCCTTAGGAGTGCCGAAGCACAGTCCGACCCTCGGGATGTGACGGGAGACACTTTGTTTGACTACGAGACTAGAGTTGACCGGCGACGGGGAGAGGTCCTCTTCTACGGACTCGCGGGGAGGAGATCCGAGCCGAAGCACGGGCGAATGAAGCCACGAGAGCTACCGGATTGTTTGACTCTACGGGGAGGACCCACGATCTCGGGCGAGAGACGCGAGTTGGTTCGCGTTGAGCGAAAGAAGACTCGCCGGGGACGAGGGAAGAAAGGGAAGAATGGCGAGGGGACAAGCGAAGATGGCGCGGAATGACCTCCTAGGTATCCATTCATTGCATTGTAAACACATTATTTGTTAAATGTATTAAGCTGTCTTTTAGCATGTTGTTAACTTGAGAGTAGACCGTGCTTGAACTCATCAAGAAATGTTGTAACCGTTAGTGATTTGTGATTTACTTTTAAAGCTTTGTCGAGACGCAAGATCTTTTGTTTGCCTTTGTTTCTTTTGTGCACCTTGTCGGCGTCCGTCTTTGGACTTTTACATTGCATTTGTGGGTGACGATGCAGGCCATGACGGCAATCCCCTTTGCTTAGGCTTTGTGCTTGGCTGAGAGGTTGAATGATCCCCTGACAAGTCGTTTTGACGGTCATTTTCGTAGCTTCCTTGCCCTTTGTTGGCGTCGGGCTCTTGACCTCAATTTCGCAGCTTCTACTTGAGCTTCTTTTTTTTGTTTTTTTTTTGTGAGCCCTTGCTCGAGCTCTCTCTTTTTTTTTTGTGTGAGCCCTTGCTCGAGCTCTCTCTTTTTTTTTTTGAAGCGCGTGAGGGCGAAGACAAGCCCCTGGCTTGGAAGCAGACATGAGTCAGTCGTTTGATGCTGAGTGACCCTCGGATGTCCTTTGATGTTGCCGCCGTCGTTTGACTTGGTCAAGGTGACGTTGGGGCGTGCTCTTGAAAAGTGCGTAGCTTGATGGAGGTCTTGATTGACATTCAAACTTTTGACTTTTTTGTGTATTTTTAGACCGGACCAATTAAGGTTGCCTACGTTCCCCTGGACTAGAGGGTTCAGGTCTGCGTAGTTCGACACTACATGGAGTGCCAAGAGATGCACAGTTGTTCTTCTTCAGGCGAAGTATCTGCGAAGTTTGCTTCCGTTGACTGGATTCATGAAGGGATTGCCGTCTAGGTACATCGGCTTCATGGCACCTCCGGAGAAGATCTTTTGAACCACGAAAGGGCCGATCCATGTGGGTTCCCATTTTCCCAGTGGGTTGGTTCGAGTAGGAGGCTTTTCTTTGAGTACAAGGTCGCCTTCCCTGATGTCTCGGGACTTGACTTTCTTGTCGAAAGCTCTAGCCATCCTGCTTTGATAGGCTCGGACGTGTTCCATGGCTTTTAGTTGTCGCTCGTCTAGCAGAGCCAATTCGTCATGTCGGCTTCGGAGCCATTCGACTTCGTTGATGTCATTTTCCAGCAGCACTCGGAGTGAGGCAATTTCCAGTTCAATGGGAAGGACTGCTTCCATCCCGTATGTCAGGGCGAATGGGGTTTCTCCCGTGGCATTCGGCGATGTGCGGTAGCCCCAAAGTGCAAGGTGCAGCTTTTCGGGCCAATCTCGTCCTCGGGTGGTCATTTTTCGGATGATCCGTTCGAGGGTTTTGTTTGCTGCTTCCACGGCGCCGTTTGTTTGTGGCCGGTAGGGAGAAGATTTGTGGCGTGTGATCTTGAATTCACCCAATAGTCTGTCGAATTCCCCCTCGAAGTGTGAACCGTTATCTGATATGACCTCATTTGGGATGCCGTATCAGCAGATGATGTTTTCCTTGAGGAAATGCGCGACCTTCTTGGAGGTGAGTACCTTGTAGGACTTGGCTTCGACCCATTTGGTGAAGTAGTCGATGGCTACTAAGATGAACTCGTGACCGTTGCTGCCTGGCGGAGCGATTTTCCCGATGACGTCAATTCCCCAAGTGGCAAATGGCCAGGGTGTAGTCATGCAGTAGAGATCGTGAGGGGGTAGATGATTGAGGTTGGAGAATCGTTGACACTTGTCGCAGCTTCGGACAAAGTGGATGCAATCTGCCTCCATGGAGATCCAGTAGTAGCCCATCCTGAGAATGATTTGCATCAGGGCTCTGGCGTTCATGTGGGGACCGCAAGCCCCATTGTGGACTTCGTTCATGAACTTGTTTGCCTCTTCCTGGTTGATGCAGCGTAGGAGTGGTCCATGGTAGCGTTTCTTGTATAGCATGTCCCCGAGGATGACGAAGTGAGAGGCGAGGCGTTTTAGGGCCATGATGCTCTTGGTTTTGACCCCTTCTGTGCGTGGGTCTTCCTTGTTCATGAAGGTAGTTTCCCCGTTCTTGAGGTATTGGAAGATCTGGTTATACCATGGCTCATTGATGGGCTTAAGTTCTGGTTCGATCTCACAACAGTAGGCCGGAATTTCCTTTCGTCCGACTTTGAAGGGTTTGATTGCTTTTCCTTCAGGAATTTCCACAAGTGAAGCCAAGGTGGCTAAGGCATCTGCAAACCTGTTTCGGTCTCTTGGCAAGTAGTGGAAGGTGACCTCTTCGAATTGTGTGATGAGGTCCTCCATGCAGGCATGGTATTTTTGCAAGCCTGGGTCTATGGTTTTCCACTTGTTGGAGACTTGGTTGATGATCAAGGCTGAGTCCCCATAAACTTCGAGTTTCTGGACATTCCTCTCGAGTGCGGCTTGTAGTCCGGCAGCGCAGGCTTCATATTCGGCGGCATTGTTGGTTACCTCGAAATTGAGCTTTATGGCGATTGGGGTATGCTCGTCCTTGAGATAGACCAAAAGCATACCAATGCCATTTCCTTTTTTGTTGGCTGCTCCATCGAAGAACAGTTGCCATCGGTTTTCGCCTTCGAGTGCAAAGATTCCCTCGTCTAGAAATTGTGGTTCGGGGCCTCGAGCCTCGTCGGTTGGGAAATCAGCCAGTTGTTCAGCCATTGCCCGTCCCTTGATTGACTTTTGGTTCACGTACTTGATGTCAAATTCCGCTAGGAAGAAAGACCATTTGGCGAGCCTCATTGACAGAGATGGTTTGTCGAAGAGGTATTTGACTGGGTCCATTTTGGAAACCAAGTGTACCGTGTGCGACTGCATGTAGTGCCGTAATTTTCTGACAACCCATACCAGAGCTGCGCAAGTTTTCTCAAGGGCTGAGTAATTGAGTTCACTGCCTTGAAACTTTCGACTGACGAAGTAGATGGCGTTCTCGACTCGTGACTCTTTCTTTTCCTGACAGAGCATGGCTCCAATCGCGGTGTCGATCACAGTTAGGTATAGCAACAGTGGCTTCTCCTCGTGGGGAGGACAGAGAATAGGAGGACTCACAAGGTATGCCTTTATTTCCTCAAAGGCATCTTGGCATTCTGAGTTCCATTCGATGTCGGCGTTCTTTTTCATCAGTTTGAAGATTGGCTCGCACATAGAGGTCAATTGGTTGTGAAGCGGGCGATATACTGCGGGCGGCCCATGAAGCTTTTCACCTGCTCGCGAGTTTGCGGTGGTCTCATTTCGATGATGGCCTTGATCTTTTGAGGGTCAACCTCGATGCCTCTCTCGGTGACCATGTATCCTAAGACCTTGCCTCGGATAACCCCAAATGTGTATTTGGCATGGTTTAACCTCATTGAGTGTTTTCGGAGGCGATTGAAGAATTTTCTCAGGTCTGTGAGGTGTTGTCCGTCTGATCCCTTTGAGTGGATGATCATGTCATCGACGTACACTTCGATCTCTTTGTGGATCATATCGTGGAAGAGGGCGGTTGCTGCCCGTTGATAGGTAGCCCCAGCGTTCTTTAGTCCGAACGGCATTGCGTGTAGCGGTAGGTTCCCCAGGGTTGTGAAAGCTGTCTTTTCTTGGTCTTCTTCGGCCATCTTGATTTGATTGTAGCCGGCAAACCCGTCCACGAAGGACTTGACTTCGAAATTGGCTGTAGTGTCTACCAACATGTCGATGTTGGGTAGTGGAAAATCGTCCTTGGGACTTGCTTTGTTGAGATCTCGGAAGTCCACGTAACAGCGTACTTTTCCATTGGCCTTGGTGATCGTAACGATATTGGAGAGCCATGTGGGGTACTTGATCACCCTGATGAAACCGACGCGGAGCATTTTTTCGATCTCTTCTTTGACTTGTAAAGACCATTCTGGCTTGATTCGGCGTAGCTTTTGCTTGATGGGCTTAGCCTCGGGATTCAAGGGAATCCGGTGTTCTACAATGTTAGGATCTAATCCGGGCATGTCTCGGTAAGACCAAGCGAACACATCCACGAATTCTTTGAGCAGTGCAGTCAATGCGTCTTGCTCTGTGCCGGTGAAGAAACTTCCGATTTGCGTCACTTTTGGCTCTTGGCGGTTCCCAAATTCACTTTGGTTAAAACCTCCTCGGCGGCTTGGGCCCGGTTTTTCTCTCGTTTGACAACATGCTTAAAGATGTGCTTAATGTATTGTTCGTTTAATGTGTCCGCTTCTTTATCAAGTGAATCGTTATTAAGCTGTTTGTGTGTTAGTTAATTTATCGGTTGTTAAAGATGCAATGAGAGGATACTCGGAAAGATCGAAGCATTCATTAAGAGCATACGGGAATACATTATTGGCAATGAGTTCGTAATCTTACGGCGTGAGGCCATCGAGATGACTCGAAAGACTCAAATTCAAAGATAATGGACTCGGGATGAGTTTTGACACTAGACTCTAGGACTCGAGGGGTCGAGACCAAGTTGTTCGATCATGTCCTTTTTCGGCGGTGGAGTCCGAGAAGGTGGCCCGGTTATTGAGTGGCAATGAGCTTGATAGGAGACGGGGTTGAAAGCCTTTGTGTCATCGTTCCCAATCATGGCTATCACGAGTTATCGAAACAAAATCGATCGGATCCGGCATCTCGATTTCTTCATTGAAGAAGCGAGGTGGAGCGGTGGCTCGTTCCAAGCATCGTCTGCGGAGTCTTTTGCTTTTGTCTTGGGCATTACTAGCTCGAATGCGGACTCGTCCCGCTTGTTGAAGGCGGGAATGTTGACAGAGAGTTTTCGAGTTCTTACGCGAAAGAGGGGTTTTCCCGAACCAAAATTCGTTGTGAATAGTGGTGGTCATGGATCCCGGTAGAGGCGGTGTGTCGAGAAATGCTCTTCGGACGGGATTTGGCTTGAGGCCTCCGAATCTTGCCGGGTTACCTGGAGCTTGTCCATGGTTGTCGGCCGGCTTTGTTTGGCGTTGATCGGCTCTGTTCCCTTTCTGGATCTTCTTCCAAGTTGCCGGCCTTCTTTGTGAAGTACTTGGTCATATCGAAGCTGTAAGGACGAAGCTCGGAGATTGCGTGCAAGCCTCTTTTGCTATCTGCGGAGCGTTTCCGTGCAGCTCGCTTGTCCTCCGCAATGTGTTCGGGAGTAGGAAAGTATCCCAAGCCATGGAGGGTATTCTTTTCTTTGATATGGATGATTTGTTGGGTACCCTGATGGCGTTTTCCCAAACCGAGCCTCGGGATGTAGTTCATGTGCTTCATCATTTTCATCGGGGGAGGGATCTTGTCCCAAATCAAAGGCAGGTCTATGTGGCATACCTGGGCCTTTGGGCTTTCGATGGTGAACCCTGTTAGCATCATGCCATCATCGTCGTGTTTGATCTCTAAGATCGGGACGCCGTTTGTGTCGGTCCTTTCGGTGACTACACTATCACCGTAGATGATGGTTAGATCTGTCCCTTGGACGAACTTTACGCACTGATGGAGAGTGGATGCCACCCCATTGATCTGGTGTAGCCAAGGGCATCCCAAAATGGCAGTGAATGTGATCGGGATGTCGATGACTTGGAAATCCGTCGGGACCATTTGTTTTCCGAACCACAGGTTCAAAGTGGCTATTCCCAAGACTGGGCGGGACGTTGAGTCGTATGCCTTGATTGCCTGAGTTGAGGGCTTTAGATCAGTCACTTTGATCCCTAGCAGATCCATCATTTTGGATGGCAGGACGTTCATGGATGAACCCCCATCTACCAAAACCCGTGGGAGACGACGCTCGTCCGGTTGAATTTGTTATGTAGAGAGGCTCATTGTGGTCGGCCCCAAATTTTGGAAGGTCAAGCTACGTGAAAGTGATGATATTGCTTTGTAATAACGTTGCCAATCATCCGAAATGCTTCATCGGGTGTCACTGTGATGGGAACCATGGTGCAGGCTAGGCTTTCTTCCAACTTGAGCTTGTGCGGGTAAGATGAAGTGAGTAAGGACCAGAGTGAGATGTTAGCTTGAGTGCGCTTGAGGCTGTGTTAAGACAGATCTTCGGCCTTTGGGTCCAAGGTTTCAGCTTCTTTGGCGTAGGGCCCCTTTTCAGTTTGTGGCTCAGGTATGGCTGGCCTTTTGTTTGCCCGTGGAGTATTCACTGGGATTTGACCGGAGCGTGTCATAACGTTCACTTCTGGACTTATGGTTTTGCTTGTCTCTCCTATTTCTGTAGTGGGAGGACCCTGATTGGCGTAAGGCCGAGGCCGCACATTTCAATTCGTTCACCGTCATAGCTTTTTGAAGCATCAATAGTGGCTTTGAGATCTTCCCAAGACGGGGTTGGATTATCTGGACCTTCAGGCCTTCGTTGGCGGTGCGAAGCTCGTCCCAGCTGATCATGGAGCAGACATTGCCATGGCCTTGTGCAGAGCTAGACTTGCTGGAGTAGATGACATAGTAGTCAAACTTTCCTGAGGGTTCTCCAAGGGTTCCGACTATGGGATCACCGGATTCATACCTCTTCTTCAGTTTTTGTTGAGAAGATGGCTTCTTCTTTCTTCGAGGACGGCCCTCGTTCATTTCATCCTGGAATTCCATTTCCAGACAAGCACTGCAATCGCAGACGTCCCACCAGATGTGTTCGTTGTTCGGCGGTGGTATCGGGACCTCAGGAGGCTGAATGGGCAGGCTTTCCCCCGGAAGGTCCTGTGGCCTTATGTCATAACTGCATGGCTCGTACGAGGGTAACAGGTTGACCTCCGAGAGACAATGAGAGGCGTTAGAAACCGCAAGAGCAGTCACGTCTTTGGAAGCCCCAGATAGTTGGGTGGCTAATGTCCCGAAGTGGTGCATAGCATCTTCGATCCAGGCTTGTTGTTCACCTTGGCGTTTCTCAATAGCCATGAGGACCTGCCAAACTTCTTCCAATGTTGGGAAATTTCTCGGGGGTAAGGTCCCATTCTCATCGTTGTTATCCACTGACTTGGCCATGGGGAATTAACGGACTGTCCTGGTGACAGAGCTAGGAAGGAGGTTGGACCTTGCGGCTTTGACACAGGGAGACGGGTTCCCAGGTACTCTCGATCACTCTCTGTTTGCTGGAGGGGGTGACGGGCAAGGTTTAGACACAAGAATGGCCTCACGGGATAAAAGGGGGAAAGCTCACGCGGCATGCGGTTTCCGTTTCTTTTATTTATGATTTTTTTGTTGTTTTAATTTACTTAAAACATGTTTTCTTAGAGTCCTAGGTAGGTTGGAAAAGATTGCTCTTCTTTTTCGCAACTATGCTAGATCCTGGGTCAGTGGAGACCATCTGTGCGGCTATAAGCCCCTCGTTTTGCACCTGTATTTCGACATCCCAGGGTGGACAGCCCCGGGCGAGGGTCCTATAGGGCAAGCGGTTTCCACCGGCCTAAAAGAAAAACCGAACCTAAGGACCGAGCCTGTCATGTTCGTTTTGATGCGTTAGCCATGTGAATAGTGAACCGAGCCGGCCACTGAGTCAAGATCAGGTCAAGAGTTCGGCATGACCTCTCTTTACCTTGCTTGCGCAAGGGATCTATGACGTTAGGCGTTGGCTGAGTCATATCGTCATGGCTGACGTATCAAAGGCGTGATGACATGGTGTCATGTGAGCATGGATGTATATCCGGGACGGAACATCGTCTGGGTGTAGCTTCGGAAATCAAGATCAGGTCAAGATTTTAGCATGACCTCTCATCGCTTTGCTTGCGCAAGGGATCTTGAGTTCCGAGCCTTGACTCAGAAGATGGCCGGCATGGTATATGTATCCAGGTATGACATGGGCCAGGTAAAAACCAACCGAGTCTGGACAGAGTGTGACTCAAGACTCAAACGTGCAGGGTTGACGCTTGGCTAGGATGGGATGTTTGGAATGATCCTGTGCGCATCCGAGAGGCCTAGGAAGACCAAACGGACTGCAACTGAGACCACCCCGGGTTGAGGGTTGTAGTGTGCAGTGTATCCGAGGCAGCAGTGCACTTAGCGTGCGGTGTAACCGAGGCAGCAGTACGCGTAGTGTGCGGTCTCTAAAATTCTTTTTCTGAGTAAAACAGATGTTTTTGAAGAATTTTAAATGTATGCACAGATGTATATTGATGCATTTTTTTGTATTTTTATTTTTATTTTTTTTGTAAAATAAAAAAGTAAAGCACGTGCACACACACACAACATTTAAAGAAAGGGGTAAAATGAATGTTTGACCCTCATCATCGTTTTAAAAAACTTTTGTTTTGTTTAAAAAGATTTTAAAACAAAAAGTCCCCAGCGGAGTCGCCAACTGAAATTACCCGGGATCCGGCTTAGAGCGCGGAGGGCCCCGCGCATCTCGCATTCGTCGCCGTTTCGGGAATGTTCGCCCGGATCCGAGAGGCAGCGCGTTCGCGCCCCGGCATCTGGCTCTATTCCGTTTTAGCGTTTGTGTGTATTGGAGGTGTCTCGCCGTGTTTTGCTTTGTAGAGTCGCCACGCCGTTTTTATTATTAAGCCCAAAACATTGAAAAAGGGCATCAGTTTAAAAATAATAATAAACTGTTTTTTGTGTGATGAGATTTTGAGTTCGGAGGTCAGATGACTCCTCGGGAAGAGAATATTAGAATCTTAGAGCTCACCCGAGTCACCTCGTAAAAACGAGTCTTTCGGATACCCCTAATATTCTTTAAATGTTGTGTGTGTGTGTGTGTGCTTTTTAAAAATGCATGCTATGTCGGATGTCTACATTGTACACTGCGTATTGAAATGAATTGAAATAGTAATGGAAGGAAGCCTTACCAATGTTGGTTCGTGTCTGTCTTCCGCTGGGGAATAGTGTTTGAGGATGGAATGATGTTCCGGCACGGACCGGGATTGCTTCGGGAGGGGCCGGTTGTCTGCGGACAGAGTTTCGGCGTGCGTTGAGATTGTAGGCTGCGTTCGGGCAGAGCTTCAGCGTGCGTGGGGATCGCAGGGATCACTCGGGCAGAGGTTCGGCGTGCTTTGGGGTGGCAGGAGTCACTCGGGCAGAGTTTCGGCGTGGTTTGGGATCGCCGGTTTGACTCGGAAAGAGCCGGGACGCCTCGGGAAAGACCAGGTAAGGCCTCGGAGTACCATGAGGGGCCTCAGAGTACCTCGAGAGTGCCTCGGGGCAGCGCGGGAGCGTCGCTGGAGCACTCGGGGAGGCTTCGGAGCACCACGAGGGGGCTCGGAAGGCCTCGGAAGGATCCGAAAGGGGTCGGGAGTGCCTCGAGAGGACTTAGAGGGGAGCTAGAAGGCTAAGGGAGGAAGAGAGAAGAGGGAGGTGTGTGAAATGAGGGAGGGGGAGCCCTCTATTTATAGTAGGAAAAATTTGCAAAGAGGTCCGTACGGACCTCCCTGGTTATCCAGAATTTTGGTTTTCCTCGATTTGAGGGAATATGTGATGATGGTGAATATTCTGGAATTATGATGTCCCCTATGCAATAAGGTCCGTACGGACCATCTTGACATGCAAAGAGGTCCGTACGGACCAACTATGCATGAGGGTAATCATTTTCCCCGGGATTTGAGGGAATATTGTGAACTTTAAGAGGATTCAGTAATTATTAAAGCAAAGAGGTCCGTACGGACTACTTTTGCTTTTCCAATTTCCTGAAAATTCCCAAAAGGTCCTTATGTCCCTTTTTATCCAAGAAAGGCCCCTCCCTTGGTTTGGTTGAGGGTTTTGAGAGGGTTTTGAGTGCCATAGGTCTTCGAGACTGTGTTTGTGAGTCTGCGGTGTTTCCTGTGTGTTCGGCAGAGGGTGATCCAGATTGGGGTACTTACAGTAGTGTGCGGTCTCCTAAAAATGTTCCTTTTTGAGTTAAAACAGAGATTTTCATAAATGTGTTTTAAAGGAATGATTTTCGGGACGGGGAAAATGCAACAGATAAAGGCACATAAATTTTCTGGGAGCCCCAGTCAGTCTTGGAACTGCATAGCCCCAAGCTGCCAAGGCTGCCAGATTAACCTCAATTTTTCCTGGTGGAATTGCCACTGAGGTCGCCCGGTCAGAATCCAAGGAGGATTGAGCCGTACGACTGCATGGATCAATTTTCCAGGTTCCACTCCTTTGCTATTTCAGGTTGTTTCCCGAATATTTTAGGCACCTTTTAGCCTTGAGAAGGCTTCCTGTTCAAAGTATGCACAATTCCCAAGATGCAAATGATGCAATGCAAGGCAAAGAAAGCAAGCAAGATAAACGGAATCCGCGATGGGAGTCTAACCCGCTCAAAGGGAAAAGCTTTCTTTCATTTTTTTTTTTCAAAAAGTGATACCGGTACGTGGGATTGTTAGACCACCGTTTATCCCAAGCCCCGGGTTAGGGAGCGATACAGGAAGGTTAAGTGGTTTCCACCTATATACCGGGTATCGTTTATTTTAAGAATAAAAGCTTTTCTCCTTTGGGATATCCCCAGCGGAGTCGCCAAACTGTGAATGTGTGCCCAAATTTTAGTTTTTTTTTTGATTCACGCGAGTTTGAAAACATCCGGTTTAATTTGAAAAACGGAGTCGCCACGCCATTTTGATTTCCTCAAAACTTTGAAAAAAAGGATTTTAGGGTTCGGAGGTTAAGTTACCCCTTGGGAAGAACGGATCGTCGTTCACCCAAGGTGCCTTGCCGTAGCAAGTCACCCTAGATTTCGTTTATCGTGCTTGCTTGCGTGCTTTCTTGTGTGCATGTGTTTGAATAAAAGGGGGGAAAATGTCCCAAGTTGTCTTTCGGACGTACAAACCATTTATTGGTTGTCGCTCGGGACTTCTTGGATTTTATGTATTCGGGATTTTGATCCCGTCCTCATCTTGGACTTGTGATCATCGCATTTTAACCTCGGGACTTGCGTGATCGAGAGAAAGACTCTCTTTTATAGTCCAAAATGAGGTTCTTTAGGAAAGGAGTGACCTTAGCCCATCAATCCTACACCTTAAGACGATTGAGCTTATATAGATGCTTCATGCTCGTCTTAAGTGATAATCGGAGATATAGGTTCAAGGTTTATCCCTTTCTAAAGAGATTGTGGCACCTTTAATGGAAGAAACGATGTAAAGATAGGATCTTTACACCGGTCCGTTCCGAAGGTTGCTAATGGGGACATGGGGGAATGCATGTAAAAATGACATTTTTAGTGAAAAGATGACATTTTTGGGTTGCAAAGGATGCATTTGATTTGCAAAGGATGCATTTTTATATAAGGACATAATTTTTATGCAAAGGATGCATTTTTATGGTGGAAAATAGTATT
This sequence comes from Adenophora triphylla var. japonica, assembly GCA_022495995.1. Taxonomy (NCBI): domain Eukaryota; kingdom Viridiplantae; phylum Streptophyta; class Magnoliopsida; order Asterales; family Campanulaceae; genus Adenophora; species Adenophora triphylla. The sequence goes on from JAFEMH010000699.1 coordinate 273,425, forward strand.
TAATATGCAAAGGATGCTAATTTGATGATAAAAAGATGATCTTTGATGCAAAGGATGCATGAAAATGGATTTTAGATGCAAAGGATGCACCTTTATGGTAAAGACATGATTTTTATGTGCAAAGGATGCATTTTGAATATAAAGCTTGCATTTTTAAGAGCAAAGGATGCATTTTGAATGGAAAGATTGCATTTTTATGAGCAAAGGATGCATAAAGATGATATTTTTATGTAAAAAAGGAATTTTTAGGTGCAAAGGATGCACCTTTGAATAAAGATTACATTTTTAATAGCAAATGATGCTTAATTCATGCAAAGGATGCAAAAGGGGGATATGATAAAGATAGGATCTTTAATGATAAATGCCAAGTCCCAAGCAAGATAATGACAATATATGAATGCAATGAGCAATTAAATCACATAGAGCAAGTATAATGCAAGGTAAGGGATTGAGAGGTTACCAATGGTGGTGACCTCTTCTTCTTTGGATCTTGCTTGATGGAGGGATCAACTTTGGAGGCTTCAAGGAGGAGGGAGGTGGCTTCTTGGCTTTCTTCAACCTCTTGATCTCTGAGTATGGTGTATTGTGTGTGTTTTTCGTTCTTGGTTGCTTTGTTGTTGGTGTCTAAAATGGGAAGAGGAGGGCTCTATTTATAGGCAGTCTGGATAAGGCTAATGAAGCCGTGCGGCTAGAGGTCCTTGGCTAATGCAGCCGTGCGACATTATCCTGTGTGACTCAGCATGTTTCTAGAATCATGCAAGGTGGCAATTCTAGAAGGTTTTTGGTATTAAGAAAAACGTGTTTCTTAATCTCCAAGCAGTCCCTTCAGCCCTTGGGTGTTTTGGAACAGTTTCGGAATTGTTCCGGAACTCTAGGAAAGTCCGGGGAATTACCGGGAAACTTTACCGAAAGGCATGAGCCAGATTTGGGTACTTACAATATGATGAAAGTCATGTTTGATTTTAGTCAAACGATATCTTAACACGATATTTGTAAAGGCTAATTTTGGCATGATCAGATTCATGATGGGAAGGATGATAAGTCAAGATGGAATTTGTCCCTCGAAAGAGAGATGTTTTGCTTGGGCCCCTCGATGAGTGATAATGATGAAAGTGTATGGCCATACACCAATACGATTGAATTATCATTATACTTGGAATCGAGAAAGCATTGAACAAAGACAAGTTGACGAGGACCATGACTTGTGTTCAATATAACATCGTGAGACAAAGGGAGAAATGGAAGTGTACCATTGGAAACGTGAACTCTTACGTTATATTATTTGTGTAGACATAATGGCTTGCTAGAGTCCGCTTATGTCTTATGAGAGTCGATATGATCGAGCTCATTGCCAACATAATATAATCCTATTGGGTCACACACAACTAGAATGAATTGATTAAACCATTGGAAGAATGATTGAGAAATTCCTCATCAGCCTTGTATGGTCGTGCGACACAACAAGGCAATGTGCCTCGTGTGGTCGTGCGACATAACAGGTCATGAGGTGGTTTTACAGAATCCTTTCCTAATTTGATTAGGAATCATATACTATACTAATGTAGTATAAATATGAACGTCTGTTAACCCTAAAAAGCTAGCCGAAATTCTGAAAATAAATTCACAACATATATTCTCAATTTTCTTCATAGGTTTAAGGGATCTAGCAATCTTCAGGAAGCTTTTCTTGGTTCATTCAAAGGTGTGGATACCGAAAGAGGGTCTTCACTCGTTCAACGATCAAGGCCTAGAGTTCAAGCAATCTGAAGAACAAAGTTTGTGATTCGAAATCACGTTATTAAATTGTTCGATAGCTCAAGAATGGAAAGCGTTCAAGGTTGGTTATTTCTATCTCATAGTTTTCAAGTTAATTGTATAGAACGAATCCTAGGCTCTTGGGTTTTGTGTTAATTAGATGCTTAAATTCCGCTGCGCATGGACCCATAAAATCCAACAGTGGTATCAGAGCCCCGTTCGTATCATTAAGTTTGAATTAACATGCTAGAAAAGTAATATAAATCGTTTATATGTTCTTTTTCATGTTATGTATGCGATAGATTGATTATTTTTGAAACAATATGCCTAAATCGTGTTCTATTGATATTGAATTAAATCTGTTAAAAGTTGTTTACATGATTTAATTGCTCTGTGATTTAGAATTGATTGAATTCTGGAAATCTGCAAATTGTCATCCTGTGTCACGCGACAGAACCTGCTTCTGTCACGCGACATTCTTGCCCAATCTGGGCAGTATCAATTTGTTGAACAATCCTGCTAATCTGTGAATGTTTTTACAATCTGATATGTTTATGTATTAATCTGGATGCTATAAATTTCTGGAAATTAAGTTTATAGGGCTATGCTAGATTAATTCATTGTTTATGCATGCTTAGTTAATTAAAATATGATTTTATTAATTGTTGCGATGCATGAATTATACTCCCTCCGTCCCACCCGAATTTGGACGAAGTTACTTTACACGGAGATTAAGAAATAACAATAAGATAATAAAAATGTGTGGTAGAAAATGAAGAGAGAGAATGAGTAGAGTTAATAGTGGTTGGTTGAATAAATTGTATGGTGGAGAATGAGTGGAGTTAATGAGTGAGTGGGGTATGCCCATTTTTTATTATTATAAACTTTCCTTTTTGGGTTGTCCAAATTCGGATGGGACGCCCAAAAAGGAAATTTGTCCAAATTCGGATGGGACGGAGGGAGTATGTTCTTACGTGTTCTTACGTGTTAAGAATTTTAGATGTTTAGTTGAAACATTGCATTATAATTTCCTGAGTGTTTAGATTGAAACATTAAGATTTTGATTTATGATTGTTTATGAGAAACAAGTCATATTACACAAAATTTTAAAAGGAAACTGATTGTTTAATTAAAGTGTTGATTATGTTGCAAATCAGACCTGATTTCCGATTGTGCATGTCTAGGTGAGTTCTATCGAAGGAGAGATTTGGTACTTAAGTAGTCCTTGTGGGTCACCTATCTTCCTAGGAACTTACTTGGTGCACAATTATGACTATCTTTGCTGATACGCTTATAATCTACTTTAAAGAACCTTCATTTAACTTTTAAGTTATTTATGCCAATTCATGATTAAAACACGTGAGACCATTCAGATAGTTTTGGGTGGGCTTGCCATAGCAAGGTACTTTGATTCTATTCGAATGCGAGCAAGATGAGGAAATGGTGGTTCCTATACATTTAAAGTGAATGAACTTAATTGGGTTATCAAAATGGTTTTGGACCCAAGGCATAAGATGAGATTAAAATATGCTTAGACATATGATGTCTTGAACAAATCTCATAAAAGATCTAAGAGTCATATATGTGATATGATTGATGTTTCTACCTAATTAATTTAGTTTTGAGCGGTTTGCCATAGCAAACTTGAAATTAAATTAAAGTTGGATCTTAGCCCATTAAATGTATATTATGCTTATTTGCATTGGAAGGTGTATAATTTAGTGGGAGCATTTTATGTAAATGCATTATACTTCTCATATGACATGTTTGCTTATATGTGTTCATATTTTATGTATATCTTTTCGTAGAATAAATGGCATCAAACAATAATCATCTGTCACTGCGATCTCTCCTTGAGAAGGAGAAGTTGTAAGAGAATGGTACAAACTAAATGGATTGGATCCGTAGCGTGAGAATTGTTCTCAGGCAAGAGGAAAAACTGTACGTTCTCAAGGAACCTATTCCACCTGAACCTGCTGCCAATGCTACTAGGGCAGTGAAGGATCAATATCTGAAGCACAAACGTGATTCTACAGATGTTGGATGCCTCATGCTCTCCGCCATTTGCAATAACCTTCAGAAGGACCTTGAGCACTTGGGGACAGTTGATCTAAACAATCGACTGATGGAAATGTTCCAAGTTCAAGCTAGGCAAGAAAGGTACAACACAATTAAGGTCCTGACCTCATGCAAGATGAGTGAAGGACAAGTTGTTGGTCCCAATGATCTTAAGTTGAAGGGCCACATTGAGCATCTTGAAAGGCTCAGTTTTTCAATTAGCCAAGAGTTGGCTACTGACATAATATTGAATTCATTGCCCAAAAGTTTTAGTAATTTTATAATGCACTATAACATAGGAGGCATGAATAAAAACCTTTCCGAGTTATTTCAAATGTTGAACACTGCGGAAACCAATATTGTCGAGAAGAAAACCAATCAAGTGATGATGGTTAACAAGGGGAAGGGTTTCAAGGGTAAGGGAAAGGCAAAGGTTGCTAATCCTAAGGCAAATGTTGCATAACCCAATGAGGCTGCCAAGCCTAAAGAGGTTAATACTTGTTTTGAACAATTGCTATTACGTTCCAGCTTTAAGTAGGAATATTATTTCGATTTCATGTTTGGATAATGAAGGTTTTAATTTTCTTATACGTGATAAGAAGTTTTCCATTTACAAGAGTGATATGCATTATTGTACTGCTGTTTCATTCAATGGCCTTTATATCCTTGTTGTTGAAAATCGTGATAATGCTGTCTATAACATTAACAAGAGATCCAAACCCAATGATGTAAACCACACTTACTTATGGCATTGTCGTCTTGGCCATATAAATGAGAAATGCATTTCTAAACTCCCCAAAGATGGACTTTTAGACTCACATGATTATGAATATTATGAGACATGCGAATCTTGTTTGCTTGGCAAGATGACCATGGACCCATTTACCAAAACTGGTGAAAGGGCGGGCAACTTATTAGGCCTCATACATACCGATGTGTGTGGACCTATGAGTAGCGATGATAGGGGAGGATTTCGGTACTTCATAACATTCACTGATGATTATAGTAGATTTGGATATGTTTATCTAATGAAACATAAAAGTGAATCGTTTGAGATATTTCGAATATTTCAAAATGAGGTGCAAAACCAACTTGGCAAAACCATTAAAGTACTTCGATCCGATCGAGGTGGTGAATATTTGAGCCAAGAATTTGACAGTCATCTTAAGAGTTGTGGAATCGTTTCAGAACTCTCTCCACCCAGAACACCACAATGGAATGGTGTGTCTGAAAGGAGGAATTGAACCTTGTTGGACATGGTTCGTTCTATGATGAGTCAAGTTGAGCTTCCTTTATCCTTTTGGGGACATGCACTAGAAACTGCTGCTTTTACTATAAACAGAGTTCCTACCAAATCGGTTCAAAAGACCCCATATGAGATGTGGCATGGAAGAAAACCTAGTTTGTCTTTAATGAAGATTTGGGGTTGCGATGCATATGTCAAGAAGATAACTTCTGACAAGCTAGCACCTAAGTCTGATAAATGTGTTTTCGTTGGTTATCCTAAGGAAACCAAAGGATACTATTTCTACAACCGAAACGAGAACAAAGTGTTTGTTGCTCGAAATGGTACTTTCTTAGAAAAGGAGTTTCTTCGCAAAGGAATCAGTGGGAGTAAAATAGATCTCAAAGAAATTCGAGAACCCGAAAACAACATTGAACCTATGGTAGAGACTGAACCAAGTTCACAAGTAGTTGTGGAACCGGTTCAAGATGCACAAGTTCTTCGCCGAAGTGGTAGGTCACGATCCGAACCCGAGAGATATGGATTTCTCGTTACGAAAAGTGATGAAGTGGAGTTAATCGAAAAGCGATGAACCTACTTGCTATCAAGAGGCGATGTCCGCTCCTGATTCAGAAAAATGGCAAGAAGCCATGAAGTCCGAGTTACAATCCATGGCTGATAATCAAGTTTGGAACTTGATTGATCCACCCGAAGGTGTAAAAACCATAGGGTGCAAATGGGTCTTCAAGAAGAAGACCAACATGGATGGGAAGGTGCACACCTATAAGGCTAGGCTTGTAGCTAAGGGATATAGGCAGATTCATGGCATCGACTATGATGAAACCTTTTCGCCTGTAGCTATGCTTAAGTCTATTAGAATTTTAACTGCCATAGCCGCATATTATGACTATGAGATATGGAAACTGGATGTCAAGACATCTTTCCTTAATGGGAAGTTACTTGAGGATGTATACATGATACAACCTGAAGGTTTTGTCAGTCCAAAAAATTCTAACAAGGTGTGTAAGTTGCAGAAATCCATTTATGGATTGAAGCAAGCTTCTAGGAGTTGGAATCTACATTTTGATGAAGCAATCAAAGAGTTTGGCTTTATCAAGAACGAATATGAACCTTGTGTATACAAGAAAATTAGTGGGAGCATAGCACTATTTTTAGTGTTGTATGTCGACGATATCTTACTCATTGGAAATGACATTCCTGCACTACAGACTGTCAAGTCTTGGTTGGGAAAGTGATTTTCAATGAAAGATATGGGCGAAGCTACATATATCCTTGGTATCAAGATCTATAGAGATAGATCCAAGAGGATGATTGGTTTAAGTCAAAGTACTTACATTGACAAGGTTCTTAGAAGATTCCAAATGGAAAATTCTAAAAGAGGAAACTTGCCAATGTTGCATGGTATATCTCTTAGCAAGACTCAAAGTCCTAAGACTAATGATGAGCGAAAGAGAATGAATGGTATTCCATATGCTTCGGCAATTGGGTCTATCATGTATGCTATGTTATGTACTAGACCCGATGTCTCGTGTGCTCTAAGCATGACGAGTAGGTACCAATCGGATCCCGGCGAACCACATTGGATAGCAGTCAAGAATATCCTCAAGTACTTACGAAGAAATAAGGATGTATTCTTGGTCTTTGGAGGAATGGAAGAAGATCTTGTCGTGAAAGGCTACACAGATGCTAGCTTCCAAACCGACAAGGATGATTTCAGATCGCAGCCTGGATTTTTGTTTACGCTGAATGGAGGCACTGTGAGTTGGAAAAGTTCCAAGCAAAGTACCGTCGTTGATTCTACAACTGAAGCTGAGTACATTGCGGCATCTGATGCAGCTAAGGAAGCCGTTTGGATCAAAAAGTTCATTAGTGATTTGGAAGTCGTTCCAAGCCTCAAGGATCCTACTGAACTTTACTGTGACAATAATGGTGCCATTGCACAAGCAAAGGAACCAAGGTCACACCAGAGATCCAAACACATACTTCGACGTTTCCACATTATTCGAGAGATATGTGAAAGGGAAGACGTAAAGATATGCAGAGTAGACACTGATGACAACGTGGCGGACCCATTAACTAAGGCTCTCCCGCAAGCTAAGCATGATGGTAATGTTAGGTCCATGGGTATTCGATACATGGGAGATTGGGCCTAGTGCAAGTGGGAGACTATTAGTGTTATGCCCTAGGCCTATATTTGATAGACTTATGTGTTGACATTATTTATTATTATATGAGAAGTTTATTATTTGATTATTATATGCGTTTTGCATATTTGTTTATAATAATCTCCGTCCCTAATTATTAAGAGAATAATTAGTATAAATGTTAATGGATAATCATATGATGATTTTATGCATAGAGATGCACATTAAATTTATGGGTACTTGTTAGAGAATAAGTGACTGGACTTGACCCGTATGAGATTTATGTCATGGTCAATGTCATAATTAAATCTCATAAGGTCACTTCATTTAGTCCCTAGACCTGAGATTATCATGACCTTACATATGATGAAAGTCATGTTTGATTTTAGTCAAACGATATCTTAACACGATATTTATAAAGGCTAATTTTGGCATGATCGGATTCATGATGGGAAGGATGATAAGTCAAGATGGAATTTGTCCCTCGAAAGAGAGATGTTTTGCTTGGGCCCCTCGATGAGTGATAATGATGAAAGTGTATGGTCATACCCCAATACGATTGGATTATCATTATACTCGGAATCGAGAAAGCATTGAACAAAGACAAGTTGACGAGGACCATGACTTGCGTTCAATATAACATCGTGAGACAAAGGGAGAAATGGAAGTGTACCATTGGAAACGTGAACTCTTACGTTATATTATTTGGGTAGACATAATGGCTTGCTAGAGTCCGCTTATGTCTTATGAGAGTCGATATGATTGAGCTCATTGCCAACACAATATAATCCTATTGGCTCACACACAACTAGAATGAATTGATTAAACCATTGGAAGAATGATTGAAAAATTCCTCATCAGCCTTGTATGGTCATGCGGCACAACAAGGCAATGTGCCTCGTGTGGTCGTGCGAAATGACAGGTCCTAAGGCGGTTTTACAGAATCCTTTCCTAATTTGATTAGGAATCATATACTATACTAATGTAGTATAAATATGAACGTCTGTTAACCCTAAAAAGCTAGCCGAAATTCTGAAAAGAAATTCACAACATATATTCTCAATATTCTTCATAGGTTTAAGAGATCTAGCAATCTTGAAGAAGCTTTTCTTGGTTCATTCAAAGGTGTGGATACCGAAAGAGGGTCTTCGCTTGTTCAAAGATCAAGGCCTAGAGTTCAAGCAATCTGAAGAACGAAGTTTGTGATTCGAAATCACGTTATTAAATCGTTCGATAGCTCAAGAACGGAAAGCGTTCAAGGTTGGTTATTTCTATCTCATAGTTTTCAAGTTAATTGTATAGAACGGATCCTAGGTTCTTGGGTTTTGTGTTAATTAGATGCTTAAATTCCGCTGCGCATGGACCCATAAAACCCAACAGTTTTAATAACTTGTCTTTATTAATAGCTAGTATATATATATACTGATAAACACAAAATTTAATTAAAATATCATATTTTCTTTAGCAATAGAAAAATAAATTTGTTTTTTTTAATAGGAAATTGCATCGGTTAATATAAGAATTTAGGCTTTGGTCCTATTAATTGTTGGTACATTTTCCTAGCAAACTGAGCATTACTATGTACTAATTGAACTATAGTTCTATCTACTTTGTTAATAAAAAAGCTATAGCATTTCGAAATGTAAAATTGAATGTCTAGTAAAATTTCTTCTAATGAGTAGTGGGGAGTCACTGTTCTTTTGATACTTGTAACTGCAGCTTCAGCATCAGTTAGGACCGTTATCTTTCGAAATCCGTGATTTGTTGCCCATTGGAGACATACGAGGATCACTAGACATTCTGCTTGGATACTTGTTGAAGCTTTTGTTGATTTGCTACCTATAGCTAGCTATTATTCCATTTTGATCATCCCATAGTTCCCACCCATGTCCTGTAGATTTTGCGTCTTTCTTCCAAGCACCATCTGTGAAAAGAACTTGAGAGTTGTTTGTTACAAATTTTTGATGTATTCTTCAAGAGTCTTGCCATTCAAAGAATCAAAACTCCTATTTGCAAGTTGTTGGTTTTCATTGTGGTTTAATCAGTTGATTTCCCTATATTTTTTGTTGTTCCTTTCCTCTATTTCCTGATTTCAAAATTTTTGAAGGTGGATGATAGCTCGATTGAGAAGTTGGTCTGTTTCTGGTCTGCCTTAGATGAAGATGATTTGGTTACAGTTTAGCCAAGTTTCCCAAAGAATGAAAATGGTAAGAAAAGAATCCATTTTGTCCTTGGAAGTTAACCAAGGGCTTAACCAATCAATTATAGTAGGAGGTGTGAAAGTGTGATGCGGAAGCAAGCATAGAGGCTAATGGTAAGGAACTAATGTTGAGCTCCAAGAGTATGGACCAGGCTTTAGGGGTCAACTTGAGTCCAATTTTTGTTAACATGATTAGTTGGGCTTAAATAAGTGGGCTGAATGTTTGACCAACTTTTGGAATAATTTTGTTTGGGTTATATCTACATTTTGACAGTCCAGAAGGTGGTTATTTCCACGCAGGGATGCGAGTAAAGGCGTGATCTTTCATATGACTACTTATGGCGGTTATGAGGACAAGTTCTTGAAGAGTTGTGGCTGTTCAAATTCAGACTGTTCAGATTACCGAATTTATTTTGTTTTCATCACCTAGTTATTATCTTATTTATTAATAATTAATGTCTAGTTTATCCTAACTTGGAAGGATGTTCCAAGATTATTATAAATACCCTACAACATGCATTTGTAAGTCATGGAGTGATTGAATAAAATTTCCTTTGTGAGTTTGCGAACTTACTCCAATTCTTGCGAGAATTGTTCTTAAGCCTTGCGAGGTTTAAACCCCTTTCTGCCCTTGCGAGGACAGCCTAGTCTTGCGAGATTAGGATTATCTAGTTTTAGCTCTTGTTCCTTGCGAGGTTCTTGAGTTAATCCATATTCATTCTAAAATACACTAGTTTACGTATGAAATTGGTATCAGAGCCTGGTTATAAACAACCTTCTTAGTGTTGTTTAGTCCGTGGGTGTAGAGATGGCAAATAACAACATTTTTCGTGATGATTTAGAAATGTGGAGTCGTCTGGAGGCAATAACTGCATCGGTAGAAAGCATGGATGGAATGATACGTGAGTTGATTGATCTTAATCTCCGTGAAGCGAGAGGGAGATATCGGCATGGGTATAATTCTGATGATTCAAGAAGTCCACCAAGGCGTCGTGCTACATATGATGATGATCGTGGGCTGAAGTTAGATGCTCCAGAATTTCAAGGTGATTTGGATCCCGAGACGTTTCTTGATTAGCTAAGGCAGATTGAGCGTGTTTTTGAGTACAAAGATTTCGATGAATACAAGAAGTTTAAAGTGGCAACCGTTAAGTTGACAAAGCATGCTTCTTTGTGGTACAAGAATTTGAAGAATCAGAGGAGACATGAGGGTAAAAGCAGAATTGATACTTGGGAGAAGTTGAAGAAACATCTCAAGAAGGGGTTCATACCAAGGGATTTTGAGCAGGAGCAATACTTAAAACTCACTTCTTTGCAGCAAGTAAACCTTAATGTGAGTGAATATGTTTGTGAATTTGAAAAATTAATGATTGTTTGTGATCTTGGAGAAAGGGAAGAGATGAAGATAGCAAGGTTTATTAAAGGTTTATCTCCCCAATTACATCAAAAGGTTGAAGTTCATCCGTATTCAACTTTTGATGATGTTTGCAAGTTGGCTATCAAATTCGAAAGGCAAGAGAAGAACAAGAAGACCACTACAGCACGTGAATATAGTAAAGTATATAATAGCCCTCTCAAATTTGATGATGCATCTACTTTGAAGGAGGTTAAGAAGGAAGAGCCAAAGGAGAAGGGTAAGGCTGTTTTGGATCCTTAGTTCTGGAGGTGTTATAAGTGTCAAGGTTATGGTCACATTGCAAATGAGTGCCCTCAAAAGCGCACACTTACTTTGCAAGATCTTGATTTGCTGGAACCCAATTTTATGGTCGATGAAGAGGAGGATGAAGTTGCAAACTATGATGTGAGTCCACCAAGTGAGAAGGAGATGCTTGTGGTGCGAAATCTTCACATTAAATCTGGTCTCGAGGAGCAAAATCAACGCAACCAGATTTTTCACTCTCGGTGCAAGGTTGGTGGTAAGACATGCAACTTTATTATTAATAGTGGTTCATTTACAAATGTTGCATCTAGTGAAATGGTGGAGAAACTTAAGCTTCCTACTACTACTCATCCTGATCCGTATACATTGCATTGGCTGAATGATGATGGTGGTATTAAGATTAAAAAGCAAGCACTCATTTCTTTTGCTGTTGGCCCATATAAAGATGAGTTGTTATGTGATGTGGTTCCTATGAAAGCTTGTCATTTGTTGCTTGGGAGGCCATGGTAGTTTGACCATGATGTGTCTCATCAAGGGAAGAGTAATGTTTATTCTGTCTTAAAGGGTAAGGAGAAGTACAACTTGAAGCCTTTAACTCTAAGAAAGGACATTCTGAAGCAAGAGAAGATATTCTTGAGTGCTAAGGAATTTGCGGAAGAAGTTGAACCAGAAGATAAGTTGTATATCTTGTTTGGTCGTGATAGCTCCCCTACTCGAACAAATTCTTGTGATGACTTGCAGGTACAAAGGTTACTGGAGGAGTATGGTGATGTATTATCGGATGAGTTTCAACCTGGTTTACCCCCAAAGCGTGGGATTAAGCATCAAATTAATCTTATTCCTGGTGCTACACTTCCCAACAAACCAGCCTATCGTTGCAACCCCGAAGAAAGTAAAGAGTTGCAGAAGCAAGTGCAAGAGCTAATTGATCGTGGTTATGTTCGAGAAAGCCTAAGTCCGTGTGCTGTACCGGTTCATTTGGTGCAAAAGAAGGATGGAACATGGGGCATGTGTGTTGATGGCCGAGCTGTAACAATATTACAATTAGTATCGCCTTCCTATGCCAAGGTTGGATGATATGTTAGATGAGTTGCATGGGGCTCATATTTTCTCCAAGATTGATTTGAGATCTGGTTATCACCAAATGAGTATTCGTGATGGGAATGAGTGGAAGACAACATCCAAAACAAAGCAAGGCCTTTATGAATGGCTTGTTATGCCATTTGGGTTGTGCAATGCTCCTAGTTCATTCATGCGACTTATGAATGAGGTTGTGGGCACCTGACCCGGAACCTAACACGTGTCCCGAGTCTTAGAGCCCAAACTCCAAAATACCACCTGAACTTTTTCAAAACATTTATACTTGACTTGAAAAGAACTAACTCTAAACTTGGGGTATCTCCACTTTGGAGGAAAGGGGAATAAAACATGAACTAACTTTCAAACCCAAACTTAATTACAAACCTTTACAAAACTCTATCTACTACCATTTTAACTACTACTTACTTGGTTTCCATAATTACAAAAGTTAAGCCATAACTTACAAATTTACATAACTTGTTCTATTAACAAACTCCAACAAAGGAGTAACAACCAAAATACAAAACATCTAACCATCAACATACCCGACAAACCCAAAATCAAGCACAAACTCCGTACCGGCCTCACTGCCCTGGTCCTCCTGTCTCAGTTCAATCTAAAACAATAAAGGGAGAAGGGTGAGAATAAATCTCAATAAGTTATTATGCATGTATCAAAATGCCAAGTAAATGCAACACAAATAAGGTGCATATAATCACGTTGGCAAAGCCGTAACACATTCCATAACCTTGGTTTACCTTTCCCGTCTGACCAATAAGTCGTATCATTTGGAGGATATCAATACATCTCAACCAATAACATATAACGGAGAGAGCTATTATAATAACTCCTCTCTTGTGAACTGCTTAGGCATATTCACATCTTATAAGACCCGTTTTTCAGGGAACCATATAAGATAGTAGCAACTCTGTAAGGCTTTTGGCTCAATACAGATGCTATAACCCCAATCTGTGGCCTGGCCCAGGACAGTCACAGGTATAACGTAATCCGATCACATTAGGTCACACTTTCCATAATTGATCGTATTCCGTTATACCCCTAAACATCAGCTGATTAACAACAATTCAAGCACATATAAGTTACTTGAAATGAAATCCACACAAAGGGATGAAAGTATATCCACATGGTACAACAATACTCATGTTCAATCCATACTAGAGTGCAACATCTATTTCATGCACTATGCACAATAATGCCAATGCATATGAACTCAAATGAAGTAGGAAAGTATAACAAACTATTCCTACATATTCAATATAATTTAACATATAACCTCTATAAAGGTTTAAGTACCAATTGCCAAGTTAAAGTTACTTTGGCTAAGTATAAATCAATGTTACGCAACAAGTTAGCGACAATATTACAAGTACTTCTACTATTCCATTTTGATCAACTAAAGTATCATTGTGTAGCTAAAAAGTTCTACTTTACTCTAAGTTAAAGAGTGATCAATTTAGTTCTCGTTTGATTAGGTTTCCAAGCTTTCAAAGTTGATACAGAATTTTAGTTCAGGGCACGACTCGTGCCTTTTTCCTCCAATCTACTCAGAACGACTGAGACCCTCAGCCACGACTCGTGGCCACGAATGGCCAAAGGGCACGACTCGTGCCCCTTGGCACGACTCGTGCCACGGGTAAAATCAGACATCAGACTTCAGAACAGCAACAGTAACCAAAATTTCAACCCAGTTTCCAAATCCTCTGTTTTTGACATACCAAAACAAGTCTCAATTCAGTCCTAAACTCCAACAAAACAATACCAATTGATTCCATACCTCTCCCAACACAAACCAACAACCACCAACATCATTTTCATACCAAGATTCCTATCATATTGACATGCAACCAAGTCTAACAACTCATTATCACCCACAATCCCATTAATCACTAATTTTTCAATTCACTCTTCTTTCCCCAACCAAAAATCAGTTTTCACATTTACAAGAATACTTTTAAAAATCCCATGTCATGGTCTTAACAACACAAAATCATTTCTTTGAACCCAAAAATTCAAAGAACATCAAATATGACAATTATTTAAATAAAAACATAATAACTTACCTGAATGAAGAAAAATGAAATAATTATTTGAGTAGCTCAAATTGATCCCCTCTCCACCAGGAACTCGAATCCGCCCTTGGATTTGAAAACAGAATGATATTGAAGGCTAGAGGATTATTTGAATGAGGAGGTTAGGGTTTGGTAAACTTCCTCCATGGAAAGGCTCTAGAAAGGAGGTGATGACAATTTCCAGCTTATGAGAATAATGAGAAGGCTTTAATTGATTTACTTATTCCATGGAAAAACATATTTTCATACAAGCTCCTCATTCACTTAATAAGGCATAATTAAAATTCTAACTATCCTTATTTACCACTAAACATTTTAACATTAGTAAGCATTTTAATAAATTTATCTTTATTAGTAATTCATAAGAAACTTTCATTATTATTCCCTTTAGACCCTAAAACATTCTTTTTAATTCATTTTCATCCCAATTTCACTTAAGTTAGTTAATGCCAATTCTAACTTACTAAATTCAAACAAACATATAAATAGTCACATAAAATCAAATAAAGTCATAAAATGCACAAGATGAAATATTCCTACCCGAACCCCACGTGTTTATCAAGTAATTAAATAGTGTCTATTATCGGGGTCGTCACACTCACTCCCCCTTAAAGAAAATTCGCCCCGAATTTTAAGTAAACTTACTTGAACTCTCAAATAGAGAAGGATACTTCTCCCTCATCTCCGATTCTAACTCCCACGTGGCCTCTTCAATAGTATGATTCCGCCATAGCACTTTCACTACCAGAATACTCTTAGTTCTCAATTCTTTCACTTGGAATTCTAAAATTCTTAAGGGCTCTTCTACATTAGACATGTCGGCTTGGATCTCCTCGGGAGGTGAACTCAAGATATGAGATGGATCATGACAATACTTCCTAAGCATAGACACATGGAAGATATCGTGAAGTGAAGAGAAAGATGGAGGTAACGCCAAACGGTAAGCTAATTCCCCAATCTTCTCTACAATCTCAAATGGTCCCACAAATCTTGGAGCTAACTTCCCTTTGTTCCCAAATCTTTTGATCCCAGTCCGCGGAGAAATTTTCAAGAAAACCATGTCACCAACTTGGAAGGATAAATCCCATCTTCGGTTGTCGGCGTAGCTCTTCTGCCTACTCTGTGCTGTCTTCAACCTATCCCGAATCACTTTGATTTTCTCCGTTGAATCTCGAACCAAATCCGGACCCCAAAGTCTCGCTTCACCCACTTCATCCCAACATATAGGAGATCTACACCTTCTACCATACAAAGCTTCGTAAGGAGCCATCTCAATACTAGATTGATAACTGTTGTTGTAGGCGAACTCGACTAATGGTAGATGATCTTCCCAAGATAACTGAAAATCCATCACACACGCTCTAAGCATATCCTCTAGAATCTGAATAGTGCGCTCCGACTGCCCATCTGTCTGAGGATGAAATGCCGTGCTGAAACATAGCTTGGAACCCAAAGCTTCGTGCAAAGCCCTCCAGAATCTAGAAGTAAACCTCGGGTCTCTATCTGACACGATACTAACTGGAACCCCGTGGAGTCTAACAATTTCCTTCATGTACAACTGAGCTAGTCTCTCCATCAAAAATTTAGTTGATACGGGAAGAAAATGAGCCGATTTCGTCAATCGATCAACTATAACCCAAATGGCATCCATCTTCTTCACGGTAAGAGGCAAACCAGTCACGAAGTCCATTGAAATCCCTTCCCATTTCCACTCTGGAATCTCTAATGGTTGAAGTAATCCCGCCGGTCTTTGATGCTCCGCTTTTACTTGTTGACATGTTAGACACTTAGATACAAACTCCGCTATTTCTCTTTTCATCCCATTCCACCAATATCCTCGTTTCAAATCTTGGTACATCTTTGTGCTACCCGGATGAACGGCGAACTTGGACTTATGACCATCTTCTAGAACCCTTCTCTTGATCTCCGGTGATGAAGGAACACAAATACGGCCTCGGAAGGTAAGGAGTCCATCTCTATTCAAAGAAAAATCCCCGGTTTTACCATCTTGAACTTGTCCCAAAATTTTCTTCAATTCCGGATCGATAGATTGAGCTTCCATCAAATCTCCGTACAAGGTTGGAACGGCTCGGACATTCGCAAAAAGCAACTCATGCCTTGACTCCCGAGAACTCAAAGTTGATAAGTAAGCCTTCCGGCTAATCGCATCTGCAACAACATTTGCCTTCCCCGGGTGATATGAAATCACGCAATCGAAGTCCTTCAAAAATTCTAGCCATCTTCGTTGTCTATTGTTCAACTCTTTTTGTGTGAATAAATATTTCAAACTCTTGTGATCCGTGAAAATCTCAAATCTCGCTCCATATAGATAGTGCTTCCACTTGTGCAACACAAAAATAATGCAGCTAACTCCATGTCATGAGTAGGATAGTTCTGCTCAGCCGGTGACAACTTCCGCGAAGCATACGCAACCACTTTCCCATTTTGCATCAACACACATCCCAAGCCCTCCTTCGAGGCATCACTAAATATCACAAAATTCTCGGAACCCTCTAGAAGTGTAAGAACAGGAGCTGACGTCAATCTTTTCTTCAACTCTTCAAAGCTAGCTTCACACTTGGCATCCCACACAAACGGTACATCCTTCCGAGTCAACCGAGTCAACGGAGTTGCAATACGAGAAAACCCCTCAATGAATCTTCGGTAGTACCCTGCTAACCCAAGAAAACTTCAAACCTCAGTCACCGTTGAAGGTTGCTTCCAACTAACAACGGCTTCAATCTTGGAAGGATCTACTGCTATTCCCGAACTAGAAACAACATGCCCCAAGAAAGATATCTGCTCGAGCCAGAATTCACACTTACTGAACTTGGCGAACAATTGTTTTTCCCGGAGAAGAGAAAGAACGATCCTCAAATGAGTCTCATGTTCCTCCCGGGACTTAGAGTAGACAAGAATATCATCAATGAACACCACGACGAAACTATCAAGATATGGATTGAAGATACGATTCATCATATCCATAAATACGGCCGGAGCGTTAGTCAACCCAAAAGGCATAACCACGAACTCGTAATGACCATATCTAGTTCTGAAAGCTGTCTTGGAAATGTCATCAGGCCGAATCTTCAACTGATGGTATCCGCTTCTCAAATCAAGCTTTGAGTAAATAGCGGAACCTTGAAGCTGATCGAACAGATCATCAATATGCGGAAGAGGATACTTGTTCTTTATAGTGGCTTGATTCAAAAGACGGTAATCAATACACAATCTCAGAGTACCATCCTTCTTACGGACAAATAAAACAGGAGCCCCCCACGGTGACACACTAGGGCGGATAAACCCCCTATCTAATAACTCTTGCAACTGAGTCTTCAACTCTTTTAATTCAGCAGGAGCCATTCTATAAGGCGCCTTAGAATTAGGTGTGGTACCGGGCACTAAATCAATGCAAAACTCTATCTCACGATCAGGAGGCATAGAGTACTCGGTAGAAAATACATCACCATATTCATTTACTACGGGGACATCTTTTAATTTAGGGGACTTTTTATTGGCATCTACCACATAAGCTAAATACCCCGCACATCCTTTTGAAAGCAATTTTCTAGCCTTTATAGCAGAAATAACATGAATACCAAACAAATACTTGTCGGCATCAAACACAAAAGAAGGTATATCAGGGATATCAAATAAGACCTTCTTCCTACAACAATCAACCATGGCATGATAATGACTCAACCAATCCATACCAAGTATAATATCAAAATCCCGGATTTGTAACTCTACTAAATCCGCTGGCAACACGTGCCCACAAATAATCACATCACAACCATTGTATATCACAGAAGAAGTGAGGCACTCTCCCATAGGAGTTGACACCTCAAGCACATAAGGCATAATATCAGGTAATTTATGCAATGCAAATGCAAAATGAGACGCAACAAACGAATGGGAAGACCCGGGATCTATAAGGACACGGGCCTTAACTCCTGAGACAGGAATAATACCTCTAATGACAGCGTTCGGGTCAACCTCTCCTCTTCCTAAGGCAAACACACGACCTTGAACTTTATCCTTAGGCTTTCCTTCATTATCTCGCTTAATTCCCCCTCGTGGGCCACCTTGACCACTACCTGAAGCTTGCCCTCGCAACTTGGGACAGTTCCTTCTAAAATGACCATCTCCCCCACATTCTAGACACTTCCCCAATTTACTCCAGCATCTTTCTTCTGAATGACCCAACTTCTTACAAAATCCACAAATAACCCCAGACTGTCTTGAAGGAGTACGAACCCCTGGAGTCACTACACTTCCGCTTCTTGCTACACCCGGATTTTGAAATCTTGATGGTCCCCTATTCTGACCCGAACTTTGCCCTTGAAACCTTTGCTTGCTTCCACCTCCACCTTCCGTCTTACCTTTGTGCTCTTCGATGTCATTCTCTATTCTATAAGCTCGGTTCACCGCTGCTTGGAAGTCATTAAAATCATGCGTCAACAGTTGCTTACGGAACTCCAACCTCAATCCTTTTACAAATCTGTAGACCCGTCTCTCTTCATCAGGCACCAAGTGTGGACAATAACGAGCCAACTCTGTGAATTTGGCCGAGTACTGAGCTACTGTCAAAGTCCCTTGCTCCAATCTAAGAAATTCAGCCTCCTTTCGATCTCTTGTCACCATTGGAATGAAGTGGTCTCTGAATTTGCGTGTAAAATTCTCCCATGTTCTTGGAGTATGATCTCTATCCCAACTATCTTGAACAATATTCCACCAATGCTCTGCTGCTCCTTCTAATTTAAAGACCGCACATCTAACCTTTTCTTCGTCCGGGCTCTCCATCGCCGCAAAGATCTTGTTCATTGATTCCAACAACCTTTCCGCCTTCACTGGATCAGGATCACCATTGAAACTAGGTGGATTCATCTTCACAAACTTCTCAAGTCCGTGCCCTTGCCTCCCTTCAGGCTGTTGTTGAGCTCTCCCTTGATTAGCCATATTTTGTAAGAAAGTTCTAAACATGTCCATCATCTCGATGTTCGGATTATTAATACCCCCTACATTACCAATATTCCCTTGAGCTCTTTGTTGATCATCTTCATTTCCAGCCATTATAACTAACACCTGCATCAAACACTCGGCGTCAGTTATCACACACTCCCCCTTAGACTAGACATCTACCCTTGACCTCTAGATGAGGCTCTGATACCAACTGTGGGCACCTGACCCGGAACCTAACATGTGTCCCGAGTCTTAGAGCCCAAACTCCAAAATACCACCTGAACTTTTTCAAAACATTTATACTTGACTTGAAAAGAACTAACTCTAAACATGGGGACATCTCCACTTTGGAGGAAAGGGGAATAAAACATGAACTAACTTTCAAACCCAAACTTAATTACAAACCTTTACAAAACTCTATCTATTACCATTTTAACTACTACTTACTTGGTTTCCATATTTACAAAAGTTAAGCCATAACTTACAAATTTACATAACTTGTTCTATTAACAAACTCCAACAAAGGAGTAACAACCAAAATACAAAACATCTAACCATCAACATACCCGATAAACCCAAAATCAAGCACAAACTCCGTACCGGCCTCACTGCCCTGGTCCTCCTGTCTCAGTTCGATCTAAAACAATAAAGGGAGAAGGGTGAGAATAAATCTCAATAAGTTATTATGCATGTATCAAAATGCCAAGTAAATGCAACACATATAAGGTGCATATAATCACGTTGGCAAAGCCGTAGCACATTCCATTACCTTGGTTTACCTTTCCCGTCTGACCAATAAGTCGTATCATTTGGAGGATATCAATACATCTCAACCAATAACATATAACGGAGAGAGCTATTATAATAATTCCTCTCTTGTGAACTGCTTAGGCATATTCACATCTTATAAGACCCGTTTTTCAGGGAACCATATAAGATAGTAGCAACTCTGTAAGGCATTTGGCTCAATACAGATGCTATAACCCCAATCTGTGGCCACAGACGGGGACAGTCACATGTATAACGTAATCCGATCACATTAGGTCACACTTTCCATAATTGATCGTATTCCGTTATACCCCTAAACATCAGCTGATTAACAACAATTCAAGCACATATAAGTTACTTGAAATGAAATCCACACAAAGGGATGAAAGTATATCCACATGGTACAACAATACTCATGTTCAATCCATACTAGAGTGCAACATCTATTTCATGCACTATGCACAATAATGCCAATGCATATGAACTCAAATGAAGTAGGAAAGTATAACAAACTATTCCTACATATTCAATATAATTTAACATATAACCTCTATAAAGGTTTAAGTACCAATTGCCAAGTTAAAGTTACTTTGGCTAAGTATAAATCAATGTTACGCAACAAGTTAGCGACAATATTACAAGTACTTCTACTATTCCATTTTGATCAACTAAACTATCATTGTGTAGCTAAAAAGTTTTACTTTACTCTAAGTTAAAGAGTGATCAATTTAGTTCTCGTTTGATTAGGTTTCCAAGCTTTCAAAGTTGATACAGAATTTTAGTTTAGGGCACGACTCGTGCCCTATGGCACGACTCGTGCCTTTTTCCTCCAATCTACTCAGAACGACTGAGACCCTCAGCCACGACTCGTGGCCATGAATGGCCAAAGGGCACGACTCGTGCCCCTTGGCACGACTCGTGCCCCTTGGCACGACTCGTGCCCCTTGGCACGACTCGTGCCCCTTGGCACGACTCGTGCCATGGGTAAAATCGGACATCAGACTTCAGAACAGCAGCAGTAACCAAAATTTTAACCCATTTTCCAAATCCTCTGTTTTTGACATACCAAAACAAGTCTCAATTCAGTTCTAAACTCCAACAAAACAATACCAATTGATTCCATACCTCTCCCAACACAAACCAACAACCACCAACATCATTTTCATACCAAGATTCCTATCAAATTGACATGCAACCAAGTCTAACAACTCATTATCACCCACAATCCCATTAATCACTAATTTTTCAATTCACTCTTCTTTCCCCAACCAAAAATCAGTTTTCACATTTACAAGAACACTTTTAAAAATCCCATGTCATGGTCTTAACAACACAAAATCATTTCTTTGAACCCAAAAATTCAAAGAACATCAAATATGACAATTATTTAAATAAAAACATAATAACTTACCTGAATGAAGAAAAATGAAATAATTATTTGAGTAGCTCAAATTGATCCCCTCTCCACCAGGAACTCGAATCCGCCCTTGGATTTGAAAACAAAATGATATTGAAGGCTAGAGGATTATTTGAATGAGGAGGTTAGGGTTTGGTAAGCTTCCTCCTTGGAAAGGCTCTAGAAAGGAGGTGATGACAATTTCCAGCTTATGAGAATAATGAGAAGGCTTTAATTGATTTGCTTATTCCATGGAAAAACATATTTTCATACAAGCTCCTCATTCACTTAATAAGGCATAATTAAAATTCTAACTATCCTTATTTACCACTAAACATTTTAACATTAGTAAGCATTTTAATAAATTTATCTTTATTAGTAATTCATAAGAAACTTTCATTATTATTCCCTTTAGACCCTAAAACATTCTTTTTAATTCATTTTCATCCCAATTTCACTTAAGTTAGTTAATGCCAATTCTAACTTACTAATTTCAAACAAACATATAAATAGTCACATAAAATCAAATAAAGTCATAAAATGCACAAGATGAAATATTCCTACCCGAACCCCACGTGTTTATCAAGTAATTAAATAGTGTCTATTACCGGGGTCGTCACAGAGGTACTCCGACCTTATCTTAATTTATTTGTCGTTGTTTATTTGGATGACATTCTTGTACACAGCAAGAACACGGAGGAACATCTTATGCATTTGAAAAAGGTGTTTGATAAGCTAAGAGACCAGAAGTTATATAGGAAACTTGAAAAATGCATGTTTTTGGTGCCGAGTGTGACCTTTTGTTGGTTACATAGTTTCTGGAGATGGTGTTCGTGTGGATCCTTCCAAAGTTGAGGCTATTGAGTCGTGGCCTATTCCAAGATCAACAAAGGAGGGAAGGAGTTTCCATGGATTGACATCTTTCTATCGATGTTTCATCAAGAATTTTAGCTCTATTGTTGCCCCAATTAATGAGCTTACAAAGAAGGGAGAATTTGTGTGGACTTCGAGTGCTCAAAAGGCGTTTGATGAAATCAAAAGTAAGCTATGCTCAGCTCCTGTTTTGGTGCTGCCTGATTTTGAAAAGTTGTTTGAAGTGGAATACGATGCAAGTGGAGTTGGCATTGGAGCTGATGGTCCATTCCGAGTGTTGGAAAAGTATGGTGATAGTGCGTATAAACTTGAGCTACCAGATAAGTTTGGTAATGTGAGTGCTACTTTCAATGTTGGTGATCTGTCTCCTTACTTGGATAACGAAAATTTGAGGGCAAATTCTTTCAAAGGAGAGGAGAATGATGCGGAAGCAAGCATAGAGGCTAATGGTAAGGAACTAATGTTGAGCTCCAAGAGTGTGGACCATACTTTAGGGGTCAACTTGAGTCCAATTTTTGTTAACATGATTAGTTGGGCTTAAATAAGTGGGCTGAATGTTTGATTAGCTTATGGAATAATTTTGTTCGGGTTATATCTACATTTTGACAGTCAGAAGGTGGTTATTTCCGCGCAGGGATGCAAATAAAGGCATGATCTTTCATATGACTACTTATGGCGGTTATGAGGACAAGTTCTTGAAGAGTTGTGGCTGTTCAAATTCCAAATTTGTTCAGACATTCTTGAATTTACTTTGTTTTCATCACCTAGTTATTATCTTATTTATTAATAATTAATGTCTAGTTTATCCTAACTTGGAAGGATGTTCCAAGATTATTATAAATACCCTACAACATGCATTTGTAAGGCATGGAGTGATTGAATAAAATTTCCTTTGTGAGTTTGCGAACTTACTCCAATTCTTGCGAGAATTGTTCTTAAGCCTTGCGAGGTTTAAACCCCTTTCTGCCCTTGCGAGGACAGCCCTAGTCTTGCGAGATTAGGATTATCTAGTTTTAGCTCTTGTTCCTTGCGAGGTTCTTGAGTTAATCCATATTCATTCTAAAATACACTAGTTTACGTATCAAAGTGTCTAGTAGTTGAGGAAGGTTTTGGTGTGAATTTTTCAAAACATGCTTTGAAGCCCAGCATGAGAAGAAAAGGTGGAAGTCTGATTTTTTTTCTTGTCCGCATCTGTTTCGTTCAAAGAAGGGAGTACATTTGCGGATATGGAGAGCTTTTTGTGTAGGTAACGTTTTGCTTAGGAGCCTCCAAATAAAGAATTTTATTTTTGGCTCTATAGGGAGGGTCCAATTTTATTTTCCAAGTCAAGATGTAGGTTTTTAGGGGTTTGGTTGTGAAAAAAGTTTGTGGTATTTTTGTGCTTGAAGAGTGCAATATGGTATCCACTCTTTACCGAATTCTCCCCATTAAATGCATAGCTCCAAATTTGAATATCATGACCCGATCTTGGAATGTGGGATGATAGGATTTTCCGAAATAAATAGGAAATTTACCAGTGGGGTGGGGTAGGGTTAACCACGACTTCCTGATGGAATGAAGAAGGTATGAAACTCTAAGTTTCTGAAGGCTTTCAGTTAAATTGGATGTGATAGTGTTTCCAGAAGAGTTTAGAACTGCAAAATTGTTAATCTGCCAGTCAAAACTATCAATTTACAATCTAGTTATTTTAAATCCTAAATTGGGGGAATAATTCATAGTTTATGAGTTAAAATTGTCGGCTACTTAAACTGTCGTCGACACAGTTGGATAAAGGGTTTCACAAACAGCTAACAACTTGATTTTTTTAAAGCCTTATAAATTTTCCCAATGGTACCGTTTTATGTAATATAAGTTCTATAATCGTATTAAAAAGGGTGTAAAACTAATTGAAAGTTTTTTCTTTTAATCATACTTAGTATCTCCACTAAGATATTAACATTTGTTAATTAGTTAGTTAACAAATTAACGTTGTTAGTTGGCTAGTTAAGAAATTAAGGTTTGCTAGTTGGTGATAGTGTGATACCGACTAATATGTAGTGATTTATAGATTTTTTTTTTCTTTCAAAATAACACTTTTTGAAAAGTTATTTTCAAAAATATCACTTTTTTTTAAATAACGCCAAATAACCAAATTTAAAAGAAACGCGATTCATAACCATAACCGCAATTTCTCGGCCTCCCTATTCTAAAAAACATGTTAATCTCAATTTGAAGAAACGATGTTGGCAACTGTGTTTTTAATGGGAGGAAGCTAAAAATCGCTATTGTCAACTGTGTTTTTTTGCATGTTTAATTATTTTGGATAATATTTATTTTAATATGACAATTTGAAAAATACTTTTCTGAAGCACAAAATCTGGGGAGAAACGCGTTTCTCCGTCGCTTCTGGAGAAACGGGGCTTGTTTTGTCGCGCGACATACTTAGCCACCACAACTGGATATCCTTTCCAAAGCTTCTGGATATCCAGAAGCTAGCTTCTGGATATCCAGAAGCTTTAGAAAGGATATCCAGAAGCTTTGGAAAGGATATCCAGAAATCAAATATTTTTTCTGGCTATCCTTTCCAAAGCTTCTGGATATCCATATTCAATGTTCTGGATATCCAGAAGCTTTGGAAAGGATATCCAGAAAAAATATTTGGTTTCTGGATATCCTTTCCAAAGCTTCTGGATATCCTTTCCAAAGCTTCGGATATCCGAAGGCGATGAAAGTATATCCGAGCGGCTTATTATGTCGCGCGACAAAACAAGCCCCGTTTCTCCAGAAGTACGGAGAAACGCGTTTCTCCCCAGACCGACTCTTTCTGAAGTGTCATTTTGTAAAAAATGGAGTTATGGGAGCTTGAAATAAAAATGATTTTGATTTTTTTAGGTCAACGACGATATTATAAAAACAACAATAATAGTGGTGCCAAATTAATACCTTATTCCAAAATGATGTATTAGAAATTTAAACCCTAAAATAAAGGTATGTTTATAAAATTACCAGGTCATGAATATTTTTTTATAAATTTTTATTTTTTGTTATATATTTGTAAAATTAAAAATTTAGAAAGTTATAACAAAAATATTTATTATTATTGATGAGTCATGACTTTTCGGATATATTTATACATATACTCATATACATACGGTACACTAAACACAAATATACAACTTATATATTTATATCAAATAAATACGATGGGACCCTCAAAATGCCACTTACACACTTACTCCTCCTGTATATAACCCTTCATCATCTAGTGTTAAAGGTATTCTCTCTACACTCTCTAGAGTGCTCTCTCCCTCCCTCTCTCTACATAATATTCTTTAGAATTCTCTCCATACAATTTTCATATACAAAGACATACTTATTCTTACACCCGAGCGGGGCAACCTCCCACACCCCTAATGGTGCTATTTCTTACGAATATCCAACCCGCTTAGAGACACATGGGAGCACTGTCTACATCTTTTTCCACCCCTATACTGGCGGAATTTTTTGGCGTCATCAGTGGTCCATTGCCGAGATCGCCATATTTTCCAGTGTGACGCCGCTAAAAAAAGCCAGAGAGAGAGAGAGAGAGAGAGAGAGAGAGAGAGAGAGAGAGAGAGAGAGAGAGAGAGCTCATTTTTCATTACTTAAGCGGCAGCCACCTTTCACACCACCTCATATGGATCTTTTAAAAAAACAAAATTTATATTCCGGTCACATAGCCGTAATAACTCGTCGAATCAAGTCGTCGGAGTAGAAAGAAAGTTGAGCATGATTTCACTGACAGAACCTCTTATGTTTTGGCTAAATAGCCGATCGAGACCCCCACGAAAGTGGATAGCCTCTACCTAGCTAAAGTAACCAAATAGTGTTTTTGTCAGCGATAGAGCAAATCATTTGGTCACCGAAAAAAATTGGAGCAAAAAGGAAAAAAATAAAAAAAAGGCCGGAATGAAACTCCGGCGACATGAAAATAACACCATATCTGGATCCCATTTGTCCAGACAAGAAGAATGGCAAAAAATTATCAAAAAATAGAATAAGAACGAATTACTAGGAGAGAAATGAAATTATTGTAAGTTGGTGTTAATTCGGATAATTTCTTGTTATTATTGTATGAATTGAGAATAATTGAAGTGGAATTTAATGATCTCAGAGTTTGGTGTTTGATTTGGTTTATGGCAGCAGTTAATTGACAGTAGGACGGAGGTGGTGGCAGTTTGATGATGATGGTGGTGGCAGCATTTTGATGATGGTGGTGGTTGTAGGGTGGTGAAGACTTGGGAGCTTTTCATTGTTAAATGACATCCAAGACCTTTAGTTTAGTTGACTAAAGATTTAAATATCTATCGTGTGACATACACATGAATATTTTTTTAAAATTTCAAACACCTGTTAGGATTTAGGTGAGATTACTTTAAAATGAGTTACCACTTTAGCACAAATTTGGCACTGGGATGCAAAGTAAAATTTGGTGTATAATCACCCCAAATCATTCGCCATAAAAGCTCACACACAAATTATTGGCGCAATCTCCTCCAAGAATCACTCATGTAATTAGTGTACATTCTATGTATAGGCAGTAGTCTTTGGCACAATCTCCTCCGAGAATCACTCACGTAATTAGTGTACAATCTATGTATAGGCAGTAGTCTTTGGAAAGGTCTTGGAGAGCAAGACATGTATCTGTATATATATTCATTGAAAGCAATGTCAGAATGTAACCCATTCAACACACTGATATTGTAATTCTATATGGTATCAGAGCCCTCTTGCTTAAAAGTGCAACCACCTTCCGATCCGGTCATGGCAAGCAAGTCACAGCCCACCATTGTTCAACTCAATGCTCCTACACATCTCCCCACAAAACTAAACCAAAACAATTTCATTGTATGGCGCAGACAATTATTCTCCACCCTAATCGGATTTGATCTTCTCAGGTTCATAGATGGCACAACACCGGCCCCTTGCAGACATATTGACAATGATCAAACGAAACCCAATCCAGATTTTACGATCTGGTATCATCAAGATCAGATCATCATCAGCGCGATCCTAGGAAGCTGCGTGGAAACAATCCAGCCCCATATTTCCACTGTTGAAACATCCAAAGAAGCATGGGAATGACTATCTGTCTTGTATGCAAACAAATCTAGAACAAGGGTCATGTCTCTCAAGGAACGGCTCTTCGACAATCCAGAGGCACACGTTCCATCTCCGAATATCTGCAAGATATGAGGGTCATTGCAGATGATTTGGCACTAGCAAACAGTCCCGTTGACGAAGACGACCTGGTAATTCAGATTCTCAAGAACTTAGACAATGATTACAATGAAATATGTGCTGCAATTAGAGCAAGAGATGCAGCAATAACCTTTGCTGAACTCCATGATAAGCTTGTCGATTTTGAGACGCAACTTAAGCAGCGTGTAAAGGAAGTGGCTCTAGTGATCCCAATAGCAAACTACACCCAGCGACAGCCTTCTAAATCATACCCCAACTCTAATCATGGCACCAAAGCCCCTCCAAAAATAAACTGGCAGCAGAATACTCAATTTTCAAGCAACCAACAGAGGTATAACAACCCTAATTCTCGCAATCAGTGGCAGCAGAATAATCAAAACTCCAACCGCTCTTCCTATTCTTTAGACCGAACCAGTGATGGTTGCCTAAGTTCCCCCTGGACTGAGGGGCTCAGATCTCCGTAGTTCGACCAATTTTGTGAGAGAAGGGGAGACAAAAAGGGGGAGAATTGTGCAACCCTGATTTTGCCTAGACTGCCATTTTAGAGTTTTCAGTCTAGCTGGGTATGTTCTTCAACACCTTTGTATCTTTTTTTTTTGTTTCTTTTTTTTATTTTTTTTAGAGTGTAGAGGGGGAGAAGAAGACTCAATATTATTTTAGGTGAAATATCGGCGGAGCTTTCTTCCATTGACTGGGTTCATGAAAGGGTTCCCGTCCAGGTCTGTCAGTTTCATTGCACCTCCTGAGAAGATTTTCTGAACCACGAACGGGCCGATCCATGTTGGCTCCCATTTCCCAAGCGGGTTGATTCGGGTAGGCGGCTTTTCCTTGAGCACCAAGTCACCTTCTCTGATGTTTCGAGATTTTACCTTCTTGTCGAAGGCTCTAGCCATCCGGCCTTGATAGGCTCGAATGTGCTCCATGGCCTTTAGTCGGCATTCATCCAGTAGGGCTAATTCGTCGTGACGGCTTCGGAGCCATTCCACTTTGTTGACTTCATTTTCCAGTAGCACTCAAAGTGACGGGATCTCTAATTCTATGGGCAATACTGCTTCCATTCCATAAGTTAGAGCGAATGGGGTTTCCCCTGTGGCAGTCCTAACTGACGTTCGGTAGCCCTAAAGTGCCAAATGTAGCTTTTCTGGCCAATCTCGTCCCCGCACTGTCATCTTTCTGATGATACTTTCAAGGGTTTTGTTTGCTGATTCCACGACGCCATTGGTTTGTGGCCTATAAGGGGATGACTTATGGCGCGTGATCTTGAATTCGACCAACAACCTGTCATAGTCTCCCTCGAAGTGAGATCCCTTGTCTGATATGACCTCATTTAGGATGCCGTATCTGCATATGATGTTTTCTTTGACGAATTGAGCGACTTTCTTGGAAGTCAAAACTTTGTAGGACTTAGCTTCAACCCATTTTGTGAAGTAGTCGACGGCTACCAAAACGAACTCGTGGCCGTTGCTACTGGGCGGAGTGATTTTTACAATGACGTCAATTCCCCAAGTGGTAAATGGCTAGGGAGTGGTCATGCAATAGAGGTCATGAGGGGGAAGGTGGTTAAGGTTGGAGAATCGTTGGCATTTGTCACAGCTTCTGACGAAATGGATACAGTCTGCCTCTATGGAGATCCAGTAGTAACCTATTCGAAGGATGATTTGCATCAGGGCTCGAGCATTCATGTGGGGACTGCAATCCCCATTGTGGACTTCGTTCATGAGTTCAATTGCCTTTTCCTGGTTGATGCACGGAGGAGCGGCCCTTGGTGGCATTTCTTGTACAGCATATCTCCCAGAATAACAAAATGAGAGGTAAGGCGCTTCAGGGCTGCCATGCTTTTGGTTTTGACTCCTTCTTTGTATTTTCCTTCCTCATTCATGAAAGGGGCCTCTTCGCTTTTGAGGTACTGGTAAATTTGGTCATACTAGGGCTCATTGATCGGCTCGGGCTCTGCCTCGATTTCGTAGCAGTAGGCCGGAAATTTTTTCTTTCCCACTTTGAATGGTTTTACCGACTTCCTTTCGGGGATCTCCACAAGTGAGGCCAGAGTGGCTAGAGCGTCTGCAAACCGATTTCGGTCTCTCGACAAGTAGTGAAAAGTGACCTCTTTGAATTATGCGATGAGGTCTTCCATATATGCGTGGTACTTTTGCAAATCGGGGTCTATTGTTTTCCATTTGTTGGAGACCTGGTTAATGATCGAGGCCGAGCCCCCGTAGACTTCCAATTCTTGGACGTTTCTTTCGAGGGCGGCCTCCAAACCCGCAGCGCATGCTTCACATTCGACCACGTTGTTGGTAACCTCAAAATTCAGCTTTATGGCGATTGGGGTGTGCTCGTCTTTCGGGTCTACCAAGAGCATCCCAATACCATTACCTCTCTTGATGGCCACTCCATCGAAGAAGAGCTACCATCGATTCTCACCTTCAAGCGTGAAAATTCCTTCATCCAAAAATTGTGGTTCGGGACCTTTGGCATCATCACTTGGGAAGTCGGTCAACTGTTCAGTCATTACGCGCCCTTTGACTGATTTCTGGGTCACGTATTTGATGTTGAACTCTGCTAGGAAGAAATACCATTTGGCTAGCCTCATTGACACCGACGGTTTGTCGAAGAGATATTTGACAGGATCCATCTTGGAGACCAGATGCACTGTGTGCGATTCCATGTAGTGTCACAATTTTCCAACCACCCATACTAGAGCTGCGCAGGTCTTTTCTAAAGCTGAGTAGTTGAGCTTGCTGCCTTAGAATTTTTGACTCACGAAGTAGATGGCATTCTCGATTTTTGATTCTTTTTTTTTCTTGGCCCAACATGGCTCCAACTGTAGTGTCGGGATCTCAACAAGGCAGTTTTCTATTGATCTTCTGCGGCCATCTTGATCTGATTGTAGCCGGCGAAACCATCGACGAAGGACTTAACTTCGAAGTTGGCCGTAGTATCGACCAACATATCAATGTTTGGCAGCGGAAAATCATCCTTTGGACTTGCTTTGTTGAGATCCCGAAAATCCACGCAACAACGCGCCTTCCCATTGGCCTTGGTGACCGTGACTATGTTGGAGAGACAAGTCGGGTACTCAATCACCCTTATAAAGCCGACACGGAGCATCTTTTGTTTGACAGGCGAACACGTCCACAAATTTTTTGAGCAGGGCGATTAGTGCTTCTTGCTCGGCATCGACAAAGAATTCTCCGATTTGCGTCTCTTTAGGCTTTTCATCAGTTCCCAAATTCACTTTTTGGTCAAAACCTCCTCGACAGCTTGAGCCCGATTCTCCTCTCGTTTGATAACATGCTTAAAGATTTCTTTAATATATTGTTCATTTAATGTGTCTACGTCTTTATCAAATGAATCATTATTAACTGTTCTTTGTTTGTTAGTTAATTTATCATTTGTTAAAGTGGCAATGAGGGGATACTCAGGAAGGTCGAATTTTTCATTTAAAGCGAAGGGGAATATAGTGTCTGCTATGAACTCATAATCTTCAGGCGTAAGTGTAAGTACCCCAATCTGGATCACCCTCTTCCGAACACACGGGAAACACCGCAGACTCACAAACGCAGTCTCGAAGACCCGTGACACTCAAAAACACTCAAAAACCCCCCAACCAAACCAAGGGAGGGACCTTTCTGGGCCAAAAAGGGACAAAAGGATCTTTTGGGAATTTTTCAGAAATTGGAAAAGCATAGGTGGTCCGTACGGACCTCTTTGCTTCAATGATTACTGAATCCCCTTAAAGTCCAACTTATTCCCTCAAATCCCGGAGTGCATCATTACTGAAATGCATGGTTGGTCCGTACGGACCTTATTGCATGACATATTGGTCCGTACGGACCTTCTTGTCACCAGACATCATAATTTCAGTATCCTCTTAAAGTCCACTTATTCCCTCAAATCGAGGAAAACCAAAATCTTAGATTACCTAGAAGGTCCGTACGGACCTTCTTGCACAAAATCTGGGACTATAAATAGAGGTCTCCCCCTCCCTCATTTCACACACCTCCCTCTTCTCTCCTCTCCCCCCAGCCTTCTGGCATCCCTCTAAGTCTTCTCGAGGCACTCCCGGCCCCTTTCGGATCCTTCCGAGGCCTTTCGAGCCCCCTTGCGGTGCTCCGAAGCCTCTCCGAGCGCTCCCGCGATGCTCCCGCGCTGCCCTGAGGCACTCTTGAGGTACTCTGAGTCCCCTCGTGGTACTCCGAGGCCTTGCCTGGTCTTTCCCAAGGCGTCCCGACTCTTTTCGAGTCAAACCGGTAACTCGAACCCACGCCGAACCTCTGCCCGAACGATCCCTGCGATCCCAACGCACGCCGAACCTCTGCCCGAGTGATCCCTGCGATCCCAACGCATGCCGAACCTCTGCCCGAGTGATCCCTGTGATCCCAACGCACGCCGAAACTCTGTCCGCAGACAACCGGCCCATCCCGAAGCAATCCCGGTCCGTCCCGGAACACTATTCCATCCTCAAACACTATTCTCCCGCGGAAAACAGACACGAACCAACATTGGTAAGGCTTCTTTCCCTCACTATTTCTATACATTTCAATAAAGTAGTGTACAATGTAGACATCCGATAAAGCATGCATTTTTAAAAGCACATACACACACACACACAACAGTTAAAGAATATTAGGGGTATCCGAAAGACTCGTTTTTACGAGGCGACTCGGGTGAGCTCTAAGATTCTATTATTCTCTTCCCGAGGAGTCATCTGACCTCCGAACTCAAAATCTCATCACACAAAAACAGTTTATTTTTAAACTGATGCCCTTTTTC
Source organism: Adenophora triphylla var. japonica (assembly GCA_022495995.1). Taxonomy (NCBI): domain Eukaryota; kingdom Viridiplantae; phylum Streptophyta; class Magnoliopsida; order Asterales; family Campanulaceae; genus Adenophora; species Adenophora triphylla. Next base: position 305,653 of record JAFEMH010000699.1, read on the forward strand.
AATGTTTTGGGCTTAATAAAAACGGCGTGGCGACTCTACAAAGCGAAAACACGGCGAGACATTCTCCAACACCGCAAAATGGAATAACCCAGATGCCAGGGCGCGATCGAGCTGCCTATCGGATCTGGGCCATTTCCCGAACGCGACAAAACGCGAGATGCCGGGGGCCCCCGCGCACGAGCCAGATCCCGGGTAATTTCAGTAAGGCCCTCAGATGACTTGAGAGACTCAAAGTCAAATATAACAGACTCTGGACTTTTTTTGAAGCTAGGCTCTAAGGAATGAGGGGTTAGACTAAGCTTCTCGATCATCTCTTATTTGCTGGATGTGGGTCCGAAATAGGTAGCCCAGTTCTTCAACGGCATTTTTGATAGGTTTAAGAGGGTGCGAGAGTCAAAAGGCTTTGCACTGATGTCCCCGATTATGTCTATCATCGAGTTATCAGAAACAATATCGATTAAGTCCAGCATTTCGGTTTCTTGGCTAAAAAGTTGCTGTAGCGAAGGCTCGTCCCAGACATCTTCTTCGGAGTCTTCTTTTCTTGCTTTGGTCATTGTTAGCTCAAACACTGATTCGTCCCGTTTATTTATGGCAGGGGCATTGACAGAAAGTTTCTCAAACTCCTTTACCCAAGCGGGGGTTTCCCCGAACAAAAATTTGTTGTGAATAGTGGTGGTGGTGGGTCCCGGCAGGGTTGGTGCGTCGAGGAACGCTCTCCTGATAGGGTTCGGCTCGAGGCCTCTGAACTTCTCAAGGTTTTGTTGGAGCTTCTCCCAATTGTCCATTGTTGCAGACTAACCTTGTCTCGCGTTGACGATCCCTGCCTTCTTCTCTATGTCCTCGTTCAAGTAGCGGGTTTTCTTTGTAAAGTACCGGTCAATGTCGAAGCTATATGGACGGAGATTGGAGGTTATGTACGGGCCTCTTTTGTCAAAAACCAGGCGCTTTCCGCATGCAGTCTTTCTGTCCTCTTCAACATCTTTGGGAGTAGGAACATACCGTAGGCCACGACGGGTGGTTTGTTCTTTGACTTCAATGATCTTATGGGTGCCTTGATGGTGTTTGCCCAAACCGAGCCCCGAAACATAATTCATGAGCTTCATCATTTTCATGGGAGGAGGAATCTTGTCCCAAGACAGAGGGAGGTCTATACAGCATACTTGTGCTTTTGGGATTTCAACTGTGAATCCCGTCAACATCATGCCCTCATCGTCATGCTTAATTACTAGGACCGGGATTACATTTGTGTTTGTCCCTTCTGTGGTCACACTGTCCCCGTAAATTGTGGTGAGATCGCTTCCTTGAATGAATTTCACGTATTGGTGCAGAGTGGATGCCACCCCGTTTATTTGGTGCAACCAAGGCCGGCCAAAGATGGCGGTAAAGGTGATTGGGATGTCAATAACCTTGAAGTCCGTTGGCATCATCTGCTTTTCGAACCAAAGATTCACAGTGGCTACCCCCAAAACTGAGCGAGACGTCGAGTCGTAGGCTTTGATTGTCTGAACTGAAGGCTTTAAATCGATCAGCTTGATCCCTAACAAGTCCATCATTTTGGCAGGGAGGACATTCATGGCCGATCCTCCATCTACCAAGACCCGATGAAGGCGATGCTCATCGAGCTGAATGGTAATGTAGAGAGGCTCGTTATGGTTAGCCCCAAATTTTGGCAAATCAAGCTCGGTGAAAGTGATGATGTTGCTATAATGAATATTGCCGATCATTTGTACTGCCTCATCTGGGGTGACATTTATTGGAACCATGGTCCGAGCTAGGATTTCTTCCAATTTAAGCTTGTGAGGATAGGAGGAATTTAGCAAAGACCAAAGGGATATGTTGGCTTGAGTGCGCTTGAGTTGGGTCAAGATCGAGTCTTCTCCCTTCTGGTCAAGCACTTCAGTTTCTTTGGCGTAGGGGCCCTTCTCGGTTTGAGGCTCAGGCATTGCTGGCCTTTTGTCCGTTCTTGGAGGATTTGGCCTGAACGGGTCAGCATATTCACTTCCAGCTTTGCTTTCCCTTTTCTTGCTTCTCCCAATTCTGTCATGGGCGGGCCCTGGTTAGCGTACAACCATGCATCACATCTTAGCTCATTTACCGTTATTGTTTTTGTTGGGGGTTTGGCGGCTGACTTAATGTCTTCCCAAGATAAAGGCTGGGGCATCAAAACGTTTGGATCGTTGATTGTTGTGCGGAGCTCATTCCAACTTATCATGGAGCAGGAGTGGTCATAATTTTGAGCTAACCCTTTCAAGAAGACAACGTCGTTCTTTTCGCCCGTCTTGTTTTGGTTACTTGCTAAGAGTGCCGAGGGCTCATCCATGTATGAGGTTTTGTTAAATGCCACTATGTTCACCCTATCATTTCTGGGGAATGGATTTCCGACTGTGTTTGGACCGTGGGGGCATTCCAACTTTCCTTCTTCAATTAGCCCTTGGACAACTTGTTTTAGCACGAAGCAATTGTCGGTGGTGTGGCCGGGGTAGTTGTGAAAAGCACACCGTTTGCTCATATCCATGTTTGGGTTAGGATTTCTTGGCTGATAATTCTCAAGGGGCTTGAGCATGTTTCGTTTTACCAATGCCTCGAACACTTGGCTTAGAGGCATTTCGAGGTTGTCAAAGTATTGAAAACGCTGTAACTGGGGGGGGATTGTTATTCCTTGGGGGAGCTTGGTCGCGGTTTCCTTGGACTCCATTCTGGATGTAGTGAACTGCTTCGGTAGCTTCTTATCCTTTGCTTGGGACAGGTGCCGAATTTGGCAGGGCTGCCCGATAGCGGTAGGAAGAAGCAGGGGTGGCTGCTGTTTTGTGTAGGCTCAAAGTCTTTTTGAACTTGGTCCCGGCATTGACCATGGCTCGTAGGTCGGGATAGAAATGGTGGCTAATAGGGCTGTTATACAAACCGAGCAACTCGAGCTCGACTCGGGCTCGACTCGAAAAAACTCGACTTGAATGAGCTCGAGTTGAAGCTCGAGCTCGAGATCGAACAAGAATTTTAACTCGTGAAATTTTCGAGTCGAACAAGCTCGACTTGTGATCGTTTCGAACTCGACTCAACTCGAGCTCGACTCGATAAACTCAATAAGAGCTCGAATTTTTCATTGTTTGTTTTCATATACACATACATATATATATTTTATCCAAGCCCAAAATTAAGTGTAGCCAAGGCCACGACCCAAAGATCATATAACAAACCAAGGCCATGGCAATATACATATATATATACTTAGACTTTCTTTCCATTCTTTGTTTTCATTTCAATGTGGGATATGTCCAAGAGGGCCAAGGCAGCCAAGGCGGATAAGGCAAGGGTCGGCCAAGGCCGAGCCATGGCAAGGCTACGGCCAAGGCTAGCCCAGGCGCCTCACTTACATTGTCCTTCTTTTCGATGTGGGACAAATACTTGACAAGGCCAAGGCCGAGCCAAGGCAAGGCCACGACCAAGGCCAAGGCCGAGCCAAGGCAAGGCCAAGGCCGAGCCAAGGCAAGGCCAAGGCCAAGGTCGGCCGAGCCAAGGCCAAGGCCAAGGCAAATGCAAATTTATTTTTATTTTATTTTTTGAAAAATAAATATTTCATAAATTTATATATATATTTTTTGGATATATATAAATTTATGAAATATATTTAAATTTTGTCTAATTTTTATTATTATTAATACTATAATAATAATTTTTTAATTTTTATTAAGATCATTATTTTTAAGTTTTTATTACGATCATTATTTTTTATTTAAATTATTGATCAAAATTATATCTAATTTAAAATTGATATACCCTCCTATCCAAAATAGATATTTTGTTAATAATTTAAAATTATTAAACTCTCCTTTTCAAAATAAATATTAAGATAATTTTTGTTAAAATGTTATATATACACTAAACCCTAAACCCTAAATCTACATTTAAGATTTTGGGTTTAGGGTACAGGATATATATATATATATATATATATATATATATATATATATATATATATATATATATATATATATATATATATATATAAATTTTTATATATATTTTTTTGGTTCAGAGGGAGTACTAATTTAAAATTGATATACCCCTCCTATCCAAAATAAATACTTTGTTACTAATTTAAAATTATTATACTCTCCTTTCCAAAATAAATATTAAGATTATTTTGTTAAAATATCATATATACACTAAACCCTAAACCCTAAATCTACGTTTAAGATTTAGGGTTTAGGGTATAGGATATATATATGCTAAACCCTAAAGCATATATTACATACCCTAAATGTTAAATCATATATTAAAATGTCATATATATGCTATACCCTAAACCCTAATTGTAGATCATATACTCCAACCCCTAAACCCTAATCTATACTTTAACAGTTTAACCCATATATGATATACCACATATCCTAAATCCTAAATCATATATTACATACCCTAAATGTTAAATCATATACTAAAATGTCATATATATGCTATACCCTAAACTCTAAACCCTAATTGTAGATCATATACTCCAACCCCTAAATCCTAATCTATACTTTAACAGTTTAACCCATACACCACATATCCTAAATCCTAAATCATATATTACATGCCCTAAATGCTAAATCATAATCTACAATTAGGGTTTAGGGTTTAGGGTATAGCATATATATGACATTTTAGTATATGGTTTAGGGTTTAGGGTATATCATATATATGACATTTTAGTATATATGATTTAGGATTTAGGATATGTGGTATATGAGTTAAATCATTTACTAAATGTCATATATATATCCTAAACCCTAAATCTTAAATGTAAATTTAGGGTTTTGTGTATATATGATGTTTTAACAAAATTATCTTAATATTTATTTTGGAAAGGAGAGTATAATAATTTCAAAATTAGTAACAAAATATTTATTTTGGATAGGAGGGTATATCAATTTTAAATTAGATATAATTTTGATCAATAATTTAAATAAAAAATAATGATCTTAATAAAAATTTAAAAATAATGATCTTAATAAAAATTTAAAAATTATTATATTATTATTATTAATAATAAAAATTAGACAAAATTTAAATATATTTCATAAATTTATATATATATCCAAAAAATATATATATAAATTTATGAAATATTTATTTTTCAAAAAAAAAATTAGCATTTGCCTTGGCCTTGGCTCGGCCTTGGCCGTGGCTTGGCTCGGCCTTGGCCTTGGTCGTGGCCTTGCCTTGGCTCGGCCTTGGCCGGCCTTGGCCTTGGCCGTGGGCCTTGCATTTATTTATCCCACATATAAAAGAAAGGCTTGGTAAATGAGGCGCCTGGGCTGGCCTTGGCTCGGCCTTAGCCAGCCCTTGCCTTGCCCGTGCGGTCCATGCCCTCCAAGCAAATATCCCACATCGAAAAGAAACCAAACTTGACTGTGGAACCTAGGTTATATATGCTGGAGTTGGGTAGGGGCCATCGTATTTCGGCCTTGGCCGGCCCTTGCCATGGACTTGGCCTCGGCCACGGCCACATTAAGCCCGAAAAATAGTTTCCAAAAAAGCTGAAGACTCGAACTCGAATCATTTAAGCTCGAAATCGAGATCGACTCGAGAAGCTCGCGAGTAACTCGCAAACAACTTGAACTTTATCAAGCTCGAGTTCGAACCACAAATTTTTCTCGAACTCGAACTCGAGAAAAACTCGAACTCGATAATTATAAAACGAGTTCGAGTTTGAACATAGAAAACTCGTTCGAACTCGACTCATTTACAGCCCTATTGGCTAATCAAGGCTCACAGAGATGGTTTGAGGCAAGAGTGGAATATATCCATTTGCTCTTCCTTGGAAAAGGGATCCATTATCTAGCTCAATTTCCAGTTCCATCTTTTGTAGAATTCCCCCATCGGCTCGTCATCCTTTTTCTTGGTGGCCTGATGGTCGTGGCGATTTGTTTCCCACTCGAGGTTGGCACGGTATTTTTCCAGAAAAATATCACTGATTTGCTCCCAGGTGGAGCGGTATTCTGCTTTTACGTTGAGGAACCATCTCAAGGCCGTAGACTTTAGGGAGTGCTGGAAGTGATCCGCCATTTGTTGAGGGGTGGCCCCTTTGTCTCTCAAACCTAAGACATAGGTATCAATGTGAGTCTTAGGGCATTCTGTCCCATCAAACTTCTCCATCTTCGGCATCCTGAACTTTGGGGGGAGAGGAACCACCTTACTTGGATCTGTGGGCGAGCGAGTCTTTCCGAGAGTTGGCCATTTTCCCTTACATCTCCTTTATCTGTTCGACCATCCAAGCCATATGGGGGTCAATGGGTGGAGGTAGATTGCCGTTTTTCGGGATGGAAACCAAATATGGAGGTGGATTGGTTGACGGGATTGCCATTTGGGAATCTTGGGGAGGCAGTTGAGTGTATACCAATTCGTATCCTGGATTATTGAAATTGGAGCCGAGGGCGTGATTACCCAAACCATGTTGGATTGTGTTTGGGAGCTGAGGGAATGCCTCATTAGCTGCGAGAGGTAGTCTGGCAGGTGGCAGATTTAAAACGTCTGGGTATCCGCTTGGTATGTCCGTCCCTAGCAGGCATTGGGACTTCAAGTTGTAGCTTCGGGGCTCGTATGGAGGCAACGGATTGAATCCTGGGGGATATCGAGAGGCATTAGGATCTGAGGGAGCGGTCCCATAGGTGTGCTGGTGATATTGAGTTGACACAGCGGAGCCGGGAAACTGATTGTGAATTTGGAATGTCGAAGTTTTTTGACCGGTGCTTGAATGAAGCTTTGAACGGGAGCTGCTTTGCATCGCCAGGTTTTCATAGCTTTGTGGAGGAGGGACTTGCCGATAATGTTGGGAAGTCGGGGGAGTAGGCACGTCTTCATCTTCTATGAGAATGAAGGTTCCATCTGGCTGGGGCACCGCAACTGTTCCACGATGACGCATGTTATCTATAATCCAAGCATGTTGCTCTTCTTGGCACTTCTTAAGGGTTTCGAAAGCTTGCAGCACCTACTTCATTGTTTGGAGATTTCCCAAAGGCGGAGTTCCATTCCCTCCGCTATTATCTGTCGACCCTGCCATTGGGGAATAACGGACCGTTCGGACTGCTGAACTGAAAGGGCTATAGGAACTTGTGACTTAATGCTGAAAAGACGGCACCCGGGGACTCTCAACCACTCTCGGTTCGCTGGAGGGGGTGAAAGGCAGGGTTTTAGACTCGGGAAGGTTTTTTTTTATGAAGAGGGAAAGCTCATGCGACATGCAGTTTCCTTTTTCTTTATTTTTGTTATTTTTTTGTTGTTTCAATTTAATTAAAACATGCTTTCTCAAAATCCTAAATGTTTGAAAAAGATTGCTCTTGTTTTTCGCAACTATTCTAGATCCTGGTTCAGTGGAATCCATCACTGCGTCTACAAGTCCCTCGTTTTTTACCTGTATTTCGACCTCTCAAAGCGGACATCCCCGAGCAAGGGTCCTATAGGGCAAGTGGTTTCCACCGACCAAAAAGAGAAATGAACCTAAGTACCAAGCCTGTCATGTAAGTTTCAATGCTTCCGCCATGTGAATAGTGAACAAAGTCAATATCCTTAAGTCAAGATCGGGTCAAAAATGTGGCATGACCTTTCTTTGCCTTTCTTTCTCAGGGGATCTTTGACTTTAGGTTTTGACTAGGTCATATTTCTCATGGATGACGCATTAAAGGCTTGATGACATGGTGTCACATTAAGCGTTGACTTATATCCAGTATAGGTCAGTGTCTGAGCCAACACTATAAGTCAAAATTGGGTCAACAGATGATTCTGCCGAGCTTGCTTTCACAAGTGACCTTGACTTTTAGGTTTTGACTCAGAAAATGATCGACATGGGATATACATCTAGGCTTTATGACATGGACTTGGTCAAAACACCAACCAAGTCTGGGACAGAATTGATGCAAATAGTGTATGGTTGACACTGGCGAGGATGGGAAGTTTAGAATGATCCCGTGCGCGCAAGAGAGGCATAGGAACACCTTTCGAACTTCAATTGAGACAATTCTGGGTTTGGGGTTGTAATGTGCAAGTGTACATGACAAGAGTGCGCGTAATGTGTGGTCACTGAAATTCCTTTTTGAGTAAAAACAGAAGTTTTTGCAGAATGTGTTTTAAAAGGTATGTACACAAATATATTATCATGCATTTTTTTTTGTATTTTGAATAAGCAAGACAAAAAGTAAAACACACACATACATAACACAACAGTCAAAGAAAGGGTAAAACGAAAGTTTGAACCGCATCATGTTCTAAAAATCTTTTAAAAAATTTTAAAACATATTTCCCCAGCGGAGTCGCCATGAGAAATTACCCGATCCGGCGGTGCCCGACGCGAGTCGCACCGGGATGAAAATGTTGTTTCAAAGATTGGACGGATGAATTTCCTTATAAGCAGAGAGTCGTCACGTTGTTTTGATTATGCCCAAAATATTGAAAAAAAGGCTTTTGTTTTGTGGTGAGATTTTTGAGTTCGGAGGTCAGGTTACGCCTCGGGAAGATATTTTTTAGTGCTCACCCAAAATGCCTCATATACATGAGTCTTTCTAAACCTTTCTTTGAAAATTTTGTGTGTGTGTGTTTGTGTGTTTTAGGAAATAAAATATATTTGGATATACGGAACCCGAACAAACCACTATCTCCGTCAGACCTCCATTCTTGTGCACATTATGCATGGAAGATATTTAAGGATCATTTAGATTGTTTGGATCTTATATGCAGTAAATAAAGACTACATTATAAATAATGCGTTCAAACAGTAATATTTAAAGACTCGGAAATTAAAGCAGTTATTTAGGGTTCGGAAGGAGATCTCACCAATGTTGGTTTCTTTCTATCTTCCTCAGGGGAATGTGGTTGATTTGTGGTGGTTTAAAGAGGAGAGAAATTCTACTCTCACTTGGGCAGAACTTCCCCTAATTAACTCTCGTTTACACTCGCTAAACTCGCGGATTTTTGATCGCTTTTCTGACTTTAATCAATCAAACGTCTTGACTTTTGTGTCATGTGGCGTGTTAACATGTTGATCTGTGTGGACCTATCATGCAACAAAGAGGTCCGCACGGCTTTGGCTTTAATCTCTCCTTTCCTGGATTTTGGGGATTGTGTCGACCATAGTTTACATATAGGTCTGCATGGCTCAGCCAGGTCTTGTCAGATTTTTTGACTTTTGTGCCATTCCTGTAGGGCTCTTCTGATGTTTTTTATGCCTAAGCAGTCCATTCTTGGTTTGCTTGATCAGTTTGGTCCCTCTGGAAGTTTACGGGACTTCGTGATCGCGGGGAAGTGTACCCTCGGTGTTTTTCGTATGCTCGGATGGAGAGCAGTCCGGATTGGGGTACCTACAGCAGGTTGACTGGAAGCTTCACCAATCACCGAGTTGATGCCAAGGGGAAGATCGAGCTGGAGGTTGATATTGGACAGCATCCTTTGAGGACAGTGGCCAAGGTAACCTTTATTGTCCTTGATGTCGTTAGTGATTACCATGTTATCTTTTTGGTATACCTGGGCAGGTTGCGCTAGGAATTGTCCCTTCAATTCCCCACCAGAGAGTTAAGTTTCCCACCATTTTGGGAGTGGGGTGCGTACTTAGCACGGCCGGAGAGTAACTAGATCATGTGCTACGGTCTAAGAAGAAGAGGGAGCTAGAAATTGATACTCCTGAAGCGAGCTGGAAGCTCTCTAAATCGGTCACCACCACTTCCAGACTATCAACGATCCAATATGTTGAAGAGACGACATATCCCTCATATGACCACATCATGACTGAGCTGGCATGTCTCTCTGACAACACTGGGGTCGCAGCAGATGCAGTTATGGTCGACCTGATCGTCATGGGCGACCTAAGCCTTCAAGTCAACCATAACTCAAGGGCCACCAGTGGGGAAATTGCTGCCGATCTAGATGGCATAATTGAGGAATAAGCTCCACACATGGGAGCTGAGGAAAGGAGAAGGGTTAGAGAGATTATCATCGAGACCCTACAGTTCAGAGACGGCCCAGAGCTGGAACCTGTCGACGAGCTGGAAGAAATAGTGGCCAATCCTTCCTACCCCGAGCAGCTCATCAGAATAGGGAGACAGCTGTTACCAGAGGAAAGATCAGAGATAGTTGGCTTGTTGAAGGAAAGTATTAACGTCTTTGCTTGGCGGGTAGAAGACATCAGGGGAATCAAATAGGAGGTCGATGTACATCGTTTGGAGGTCAACCCCACCATCAAATTCAAAAGCCAGCGACTAAGAATTATTTTTGCAGACAAGGAGATTGCCATCAAACAAGAGGTAAACAAATTTCTTAGTGCAGGTATTATCAAGGAGGCCTCATACACTACCTGGCTAGATAATTTAGTGATGGTCAAGAAAGCCAACGACAAGTGGAGAATGTGTGTCGACTTCACTGACCTGAATGTAGCTTACCCAAAAGACAGCTATCCACTTCCAAGGATCGACAAGCTGGTTGACTCGATAGCCGGACATGCCACCCTCAGTTTCCTCGACATCTATTCGGGTACCATCAAATCAGGATGCATGAGGATGACATAGAAAAAACCGCTTTCCAAGCTTCTGGAGAGATATACTACTATACAAAAATGCCCTTCGGACTGAAGAATGCTGGAGCTACCTATCAACGGATGGTGAATAAGGTCTTTGCTTCCCAGATTGTCCGAAACATGGAGGCCAACATTGACGACATGGTCATCAAAACCAAGGTTGGTCGTCATGTGGTCGACCTAAGGGAAACGTTCGCCAATCTGCGGGCAAACAACATAAAACTGAACCCGAGCAAGTGTGTCTTTAGGGTAGCTGCTGGCAAGTTTTTTGGGGTTCATGATATCTCAGAGGGGCATTGAAGCAAATCCAGAAAACATAAAGGCCTTGGTCGAGATGTAAGAACCAACATGCATTAAGGAGGTGCAACGACTGAATGGTAGGGTGGCAGCATTGGGTCGCTTCATAGCTAAGTCGGCAGAAAGATCTCTCCCCTTCTTCAAAACTTTGAGGGGGACGAAAAACTTTGAATGGATGACCGAATGTTCATCATCGTTCCAACATCTAAAGGAGTACCTCGCTTCTCCCCCATTGCTGAGTAGTCCGGTCCAAGGAGAGAACCTATACGTCTATCTTTAAGCCGGAGATCGAGCCGTGGCAGCAGTGTTGGTCAGAGAGGAAGGTGGGCTTCAAAAGCCAATTTATTAGGTGAGCAATGCTTTGTCCGACGTAGAAGAAAGATACTACAATGCTGAGAAGGTGGCCCATACCTTGGTGATTGCAGCTAGAAATTACGAGCATATTTCTCAGCTCACCCCATTATCGTGCTGACAAATTCTCCTTTAAGGAAGATATTGCACAAGCCGAAAAGTTCAGGACGATTACTCAACTGGTCCATCGAACTAACGGAGTTTGACATTGAGTACAGACCTCGAAAGGCCATGAAAGCTCAACCTTTAGCAGACTTTTTGGTCGAGCTAACGTTCACCAAAGAAGATAGCAAAGAGAGAGCCCCAAAAGAGAGCGTGAAAGGGAAAGAAAAATCAAACCAGCAGGCGGTCAGTTTGCCCGATGATTGCTGAAAGGTTTACTCAGACGGGTCTGCTACTAAGAAATCAGTAGAGCAGGAATTGTCTTGATCGAACCAGAGAGAGGTAAAGTTAATGAGGAAGATCTTAGGTTCAAGTTCCAGGCCTCCAATAACCAGGCCGAATATGAGGCCTTGATTGCAGCAGTTGAGTATGCCAGATGTTTTGGGACGACCAAAATCGTAGCTCACTGTGACTCTAAATTGATAGTGAACCAAGTTAAGGGAGAGTACGAAGTGCTTAATCCTATCCTAGTCAAATACTACGAGCTGGTGAAGAGGTTGGTCCAAGATTTGGAATTTTGGGAAATACAACGAGTAGGCCGCGAAGATAATGATTTGGCCGACCTACTGTCCAAACTGGCCACATCAGACGAGCAACGTGGAGAACCAATCTCATACTTAGAGCATCCAACATATGAAAGAGTGCAGGTTCTATGCTTGGTCAACAGCTCTAAGTGTTGGATTGACGAGATGAAGGCCTACATAGAAACTGGCGAGCTACCTTCTGACGAGCAAAAATCAAGAGCGATAAAGAAGAAGTACCCAAGGTTTACTGTACATGGAGATTCACTATTCAGAAGATCTTTCATAAAACCGTTATTGAGATGCGTACATCCTATGGAGGTCACCCAAATCCAACATGAGGTGCACTGCGGGGTATGTGGTGGACACCCGGGGGCCAGAAATTTGGCAGACAGAATACTTACTACCTTGGGATACTATTAGCCTCACCCGAGGGAAGATGCTCGTGAATTCGTGAGTAAATGTGAAAAGTATCAGAGGTATGCTGACCTACCCAAGTGTGAGTACGCCAACCCAATTCGCGACCCTTTTATAGGTGCATTTTAATATAATAAAATTGCACTAGGGGCATTTTGGTAAATTCCCCGGTCCGTTTCGAGACTTCCGAAAACTTTTTATAAGTTTTTGCGGAGGAAGTGCTTTAAGTCATTTTTATGTACAGAAGGACCTACAGGGAATAAAACCATTTTGGACCTAAGATGAATTACTTTGGAAGGTTCCAGAATGGCAAATTGGCGCCAGAAACAGTTACGGGCGTGATCAGTCGTGCGACAGCTCGAGGCTTGGAAAATTGATACAGAAGGTCGTACGAGAAAATAAATCATTTCCAAGCTGCGTTAAATAAGGATTATTCTCTCATTTGCAAAGGATCTCTCTCTCTCTACTTGCAGTCGCTCTCTCTCACTACTCTCTCTCTAAACGCAAAACACCAGAGCCTCTCTCTCTAATCGCAAACCATGCTCTCTCCCTCTCTGGACAAGCCCATCACTAATCCTCTCTCCCTAAACTATCCACCGTTGATCAATAAAGTGAAGCATTAATATGCATTTTATACATATCTGGTCACACACAATATGCACACTTTTGAATGTTTTGGATGTTGAACATAGAAGGACTCGTCTACGGATGAGGCGTGTTGGGTGAACTCTCTGTTCTTCCCAACACGTAACCTGACTCCCGGACCCGTTTTCTCATTTCAAAGGTTTTCAATGTTTCCTTTAAAACGGCGTGGCGACTCCTATCCTATTTTTTCGGGCGAGCATTCATTCAGTGGCAACTCTGCTGGGGACTTGAAACTTGGTTTTCAAAAGTGGGTAAAACTTTCGTGTTTGTTCAACATTCAATTCCTTCATTTGTGTGTGCATTGTTTGTGGCATTATATGTATATAAATGCGTTTAGTGCTTTGCTTTATTCCTCCCCTTCCTTGCTTCCTATTTTGGTGTGCTGATTGCTTGGGGCTGAGTTATCATATTGAGCTTGGAGACTGGGGCTTGTTCTGGCTTGTTATTCAGAATTTTGGAAGTGGCTTCTTCTGTCACGCGACATAATGTGCCTTAGTTGTTCTGTGTCACGCGACAGAAGCATCCTATTTGCAGGTTTTGGTGTCCTTGATACATGTTGTGATTATGGGGCTATCTCATGATCAGATTATGATCCTTTGCTTATTGACACGCCATTTTCAAATACACTAAAATGAATTGTTTCAAAATTTTTAAAAGGCTTTCGTACCTATTCCAAAACCTAGCACGTGTGGGCATGTTGCCATCGCAACATGGTTTCACGAAAGGACATGTCGTTCCCATGGCATGTTCTAACGAGAGATCATGCCGCTTTGTCAACGTGCACCGACGAGAGGTCATGCCGGATTTTTCCTTGAATTTCTTCGGGAATACCCGTTATGCTGCCCAAATTTCTCCGGAATTTGGGATTGCTCGTTCGTCCCACAAATGCTTCGGTTTTATTTAGGTATCATTGCCTATTATTAATTTTTAATCAATACATTTGGTGTATTTTTGGATGATGTGTCCCTAGGTTCCCCCGAGGTCTAGAATGCGTGAATAAAGGCTTATCCTTTTCCAACTGTTCATAGGACTTAAAAAACACCAATTTTTACTTGAACACTAATAAGATGTTGCATGAGTCCATCTCCTTCCGTACTCCTCCCTCTCCCATACCATCTCAGAGTTCTCTATCCTCTGCCTTATACACGCTCTTTCTGCTCCAAGGCTACGGCAAGTTGGGTGCGTGTTCCTGTTCCCGGCGTTCGATTGGTCCATATTTCTGAGGCAGAAGCAGTTCAAGTGATAGAGTGGTCGTCCATCTGATTCGGAATCCGAAATGTTTGGTGCAGAGAAGATTATGGCCCACCAGTCCGGAGGTTCGTATCCCATGGGTCAGCAGAGTACAAATGGTGTGTCCATTGAAAAGTTTCCTTGAAGCCATTTTTCCTCGCGAGCGGGAGGCCCGGTTGCTTGCTCAGATTACTAAAGATAAGGAAGATGACTTAAGAATGACAAAAATTTTGAGAAGGGTCCTCCCCCCATCAATGTCAACGATGCTCTTCCTTCCATCCGGAGTTGATGCGGTCAATCAGTCTTCGTAGGTTCTAGAATGTCCGCTGTCGGACATGAGTCTGTCGAGTCCACGGTGGACCAGTTTTTGCTTTGCAGCAATAAAAATCTTTGTTTCTCTTCTTGCTAGACTCGAGACATCGCTTGCACACCCACGTTACATTTAATTGAAATGATCTTATTCTAAATGATCGCTTGTGCTGCTCAATCAATGAGTCATTGAAATGATTAATATTTAAATTAATCAGAGTGAGAAAATCAATTGATATCCTTCTCAAATTGAGGCTTGCCAACTCCCCATCTTGCATCTCATGTGCTCACATCTCTTTCATCATCCTCATCATCTCGTTGCTCGATGAATTTGCATGAATCTTCCTCAATTAAGCTTAAGCAAGCAATGAAGACTTAATCTCGTTTAGATCATCCGGTAGGGATTGCGGTTGAAGCCTTTCACCCTAGGGAAGCCATTACCTCACCCTCACCAAGCAATACCCTTTCATTTCAAGATCGGCACGTGTTTGAAACCCGTCTAACCATCTCCAGAAGAAGAGGGACTATCCTTGGGACTCCCATGATTCAAAAGAAGATCGACCATTTCCAAGCTCAAGAACGATGGAAAGCAATGATCCATCCTGGGGACTAGCTGAAATTCTCCTCTCAAAAAACAAAATTAAAAAAAAAGAGAGACAAAAATAAAAAAAAAAGAGAATAAAAAAAAGAAGAAAAGAAAGAGAGTCTAGTCCCTAGCGAGCCTCTCGAAAGCAAAAGTCAAAGGATCCGGTCGTTACTCAAGAGGAGTCTCAGAGTGAATAAAGAGACAGCATGGATGTCCCCTCACCTTCCAAAACCAATCCCAAGCCGTCCTCTCGATTTTAGAGGATATTCCCATTACCGTTACCCTTGCCTTTGGCCAAAGCCAAGATTGACCTCTCATTCTTAGAGGCAATGAAGATGTAATCATGGATTCCCTCGTCATAGAAATCCCAAACACATCCCCAAAAGCCAACTTCTCACCTTTAGAGATTCAGTCAGCATAAAAGCCCAGCCGACCTCTCATTTTAAAAGGTCCAGCCATCCGATTCCATCAATCATTTTTCACCATCCGCCATATCCCCAGCTGCTCATTGGGATTGGGTCCTTCATGTCGACAACCTCACTTCTTCCATAAGTGACGTTGCCGAGGGGCTCTGTGAGTACGCCAACCCAATTCACGACCCTTTTATAGGTGCATTTTAATATAATAAAATTGCACTAGGGGCGTTTTGGTAAATTTCCCGGTCCGTTCCGAGACTTCCGGAAACTTTTTATAAGTTTTTGCGAAGGAAGTGCTTTAAGTCATTTTTATGTACAGAAGGATCTACAGGGAATAAAACAATTTTGGACCTAAGAGGAATTACTTTGGAAGGTTCCAGAATGGCAAATTGGCGCCAGAAACAGTTACGGGCGTGATCAGTCGTGCGACAGCTCGAGGCTTGGAAAATTGATACAGAAGGTCGTACGACAAAATAAATCATTTCCAAGCTGCGTTAAATAAGGATTATTCTCTCATTTTCAAAGGATCTCTCTCTCTACTCGCAGTCGCTCTCTCTCACTAGTCTCTCTCTAAACGCAAAACACCAGAGCCTCTCTCTCTAAATGCAAACCTTGCTCTCTCCCTCTCCGGCCAAGCCCATCACCAATCCTCTCTCCCTAAACCATCCACCGGCGACCAATTCCTTCCCTCACAATCGCCCACCGGTTGCATCGCCTTCCAATCAATCGCTAACCCAACCCTCTCTCAATCGCTACTCAATCGAAACCTCACCGTCTTCCCTCCACCCAAACGGCGGAAACCCAAATCCCTCTCTCTAAATTGAATCGCCCTTCACTTGATTCTATCCCTCTCCATACCCAAATCCATCTAAGCCTTTTCCCCTGTTCCAGAGCCCATCACCGTTCACCACCACCAATTCAACCCACACACTCATACACACGCATACTGGAAACTACAAAGCTACTCGGTCAGAAATCTGAGTTCGTTTGGAAGCTGATTGAAGGCCCTCTATACCGATGTGGTATAGAGAGCGTGGACTACAAGGGTAACTCTCCCTTCTCTCTCTTGCACAAGCTGTTAATTCTATTCAGTTTGACGTAATGGTTCAATCCTAAACCGCAATCTCTCTGTTTAACTCTTATCTCCTGTGATCCATCTGTTGGTTTATGTTAATTGTTTAGTTCCAAATCACTTGCCTGGTGTGTGATGTTTGTTGATTAAACCTCAAATTGGGTGTGGATCATTCACATCCACACTCATTTGAAGTGATTCGTGTGGATCTCTATGTCTAAGTTCAGGCTGTAGTATGATATTCTAATAATTTGGTGTTGCTGATATTCTGTGGCCATTTGGTGTTGCTGATATTCTGTGGTCATTTGGTGTTATTGATATTCTGATCATTTGGTGATTGCTGTAGTATGAGTTTTGTAAAACCTCTGCAAAGGACCTTGTTGTGTCACGCGACATAACTGATCCCTCAGGTCCTGTGTCACGCGACACAACGAGCCCTCTGCAGTAGGTTCAGTTCAGTTGTAAGTTTTGTTCCTCCTCTTTGTAAATGGGATGTGGCCTCCCATGATCAATGGTTCACAAGTTGTAATTCCTCCGTTGATCAATAAAGCGAAGCATTAATATGCATTTTATACATATCTTGTCACACACAATTTGCACACACTTTTGAATGTTTTGAATGTTGAACATAGAAGGACTCGTCTACGGACGAGGCGTATTGGGTGAACTCTCGGTTCTTCCCAACACGTAACCTGACCCCCGGACCCGTTTTCTCATTTCAAAGGTTTTCAATGTTTCCTTTAAAACGGCGTGGTGACTCCTATCCTATTTTTTCGGGCAAGCGTTCATTCACCAAGCTCCCAACTACCGAGCAAACACATGTGGTCTCTGCTTGGCCGTTCGTCATGTGGGGGTAGATTTAATCGGTCCCTTCCCACCCGCCCGTGGAAATTGCAAGTATGTGATCGTAGCCATTGACTACTTCATAAAGTGGATCGAAGCAAATCCCTTGGCCAAGATTACAGAGGAAAATGCTATCAACTTTATCCACGACTATATTTGGTGTCATTTTGGAGTGCCACATGTAATCGTATCGGACAATGAGCTACCGTTTTCCAGAGCATTTAAAACAGAGATGAACAAGTTGGGGGTCAAGCATTGGAAGTCATCGGTCTCATATCCCCAAGGTAACAGAAAGGCAGAAGCAGCAAGCAAGCTCGTATTATCAGCACTAAGTAAGGGCCTCAATGGTCGAGCTGGTAGATGGTTGGATGAGCTGCCCCTTTCTCTTTGGGCAGTCCGCACAACCACTAGGGGGCCTACAGGAGAAACTCCATTCGCCCTTACTTTTGGGTTAGAAGCCATGGCACCTGCAGAGCTATGACTTCCTACAGCAAGGGTGGCTTTGTTTGATCAGAATCAGAATGACTCCAACATGTTGCTCGACTTAGACTTGCTAGAAGAGAAATGGGTGACTGCTCAGCTCAGAATGGTGAACTACAAACAGAAAACCATGGCTATCACGACAAGAAGGTTAAGAAAAGGTCGTTCAATATTGGGGACTACGTGCTAAGGAAGATCGAGGTAACAGGAAGGAAGGCTGAACAAAATAAGTGATTTCCTAACTGGGAAGAACCCTATTGTTGGTGTAATAGCCTAGGCTATAGTTATGTTTAACTTGAACCGTTATTTATAATCTTTATCATTTATTATAGAGCATGTTTATTCTATTCATTATATGTTTGCATGTTTATTATATTGAACTGCATCCCTAGTTGTTGTGAACAGCTAGTATAAGTTGGTAATGGATAATCATGGATATGATTATATGCATGGAGATGCACATTACACTTATGGGTACTTGCTAGAGAATGAGTACTGGACTTGACCTACTTATGAGATTTATGACATGGTCTGTTGTCATGATTAAATCTCATGATAGTCGTGTCATTGAATCCTTTGTACCTTATATTATCATCGTCTTCCATATGATGAAGATTGTGTTTGATATAGTCTAACACTATCTTTAATCGGATAGCAATAAGGGCTATGTTAGCACGATTGGACTCATGTAGGGAAGAATGATAAGTCAAGATGGGATTTGTCCCTCTTATGAAGAGAGATGTTTGCTTGGGCCCCTCGATGAATGATGTTGATGAAATGTGTGGCCACACTCAAGTGATTTGTTAGAGATCAAATGCATTTGGATTATCAACATATTCGGAATCGAGAAAGCATTGAACAAGATGAGTTGACTTAGACAATGACTCATGTTCAATTGGACATCGTGGACAAAGGGATTGTGACATTTGATCTATCAAGGAATCAAGCTTTGATGATATATTAATTGGGTAGACATAATGATTTGTTAGAAGTCACTTATGTCTTGTGAGGTCATGTTTTGACTCACTACCAACATAATATAATTCCTTTTGGGTCACACACAAAGAACGAATTTGATTCGAGCTAAATCTGGAAATTTTGGGAAAAGGCACGACTCGTGCCCTTGGGCACGAGTCATGACAGGAACAGTGGAACGACTGTGTTTTGGCTTCCAAGGGATTTTCGTTGACTTGTTGACTCTGTGGGGTGAGCACGACTCGTGCTTATTGGCACGACTCGTGACAAAAACCAGCACGAGTACAATTTATGTCACGAAGCGTGACACGACTGAGAATTGGCTTGGGACCACTCGTGACTGCCTGGAACGACTCGTGGCACGAGTCGTGCCCAGGAGCACGAGTCGTGCCCTGAGCGGTTTTTGGTCAGAACGCGTTTTCCTTGGACGGATTGGATTGGGTTTGCTTAAGGACTTCTAACCTAATATGATTAGTGTTTATATATGATATAAATACAAGTCCTTTGCAGCCATAATTTTCTAACACACATCATTATTCTAGGTTTATGAAACTCTAGATTTTGGTTTTGATTTTGAATTAAAGGCTCCCAAATTATTCCATAGTTTTTGTCTTTGATTATTGAATATTGATTCAATAATCAAGAGGATCATCTACATGCTGAACCAAGATGCTTGCCAGTTTTTTCAAACTCGACAAGGAATTTCTTTTGTAAATACAAAGGGGGTAGATCTATAGAAGACCTATAAGAACAACAACATAAGAACACTCAACAAAGGGGGTAGATCTATAGAAGACCTATAAGAACAACAACATAAGAACACTCAACAAGAACAAACATATAAGAAGGAAAACACAAGAACACTCAACAAGAACACTCAAGAACATTTAAAAACATATGACTTTGCTAGAGAGAATTGAGAGAAGGAAATAAGAAAGAAAGTTTTTATTTCTTCAAGGGATATCTTACAATGAAAACCTTCACCCCTATTTATAGTAAATAGGTGAGAATACAAACAACACACTTTTTTACATGGAGATAAGCACTAACTTATCTTTATTTAGCACTATCTATTCTTTATATTACAACCACACATAATGCTTTAAAAAGAAATTAAAAGCAAACTCCACTTAGAAAAAGAAAATCAGCCCTCTTAATGGCCTAAGTGCTTCATGACGTAGGCGCTTGCGTCATTCAGGTAATGACATCATCATGATGTGTGGTGTATGTCATTAAATCTGATTTTACTTCCATCTAGAATTCGGATGAGACGGATCATCTTCATACGGGTCAAAGTAGCATCCTTCATTATCACTTTCATCACTATCATACTGATATGCAGTACCATCAGGTGTCAACTGCTTGGTAAGATGTGATTCATTCCAATCTGCTAGCGCTTTGATCCATTTTGCAGCTACCGGGTGATCTTTCGGCCAAACTTCCGTCCCAAATAATATTGATTCAGGAATTGAGGCTGGATCAATCATATTTGCTCTTGCCATTTCTGCTCTCATACCAATATGGACATCACGGTACTTCACGGAAAGCTGGATATCATCCCTGTCTAGATTATACCATTCGTGGATGAAAGCGATCGGGGCATGATAAACAAACGATTCTCCTTGATTGTTGATGATTGCCGGTGTAAGGAATGAGCATGGTCTTCGGAATAAAATCACCACATGATCCTTGCGCTTTGGGGTGGTAAGCATTTGCATCCATTGATGGGAAGGGAGAAACCATTCGAGGAGTTTGAACAAATTACGGGAACTGATGGGCATTCGATCAAAGTGGCATTGGAGGATGTATGACTGGAGTCTGACTGTACTGAAAGTGATGGCTATAGTATACGATTCGAATAAATACCAGAAAAAGCAGAGTGCTTCTTTTGGAAAGTTAAACAAGTCGTATATCCTGAAAATGTTAAGGAAAGGGTAATCGGGGTGAAACTTGTAGTTGTCCATGATGATTCCAAACTTACAGAGGATAACAGTGAAAAGGGCTTGGTGGTTTGGGATGGCTCTTTGGCTGAGTGTCATATCTGCGATGACTTCTGTGACTTCTTCAGGAAGTTGAAGGACAGGGAAAATTTCAGGGCCTTTTGTGGATGAGGTATTTAGGGTAGAGGAGGAAGAGGCTTTGTCTAAGGTGGAGGAGGAATATGTTTCATTTACAGTGAACACCATTGGAAGGATTGAATGGTTTATCTGGGAAACTGGAGAGGGAGTGCATTTCCTTTTATAGTCACCGGGCCTTGAAAGGAAATTAGCAAGGATGTTTGCCGTACCTTTGATATGCTTCACAGTAAATTTCCACTGGGAAAACCAATTTGCCCATCGTAAAAGTTGTGGCTGGGGAAGCACCTTTTTCTTGAATTCTAGCATGCGCGGAAAGGATGACATGTCCATCTCGATTTGGAATTCGTGCCCGATTAGATGGAATTGGAACTTTTCTATTCCTCTTTTGACTTCAAGAATCTCTTTGAAAGTGGAGTGGTAGTGCTTTTCTGATTGCTTGAACGTGCCGCTCTTGTATCCACATATTGATCTTTTGTCTTTGTCTTGGATGAATAATACTGCTGCCCAGTGCTCATCACTTGCATCGGTCTGCAATATTCTCTTTTCTGAAGAAGTGGGAATCTTTAAAGGGGGCATCACCTCAGTCAGCTTTTTGATTGCCTTGACTGCTTCTGTTTGTCTTTTTGTCCAAGGGGGGATCCTTTTTGAGCATGGGGAACAGCCACACTGTATGACTTGATAGCTTGGGTAAGAAATCAGCCATATAATTGATTAGCCCGAGGAACTGTTGAACTGCTTTTGGAGAGGCCAACTCATCTGGGAATTTGTGCAGCTCTTGAGCTATGTGGGGCTGAAGCTGATATTTGCCGTCGTATATGTCCATGCCAAGAAAATTGATAGACGATACTCCAATCTCCATTTTCTTCTCTGATAGCATTATACCATACTTCGTAACCAGGGCATGAAACTTTGAGAGTAAGTCTATATGAGACTTCTCGTCAGCAGAAAACAACAAAATATCATCAATATAAACCAAGGCATTAGAAAGTATAGGTTCAAAAATGGTTACCATTGCTTTTTGGAAAGCAGAAGGTGCATTTTTAAACCAAACGGCATAACTTTCCATTGGTAGTGATGATCAGGTATGCAGAAGGCTGTCTTTGGTCTGTCTTCAGGAGTGATTCCAAGCTGCCAAAACCCTGACTTGAGATCAAACTTAGAGAGAATCTTTGCATCTGAGAGTGACTGGAACAAGGATTTCTTATGTGGAAGAGGGAATTTATCATCTGCCAAAAAATGATTTAATGGCTAATAATTAATAACCAATCTTAGTTTTCCTCGAACTTGTTCACTTCGCTTATTGACATAAAATGCTTCACATGCCCATGGAGATTGAGTGGGCTCGATAACACCTTGGCTAATAAGATCAGTGCACTCTTGAAGGGCAAGCTGGTAATGGTCTGGGTTCATACCGGGATGGCTGGCCTTGGTGGGGTTTACATCTTCATTTTGCTTGAAGGGCAGGGAGACAAAGAAAGAAGGGTTTAGCCACAAAGGTGATGAGTGTTTGGAAAGGAACTCAGTATGGGAAGAGGCACACGAGGTTTGGATAAGCTGGTGTTTTAGTGACTGAATGGAATTGGCAGCTGCCATGAACAGGTGTGAAACTGGGCTCCAAGGGTTTAGAAAGCTTTTATAACAGAGACCGTTTTGTATCCATCTTAAGTTGGGTAACTTATGAAGGATATCAAAACCAATAAGGAGGTCTTTTCCATGAGAATTTGAACCAAGTAACTTATGTTTTATGACACACTTGGGAAAGAGACGAATATGGACTGAGACGCTGATTTTGTCTATCAAGAATGTTTCTCCATTGGCTGCGAGAAATGTTTGATGATGCGGTTTCCAGAAACTTGGGGGAAGGATTTTAGGATTCAGTATGGAAACTGAAGATCCTGTATCAAAGAAGGAGACTACTTGGATGGGCTTAGCATATGTGGAGGTGAGAATATGTACCTTGGCTAATGGGACAGGCTGCTTTTCTGGGATTGGGAGGATGTGTGGAATGTGAGGAAGAGGATTTACCATGAGAACTTGTAGATCTGGGTGGCCATAGGATGAGTCTGTATCAGAACTCTCATCTGATGAGGAGTCAGGATAAGTAATTGTGCAAATGGCAGAATCACTGGGCTCGTCATCAAGTGAGTATAGGGACTCAAGGTCGAAAAGATCAACTGGCTCGATCTGGTTGAGCGTCTAGATTAATGCTTGGGATTTCTTCTTGTCTGGACAATCCCTCGCAAAATGTCCTTTCTTTTGACAAATTTAACATCTATCAGACGTTTTGCCACGCTGGGGTTTCTTCCTTATGAACTTCCACTTCTTTTTGGCCTTTGGAT
This sequence comes from Adenophora triphylla var. japonica, assembly GCA_022495995.1. Lineage (NCBI taxonomy): Eukaryota > Viridiplantae > Streptophyta > Magnoliopsida > Asterales > Campanulaceae > Adenophora > Adenophora triphylla. The sequence continues at coordinate 328,914 of JAFEMH010000699.1, forward strand.
TTTTCCAAGAAAACTTCTCAGAGAAGCTTGATCTGGAGATCTTCTTTGAGTGTGCCTTCTTCTTTGTATGGCTGCAGCTACAGCTTGACTTATCTTTGCATTTGATCTGAAGATACTTATCATCACATGCTGAACCAAGATGCTTGCCAGTTTTTTCAAACTCGACAAGGAATTTCTTTTGGTTGCACAACTTATCTACAGCATTGAGTATCAATTGGTAAAGGCCACCAAGAGAGGTTTGTGCCACCGTTGCATTTTTTTCCTCTAACGCTCTGTAGGCTTCATTCCCAAGGGACTCCGGGAAAGAGTTGAGAAAGACCTGTTTGAGATTAATATCATCAATGCCATTGAGGCAATAGAATCGCTGAGACATGCGATTGTAATGTTTCTCAAGATCCTTCTTTTGGAATGAATAACACTTCATTTTCAAAAATTCTTCTCTTGCACGGATCGTATGTTCAACTGGATTTCCAATGAATTGAGAATAGATGAAGTTCATGAATTCTTGAGGTGAGGGGCATTGTTGGATTTGCAGTTGTCGGTATTCTCCGAGGCTAAGGTACCAATCCCGAAGGCGACCTTGAAGTTGGGCCAAAAATCTTTTGATAACTATCTCTATGGAATAGTACTGGAGTTCAGCAGAACACCATGTCACCATTTCAACACTTCTTTCTCGCCATTTGGAGGGTGAGATATCATCAAAGGTAAATTGTTGTTTCGTGTCGGCTCGAGGAATGGACTTGGATTTCGGGTTATTCGGCGGTAGATTTTGGTTTGTGGACTCATCTAGATCTGAATCAACGAGTTCAGTTTCTCCTTGGAAGGTTTGCTCTGGTTTTGCCATGAACAAGTGTTCGAAGGCATCAAGGGATTCAGGGCTATCATCAATAATTGGTCCAATAAAGGTTGAGGCTGAACTGGATGTTGGAACGGGTTTATCTTGGGTTAGAGAGCGTAGAAAAGATGAAACTGGGTTCATTTTTTCTATCGGGAGGATACTTGGGTCTTCTGGGGAGGTACGGGTATCTGGAAGGCTATATAGGGTAGGCTAGGCTGCAAAGGTTGTAGAAGATGATGGATCCATGGGAGATGTTTTTGGCTTTGTAACAGGCAAGGGTACTGAAGCCCAAAGGGAAAGAGAAGGGGATGATTCTTTCAGGGAAGAAGTTGGAATTGGTTGTGGATCATATGCGGGCTTGACAAAAGGGGTTGTGGGTAGCCTCCAAGGATCATCAAGTAGGGTTGACACCCTTTGTTGCTTGTGTTGCCACTCAAGATCTTGAAGTTGGGTTTTGAAAAACTTCATTTCTGCTTCCTTTTGAGAAAGAGCAGCGGCCTGGGATGCTGGGAAAGTCTGAATGATCTGCAGCAGTTCTTGGTGTAGCATCTGAATTATGTGGCGAATTTCTCCAATCATTCCTTATAGGTTCTTGATCCTTGTAGAAAGGCTTTCTTGGGCTCTCACAAACCTGGTTTGCTGAGAGATAAGATGATTTAAAGCCTTGTTCTGAGCGACTGCATTTTCACTTTGCCAATTTAGAGTTGCTTCGGCTGGGCTAATCGACTTTGTATTTCCAGATGCACCAATTGACGTAGGATTTTGGATTTTCCATTCATGCTTGGTTCTTTGATGGGGAAATTCAAAGGAGGTTAGCGGAGGAAACTCATCTTGATATTCCTGCGATTTTGGATCTAGGCCAGGGTTTTGAGAAATCATGTGGCAAGTGTCTGGTGGTGGATGGGGTAAAGGGCTTTTATGGATTATGGAAAGGGCCTTTTGGTAGTATGGAGGAAGTGATGGAGGTAGATTGGGTTTGCATGGTGAAGGAGGCAGGTCAGGCTGGGGAGATTTGTTTGGATAAGTGACATAATAGTCAAATTTTCCGGATGGTTCTCCAAGGGTTCCAACTGTGGTGTCACCAGCTTCATATCTCCTCTTTAACTTCTGTTGAGAGGACTCTCTTCTTCTTCTTGGGGGAATGTCTTCATCTGCTTCAACTTTGAAAGCTTCATCTAGACAGGCAGGGCAATCACAAACATCCCACCATATGTGTCTGACAACCAATGGATCTGGTGGCTCAGATTCAATCATGTGTACACCTGTAGGGAATACATTGGAATTCTCTTCTTGAGGAGATGAGAATTTCACTTCAACTCGTCCATCAGAGTGACGAACAAATTACAGTGCGATTTGTGGTATGAGCAGGAGCTTGAGGTACTTGGTGAATTTGCTCATAATCGGTTACCCATTTCTCCGGGAGGAGTTTGAGCGGCTTCGGTTACGGTCAGTTGTCTCGGAACATAAGTGCAAGTCGGCGTTGCATTTGAGTCAATATCAAGAAGCAGCGCGTCTCCTGAATTCTCTTGACCGGGAACCATGAGGTCTAGGCAGTGGTTTTGTACTCGGTAAACCATTTGATAATGGAAGGTTCCTTGGAATGTGTTTACCTGGGTTGTACCTCCAATCTGGATCTGGACCTTGAGAGCTGTAAACAGCGAGGGGTCATTTAGAGGCATATTGATGTTTGGGTAGAAGGTAACAAAGACTGTGCCAGCGTTCAAAGTGGTTTGGATAGTACCAATACACGCATGTTGGTATTCAACAAAACGAGTATCTACTAAAGCAATACGAGAGAACGTAGGGAGTCCTTTTCGGCCATGAAAAGTGAGAGCTAATTTAACAGCTCCAAAATGGATATGAGTATATCCCTGTGCAAGACATGATCTGGGAAGATCACTAGGAAGATCTAAAGAGACTAGGTGTTCAGCAGAAATGGCAAGAAGTTGATAGCTATCAAATCTAGAAGATTGTACATATTCTTTAACTTGATGGGGAGCGGAAGAACCTAATATTTTTTTGACTTTTCTGGAAAATGATGTATAAGGTTTAGAAAACACATGGTAAGGATTTACTATAGGTAACTGGGTAAGCGGAATTTTAGAATCATCTGAATAATAAGAAACTTCATACAACTGATCTATCTTAGAAGCAGAAGAGCTACGAAAACTAGACGATGAAGTACTAGACGATAAAGATCTAGACAACAAATTTTCTGGTTCCATATTTTTGGAATAGAATAAAGATTTCAAGACTTCTAAAAGTTTTTGGAAATGGGATAAAGATTTCAATACCCAGCGTTGGGCTCCTTTTTCACCCGGATGGCTTAACTGCGACCTCTTGTCGTCTTACTTGAGCCGGTCGGTCTTTATTAGGAGCTTTAATAAGTATTAAAAATTTTAACACAAATCTGAAACTAAAGAGGAATTAGAATCTTTAAAACAAACCTGAATATGAAGACTGAAAATTTAGAAAATAGATCTAATCGTATAAAACTTGGATCAGACTAGAACGTTAGGCTCTGATACCAACAAAGAACCAAAATCGCAGCGATTTTCTTTACAAACCTGGTGCTTATCCAAGTTTACACCAAGTATTAAATACAAACCTAAATCTGTTGCTTTAAGTACCAAACCTGCTAAAGGAGATTTTAATACAGATTTTAAAAAATCTGTATTAAAATCACAGGTTTTAATACTTGATACACAGATTTTTAATACAATCATACATGATTTTAATACAGGTTGTTTAATACAGATTTTAATCATGTATTAAAATCTGTGATTAAAATTACAGATTTTAAAATCTGTGTTTAATACAGGTTTTTTAAAATCATGTATACACATTTGAATACAATCATACATGATTGTATTAAAATCTGTGCTAAAGGAGATTTTAATCTCAAACATTATCTGTATTTTAATACATGTAATACAATCATATATGATTAAAATCTGTATTAAAATCATACATGTATGATTTTAATCTGTATTTAATCTGTATTTTAATACACAGATTAAAATACAGATTTTAAAATCTGTGATTAAAATTACAGATTTTAATCATGTATTAAAATCTGTGATTAAATTTACAGGTTTTTAATCACAGATTTTAATACAGATTTTACAGATTTTAAAATCATGTATGTTTACATGATTTTTAATACAGTTTTCCATACAGATTAAAATCAGAGATTTTAATAAGGACTTGATAATGTATGGAAAATCACAGGTTGTTTACAAACCTGGCTCTGATACAAGCAACAAAGGATGTCAACCCTACTTGATGATCCTTGGAGGCTACCCACAACCCCTTTTGTCAAGCCCGCATAAGATCCACAGCCAATTCCAACTTCTTCCCTGAAAGAATCATCCCCTTCTCTTTCCCTTTGGGCTTCAGTACCCTTGCCTGTTACAAAGCCAAAAACATCTCTCATGGATCCATCATCTTCTACAACCTTTGCAGCCCAGCCTACCCTATATAGCCTTCCAGATACCCGTACCTCCCCAGAAGACCCAAGTATCCTCCCGATAGAAAAAATGAACCCAGTTTCATCTTTTCTACGCTCTCTAACCCAAGATAAACCCGTTCCAACATCCAGTTCAGCCTCAACCTTTATTGGACCAATTATTGATGATAGCCCTGAATCCCTTGATGCCTTCGAACACTTGTTCATGGCAGAATCAGAGCAAACCTTCCAAGGAGAAACTGAACTCGTTGATTCAGATCTAGATGAGTCCACAAACCAAAATCTACCGCCGAATAACCCGAAATCCAAGTCCATTCCTTGAGCCGACACGAAACAACAATTTACCTTTGATGATATCTCACCCTCCAAATGGCGAGAAAGAAGTGTTGAAATGGTGACATGGTATTCTGTTGAACTCCAGTACTATTCCATAGAGATAGTTATCAAAAGATTTTTGGCCCGACTTCAAGGTCGCCTTCGGGATTGGTACCTTAGCCTCGGAGAATACCGACAACTGCAAATCCAACAATGCCCCTCACCTGAAGAATTCATGAATATCATCTATTCTGAATTCATTGGAAATCCAGTTGAACATACAATCCGTGCAAGAGAAGAATTTTTGAAAATGAAGTGTTGTTCATTCCAAAAGAAGGATCTTGAGAAACATTACAATCGCATGTCTCAGCGATTCTATTGCCTCAATGGCATTGATGATATTAATCTCAAACAGGTCTTTCTCAACTCTTTCCCGGAGTCCCTTGGGAATGAAGCCTACAGAGCGTTAGAGGCAAAAAATGCAACGGTGGCACAAACCTCTCTTGGTGGCCTTTACCAATTGATACTCAATGCTGTAGATAAGTTGTGCAACCAAAAGAAATTCCTTGTCGAGTTTGAAAAAACTGGCAAGCATCTTGGTTCAGCATGTGATGATAAGTATCTTCAGATCAAATGCAAAGATAAGTCAAGCTGTAGCTGCAGCCATACAAAGAAGAAGGCACACTCAAAGAAGATCTCCAGATCAAGCTTCTCTGAGAAGTTTTCTTGGAAAAATCCAAAGGCCAAAAAGAAGTGGAAGTTCATAAGGAAGAAACCCCAGCGTGGCAAAACGTCTGATAGATGTTATATTTGTCAAAAGAAAGGACATTTTGCGAGGGATTGTCCAGACAAGAAGAAATCCCAAGCATTAATCCAGACGCTCAACCAGATCGAGCCAGTTGATCTTTCCGACCTTGAGTCCCTATACTCACTTGATGATGAGCCCAGTGATTCTGCCATTTGCACAATTGCTTATCCTGACTCCTCATCAGATGAGAGTTCTGATACAGACTCATCCTATGGCCACCCAGATCTACAAGTTCTCATGGTAAATCCTCTTCCTCACATTCCCCACATCCTCCCAATCCGAGAAAACCAGCCTGTCCCATTAGCCAAGGTAAATATTCTCACCTCCACATATGCTAAGCCCATCCAAGTAGTCGCCTTCTTTGATACAGGATCTTCAGTTTCCATACTGAATCCTAAAATCCTTCCCCCAAGTTTCTGGAAACCGCATCATCAAACATTTCTCGCAGCCAATGGAGAAACATTCTTGATAGACAAAATCAGCGTCTCAGTCCATATTCGTCTCTTTCCCAAGTGTGTCATAAAACATAAGTTACTTGGTTCAAGTTCTCATGGAAAAGACCTCTTTATTGGTTTTGATATCCTTCATAAGTTACCCAACTTAAGATGGACACAAAACGGTCTCTGTTATAAAAGCTTTCTAAACCCTTGGAGCCCAGTTTCACACCTGTTCATGGCAGCTGCCAATTCCATTCAGTCACTAAAACACCAGCTTATCCAAACCTCGTGTGCCTCTTCCCATACTGAGTTCCTTTCCAAACACTCATCACCTTTATGGATAAACCCTTATTTCTTTGTCTCCCTGCCCTTCAAGCAAAATGAAGATGTAAACCCTACCAAGGCCAGCCATCCCGGTATGAACCCAGACCATTACCAGCTTGCCCTTCAAGAGTGCACTGATCTTATTAGCCAAGGTGTTATCGAGCCCACTCAATCTCCATGGGCATGTGAAGCATTTTATGTCAATAAGCGAAGTGAACAAGTTCGAGGAAAACTAAGATTGGTTATTAATTATCAGCCATTAAATCATTTTTTGGCAGATGATAAATTCCCTCTTCCACAGAAGAAATCCTTGTTCCAATCACTCTCAGATGCAAAGATTCTCTCTAAGTTTGATCTCAAGTCAGGGTTTTGGCAGCTAGGAATCACTCCTGAAGACAGACCAAAGACAGCCTTCTGCATACCTGATCATCACTACCAATGGAAAGTTATGCCGTTTGGTTTAAAAAATGCACCTTCTGCTTTCCAAAAAGCAATGGTAACCATTTTTGAACCTATACTTTCTAATGCCTTGGTTTATATTGATGATATTTTGTTGTTTTCTGCTGACGAGAAGTCTCATATAGACTTACTCTCAAAGTTTCATGCCCTGGTTACGAAGTATGGTATAATGCTATCAGAGAAGAAAATGGAGATTGGAGTATCGTCTATCAATTTTCTTGGCATGGACATATCCGACGGCAAATATCAGCTTCAGCCCCACATAGCTCAAGAGCTGCACAAATTCCCAGATGAGTTGGCCTCTCCAAAAGCAGTTCAACAGTTCCTCGGGCTAATCAATTATATGGCTGATTTCTTACCCAAGCTATCAAGTCATACAGTGTGGCTGTTCCCCATGCTCAAAAAGGATCCCCCCTTGGACAAAAAGACAAACAGAAGCGGTCAAGGCAATCAAAAAGCTGACTGAGGTGATGCCCCCTTTAAAGATTCCCACTTCTTCAGAAAAGAGAATATTGCAGACCGATGCAAGTGATGAGCACTGGGCAGCAGTATTATTCGTCCAAGACAAAGACAAAAGATCAATATGTGGATACAAAAGCGGCACGTTCAAGCAATCAGAAAAGCACTACCACTCCACTTTCAAAGAGATTCTTGCAGTCAAAAGAGGAATAGAAAAGTTCCAATTCCATCTAATCGGGCACGAATTCCAAATCGAGATGGACATGTCATCCTTTCCGCGCATGCTAGAATTCAAGAAAAAGGTGCTTCCCCAGCCACAGCTTTTATGATGGGCAAATTGGTTGTAACGACCCTAACCCTAGGCACTATTTTGGTATAACATTATACGCTTTTATTATTAATGTTAACTTTATCCGTTTACTTTATATCTTTAAATCCTTATATTAGGATAAAATGATAAGGAAATAAATAATGTTTTAAGGAAAAATAATAATTAGAAATAAATAAAGTCATAGAATGGAGTGGTAATAAAATGGACAAATAAAATGTTATGAGTGGGAGAAATATTTTAAATTGTGAAAGAAGTGTGTAGGGAGTTTGTGAGTGGGGGACAAACTCCCCTAAAACCCTCCCCAAATCTCCTCCTTGATCCGGCCCCCCTCCCCTTTTACCATCTTCATACTCCACCTCCCCTCCCTCTTCATCTTCTACCTCTTCACTTTCTCTCTCTATTTGCCATGGAAGACCTTTGTTGAAGCTTCACATTCCAAGCCTCCCCAAGAGCAATCCCTCACCATTTCTAGATCCGAGAGCACTTTTGGAATCGGGAGACCAAGAGGAGTTCATCAAGCTAAGAAAGTCTTAAATCCATCTCCCATTTTAAAGTAAGTTATTATGACCCTTCTTTTCTCTAATGTTCATGAGATACTATGGTTATTATTGTTGTTATAATGTTTATTGGAGACTTTGGGAACTTTCTTGAACTAAAGAAATTGGTTAAGTTAATAAGAGAATATTGTTGTTTTTTTTTTTGGAAGTGTTAAAGAAGGAAAGAGATGGAGGGAGTTAGAATTGGAGAATGAAACTTGAAATGGGTAGTGATTCAAAAGGGTAAAAGATATAAGATTTAATCATTTTTGGTTACATGGGTTAGTATATGAGTTATGATGACCTTTCCTTTCCTTTAATGTTCATGAATTGTCTAAAGGTTGTTATGGGTATAATGGTTATTTGATGCTTGTAAAATCTTCTTGGGTTGAGAAAGTGGTTAATGTCCTAGAAAAATGTTGTTATTCATGAAGTGTCAAAAGGTGTAAGAAAATGGAATGAGTAGATTTAAAGGGATTAACTTGGAATGTGTAAATGAAATGGGTTGGAAATCTAGTGTTAAATGATGTAGGTATATCAATTTGGGAGTTTAAAGTATGTATTATGAGATCCATGAAGTGGGTATGCTTTTCTAGGTGTTGAAGACAAGGGAAAGCTTTGGTTGGGACAAATGGGTATGAGTAATTTTACGCATTTATGTTGATTCGGGCTCGGGTCACAGTCGTGCACGGTGGCACGAGTCGTGCACGAGGTGTGGGGCAGTCGTGACTAGAGTTATAAGGAAGTCGTGCCTTGTAGGGGACGACGAGAATCGAAGGTTGGTGCGATGGGCACGAGTCGTGCCCCAGGGCACTGAGTCGTGCCCCCGGCACGGTTTTTCACATCAAGTTTAGAGCTATTCAAACCTAATCAAACTCGAACCAAAAGAAATCTCTTTAACCTAGATTAAAGTAGAATACTTTGGCTACACATTGACATCTAAGCGATTAAAATGGAATTGGGGAAGTACTTTAAATGTTGCTTGGAAAGCGCTAGTTAACCTAGTTTGGTAACTTAACGAAATGATTCTAAATTGGTAAATGGAACTTGGATCCTTATAGAGATCATATATTGTCATATAATGACTAAGTAAGATAGGTTGATGATATCTCATTATCTTACTTGAGTACCTATTTATGGATTGGATTATGCTTAGTGTATTATATAAATCTTTGCACTCGATTATTGTTGTACATGAGTATATTTTACCATGTGGCTATATTGCTTATTTATGCATAGTGTGTTAAAGAAATGTTACACTATGATGTTGATTGAGCATGAGTATATTTTACCATGTTGCTATGTTGTTTATCCCCTTTGTGGATTTATTCAAGTATCTATTATGTGCTTGATTATGTGTGAGTCGGTGACATTTGGGGGTATAACATAATACGATCAATTATGGAAGTGTGACCTAATGTGATCGGATTATGTTATACACAGTGACCGTCCCCTTCGTGGCCACGGTTTGGGGTATAGCATCGCTGGTAGTGAGCCAAAAGCCTTACGAGTTGCTACATCTTATTTGGTTCCACTGAAAACGGTCTTATAAGGACGTGAGTATTGCTTAAGCGGCTCCTTTGTAAGATTGGAGTATTATTATACCCAATGTTGTACGACTATCGTTCGGACGGGAAAAGGTAAACCAAGGTAATGTAAGGTGTTTACTTTTCCAACGTGTTATGTGCAACTTGTTATGTGTTGCATCTTATATGGCATATTCTTTGCATTCATAATAGCTTGCCGAGATTTATTCTCACCCCTCTCCCTTCTTGTTTTAGATTCCGAGACAGGTGGACCGGCCAAGTAAGGGCGGTGAGGAGTTTGGAGGTTATATTTTGGGATTCTCGGGTTTGAGTAGTTCGGATTAGAAAGTGTACGTTGGTATAAATCAATTACGGGAATTGTATTGTTAAATCGTCATTTATTGTTATAACCGATGCCTTTTTGTAATTAAACAGTTTCGTATTTTCTAAGTTAGTCAACTATTTTCCCCATTGTGAAAAGGTGTAGACTTATTTTGAAAATGGTTATAATCTTGATATTTATTTTAAAAGTTTAAATAAAGTTTTTTAAAAAAAAAAGCTTTAGGATATTTGGGGAAATTTGAGGACGCTCAACTCGGGACACGTGTAGGTTCCGGGTCGGGGTCCTCACTGGTTAATATCGAGCTCGGTTAGAGTTCTCGGGTAGAGTCTAGGCGGAGTGAGAGTGTGCGATAACTTACGTCGAGAGTTTAATGCGGGAATTTGTTCAAAGGCGAAAATGATATTAATCAACTAAGGAATCAAGGAAGGTGAGTTAAGGAAAGATAGATTTCCCCACCATCATTTGAGGTATTTTACTGTCTCGGGAATTAGGGTTCATACTTTTATAAATCCTCGTACATTAGTTCTCATGTGGCATTACATTCATCTTTATTTGCATAATCGGTCTAAGAGTTACCTTATGTCTTTGGAGGTTCTACTCCTATGGGGTCGTACCTCGAATCATCCTTAATTATATTGGTAGTTGTGATTTAGTGGGCAAGTATTGCCGGTAGATTTGGTCGAGTTACCAATCCGTGAATCATCGTTATATTAACTTTGAATTATTTGAGTAGTTGTTGTGTTCGAGGAGGAGCTGCAAGAAGCGAGTCTCCTTACCTACGTTTGATTTACCTCCATGTGTAGTTGAGGCGGATAAGTCATTAATTGCTATTATGTCACATATGCGTAAATGTCGAAAGTATGGCCTAATTAAGAGTGGTTTATGGTTGTATAATTTGCGTGAGTATTTATACATTGGTGTCTCGTAAGGGAGACTAGATATATGAGACTAGTATTGGAAGTGATAGTCTAAATGAGATTATATGAGTTATAAATTATCGCGAGTAAGAGATCTTATGGAACTAATATATCTTTGCTTTAGGAGCTATAAGTAGTCTCTAAGGAGAGATGGATTGAATTCTTGTTACTAAATTGAATAGGAAATCGAGATATTTTTGTAAGTAATATCACCCTATAAGTTGACTAAGTGGTGTTTTTCAAGTGAGTTTCAAAAATGGGTTTTCATCGGGTATCATACCGGGATATTGAAGCCGAGTAGATATAAGTCACTATTTCGGAATTCGGATCCCTAGATAGAGTATACAAATTGGGATGATGGAATTGATGATTCAACTTGAGAAATTAATTGATAAAGAAGATAACTAGCTTAGCGATTCTCGAGTAAGGATAAATTGTTACTTGTATTTAGAAAAGATGATACTTGGTGGTTAATTATAAGGTTATAGAGATCTCAAATTAGTAGCTATAAGCAATAAGTATTCGTTATCACTTGTTGATAATTTGCATGACTGATTTTAGAATTTGTAGGATACTCAATGGTTATTAGTTGAATTTCGGGTGTTACGATTGCAGTGAATAATTGTTGTAAGGATGTACTTAAGACAACATTTGTATCTAGTATGAACGTTTTGGTTTATGAGTGTGTATTAGTTATGGAGAGGTAAATAGGGTGAATGCGAAGAAGTATAATAGATACAGTTATTGGTGACTTAAAGGATCAACTTTAGAAATTGGTAATATATGTATATGGTTCGTTTTGAGAATTGATTATCATTAGTTGAGAAAATGAGGATGAATCTTATGGGAAGAAAGGATACCTTAGGATGACCATACCCTATAGGTCGATTTAGTTGCGTAACTCATATGAGGGATTAGTGTGATGTTTGAAAGATATTGACGATTATACGGATTTTGAGTTTGTTGATGGTTATTGAGAGATAAGTTAGATTATACTGTAAGGTTTAATTGAAATTCGGAAATGATTGATCTATGTGAGTTCCAATTTTATTTTCTGAGTTAGAAATTTTGGTATTTGATTGGGAACTAGATGTTTACCATATGTTGTTGCTAGGTGCGATACCAATATCAAAGGTAGGGGATAGATTACTCAAATTAAGTAAAAGTGTTGAATATACAACTTGAGACATTATTGGATTGAGGATGATTTACCTAGTTTATAATCTTAATGGTTGTCTTAGTGTTATTTATCGGAGATAGTAATAGTATTGCGAGATTGTGTTTTCTTATAGAGAAATTAACCAAGTAAAAATATTATGAGTGGTGGCTACACTATAATGAGAAGTCAAACAAAAATATTATGTTAGAATTGTTTTAAATGTGCTTTAAAACTTTGGGTTGTATATCGAACTTCGGTATGAGCAATTGTGCCCTTCGGGGATAGTTGAATTAATAAGGTAAGTAAACCATTCTCGTGTAAATTAAAATACGTGAGTAATTTGACTATCTACCCTTTGGTATGGGACGGTTGTAGATAATTAAATCACTCGAGTTATTTTGTTAGCTTGTCAATCCTTTGAAATTTACGAGTGGTTTAGTTAATTAGAACTGGTATGGGCCGGTTTAAATAAGTAAACCATTCGGGTCTCTTTGGATCTCTTCTTATATTATCATTGGAAATTTTGGAAAATGTTGTAAATTTTCGAAAGACATGTTACTTTAAAGTTATAGTTAAAGTGCAGGAAGCAAGTAGAAAAGCAACCTAGTTTCCCTATAGTGATTAATTGTATTAAAAGTTTTGATCCGAGAAATAATTGATAAATTGTGGAGTTATTAATGTGGAAGTCGCGGTGGACTCGGTTTTGTTTTGGTGTTGGATCGGCTCCGTTGTGGGCGGCCAACCCTTCAATTTGAATATTGATTTGCCACTAGTCACTGAACATATTGGAATATTGAATGGTAATAATAGAATGTTGATGTTAGAAGATTTATTAAAATATTTAGAGTTCTAGGTTGAACTTGAGAGTTTATCACTATAAATTTTGTGATTAAGTTGCATTGGAAGGAAAGGAGGGTATGTTATTTTGTTATAGAAGGTTGAATTATATTTTCTACCCGTTATTTATATAGCTTGACGAGATGTTGAATTATGAGAAAGAGCGATGGGCGTGGTTATGCGAGGTTTATGCGAAGAGAAGGGTTCGAGATGTTATTAATAAAGTCCTCACTTATGTTAGGGGATAGTTCGATTGTATAAAACTCATAGTGTTAAATGGATCGGATAGACATCGTTCGGGAAAGTCCTTTTGGGAAGGTAGGAATGCGATTAAGTTTAACCTTGTAAAAGTTGAGGAATCATTACTTGTTATTGATGAGATGCTACGGGCATGAACAATGGATGTTAATAGTCGATAGGTCCTACGATTACCGGTGGTTGGGTGCGTATAATAGCAATTATCATTCTAGCATTGAGATAAAACCGTATGAAGCATAGTTGGAAAGAAAACATCGATCTCTAATTTGTTGGGGTGAGTTTGGAGAAGCTTATAGGGTAATATCATATTATTATTGGAATTAGAAAATTTTGGGAAGAATTACAACATTGAAGAGATTAGTTGGGAATTGAAGTCGAGGTATACATGTAGAGGCGGGTTGATACGGTTAGGTAAGAGACGGTCAAATTCGGGACGAATTTTCTTTAAGGAAGTGAATGTAAACGGCCTAACCCTAGGCACTATTTTGGTATAACATTATACGCTTTTATTATTAATGTTAACTTTTATCCGTTTACTTTATATCTTTAAATCCTTATATTAGGATAAAATGATAAGGAAATAAATAATGTTTTAAGGAAAAATAATAATTAGAAATAAATAAAGTCATAGAATGGAGTGGTAATAAAATGGACAAATAAAATGTTATGAGTGGGAGAAATATTTTAAATTGTGAAAAGAAGTGTGTAGGGAGTTTGTGAGTGGGGACAAACTCCCTAAAACCCTCCCCAAATCTCCTCCTTGATCCGGCCTCCCCTCCCCTTTTACCATCTTCATACTCTACCTCCCTCCCTCTTCATCTTCTACCTCTTCACTTTCTCTCTCTATTTGCCATGGAAGACCTTTGTTGAAGCTTCACATTCCAAGCCTCCCCGAGCAATCCCTCACCATTTCTAGATCCGAGAGCACTTTTGGAATCGGGAGACCAAGAGGAGTTCATCAAGCTAAGAAAGTCTTAAATTCATCTCCCATTTTAAAGTAAGTTATTATGACCCTTCTTTTCTCTAATGTTCATGAGATACTATGGTTATTATTGTTGTTATAATGTTTATTGGAGACTTTGGGAACTTTCTTGAACTAAAGAAATTGGTTAAGTTAATAAGAGAATATTGTTGTTTTTTGGAAGTGTTAAAGAAGGAAAGAGATGGAGGGAGTTAGAATTGGAGAATGAAACTTGAAATGGGTAGTGATTCAAAAGGGTAAAAGATATAAGATTTAATCATTTTGGTTACATGGGTTAGTATATGAGTTATGATGACCTTTCCTTTCCTTTAATGTTCATGAATTGTCTAAGGTTGTTGTTGGGTATAATGGTTATTTGATGCTTTGTAAAATCTTCTTGGGTTGAGAAAGTGGTTAATGTCCTAGAAAAATGTTGTTATTCATGAAGTGTCAAAAGGTGTAAGAAAATGGAATGAGTAGATTTAAAGGGATTAACTTGGAATGTGTAAATGAAATGGGTTGGAAATCTAGTGTTAAATGATGTAGGTATATCAATTTGGGAGTTTAAAGTATGTATTATGAGATCCATGAAGTGGGTATGCTTTTCTAGGTGTTCAAGACAAGGAAAGCTTTGGTTGGGACAAATGGTATGAGTAATTTCTGCATTTATGTTGATTACAGGCTCGAGTCACGAGTCGTGCACGGTGGCACTTGAGTCGTGCACAGGTGTGGGGCAGTCGTGACTAGAGAGTTATAAGGAAGTCGTGCCTTGTAGGGGGACGACGAGAATCGAAGGTTGGTGCGATGGGCACGAGTCGTGCCACAGGGGCAGTCGTGCCCTGGCACATTTTTTCACATCAAGTTTAGAGCTATTCAAACCTAATCAAACTCGAACCAAAAAAAATCTCTTTAACCTAGATTAAAGTAAGAATACTTTGGCTACACATTGACATCCTAAGCGATTAAAATGGAATTGGGGAAGTACTTTAAATGTTGCTTGGAAAGCGCTAGTTAACCTAGTTTGGTAACTTAAAGAAATGATTCTAAATTGGTAAATGGAACTTGGATCCTTATAGAGATCATATATTGTCATATAATGACTAAGTAAGATAGGTTGATGATATCTCATTATCTTACTTGAGTACCTATTTATGGATTGGATTATGCTTAGTGTATTATATAAATCTTTGCGCTCTGATTATTGTTGTACATGAGTATATTTTACCATGTGGCTATATTGCTTATTTATGCATAGTGTGTTAAAGAAATGTTACACTATGATGTTGATTGAGCATGAGTATATTTTACCATGTTGCTATGTTGTTTATCCCCTTTGTGGATTTATTCAAGTATACTATTATGTGCTTGATTATGTGTGAGTCAGCTGACATTTGGGGGTATAACATAATACGATCAATTATGGAAGTGTGACCTAATGTGATCGGATTATGTTATACGTGGCAGAATCCCCTTCTGTGGCCACGGTTTGGGGTATAGCATCTGTAGTGAGCCAAAAGCCTTACTGAGTTGCTACTTGTCTTATTTGGTTCCTGAAAAACGGGTCTTATAAGACGTGAGTATTGCTTAAGCGACTCAACATAAGATTGGAGTATTATTATACCCAATGTTATACGACTACATTCGGACGGGAAAAGGTAAACCAAGGTAATGTAAGGTGTTTACGGACTTTTCCAACGTGTTATGTGCAACTTGTTATGTGTTGCATCTTATATGGCATATTCTTTGCATTCATAATAGCTTGAGATTTATTCTCACCCCTCTCCCTTTACTGTTTTAGATTCCGAGACAGGTGGACCGGCCAAGTAAGGGCGGTGAGGAGTTTGGAGGTTATATTTTGGGATTCTCGGGTTTGAGTAGTTCGGTTTAGAAAGTGTACGTTGGTATAAATCAATTACGGGAATTGTATTGTTAAATCGTCATTTATTGTTATAACCGATGCCTTTTTGTAATTAAACAGTTTCGTATTTTCTAAGTTAGTCAACTATTTTCCCCATTGTGAAAAGGTGTAGACTTATTTTGAAAATGGTTATAATACTGATATTTATTTTAAAAGTTTAAATAAAGTTTTTTTTAAAAAAAAAAGCTTTAGGATATTTGGGTAAATTTGAGGACGCTCCAACTCGGGACACGTGTAGGTTCCGGGTCGGGGTCCTCACATTGGTTTTCCCAGTGGAAATTTACTGTGAAGCATATCAAAGGTACGACAAACATCCTTGCTGATTTCCTTTCAAGGCCCGGTGACTATAAAAGGAAATGCACTCCCTCTCCAGTTTCCCAGATAAACCATTCAATCCTTCCAATGGTGTTCACTGTAAATGAAACATCTTCCTCCTCCACCTTAGACAAAGCCTTTTCCTCCTCTACCCCAAATACCTCATCCACAAAAGGCCCTGAAATTTTCCCTGTCCTTCAACTTCCTGAAGAAGTCACAGAAGTCATCTCAGATATGACACTCAGCCAAAGAGTCATCCCAAACCACCAAGCCCTTTTCACTGTTATCCTCCGTAAGTTTGGAATCATCATAGACAACTACAAGTTTCACCCCGATTACCCTTTCCTTAACATTTTCAGGATATATGACTTGTTTAACTTTCCAAAAGAAGCACTCTGCTTTTTCTGGTATTTATTCGAATCGTATACTATAGCCATCACTTTCAGTACAGTCAGACTCCAGTCATACATCCTCCAATGCCACTTTGACCGAACGCCCAACAATTCCCGTAATTTGTTCAAACTCCTCGAATGGTTTCTCCCTTCCCATCAATGGATGCAAATGCTTACCACCCCGAAGCGCAAGGATCATGTGGTGATTTTATTCCGAAGACCATGCTCATTCCTTACACCGGCAATCATCAACAATCAAGGAGAATATTTTGTTTATCATGCCCCGATCGCTTTCATCCACGAATGGTATAATCTAGACAGGGATGATATCCAGCTTTCCCTGAAGTACCGTGATGTCCATATTGGTATGAGAGCAGAAATGGCAAGAGCAAATATGATTGATCCAGCCTCAATTCCTAAATCAATATTATTTGGGACGGAAGTTTGGCCGAAAGATCACCTGATAGCTACAAAATGGATCAAAGCGCTAGCAGATTGGAATGAATCACATCTTACCAAGCAGTTGACACCAGATGGTACTGCATATCAGTATGATAGTGATGAAAGTGATAATGAAGGATGCTACTTTGACCCGTATGAAGATGATCCGTCTCATCCGGATTCTAGATGGAAGTAAAATCAGATTTAATGACATACACCACACATCATGATGATGTCATTACCTGAATGACGCAAGCGCCTACATCATGAAGCACTTAGGCCATTAAGAGGGCTGATTTTCTTTTTCTAAGTGGAGTTTGCTTTTAATTTCTTTTTAAAGCATTATGTGTGGTTGTAATATAAAAAATAGATAGTGCTAAATAAAGATAAGTTAGTGCTTATCTCCATGTAAAAAAGTGTGTTGTTTGTATTCTCACCTATTTACTATAAATAGGGGTGAAGGTTTTCATTGTAAGATATCCCTTGAAGAAATAAAAACTTTCTTTCTTATTTCCTTCTCTCAATTCTCTAGCAAAGTCATAAGTTTTAAATGTTCTTAAAATGTTCTTGAGTGTTCTTGTGTTGTTCTTCTTATATGTTTGTTCTTGTTGAGTGTTCTTGTGTTGTTGTTCTTATAGGTCTTATATAGATCTACCATACACCTCCCCCCATCCTTGTTCTTATAGGTCTTATATAGATCTACCATACACCTCCCCCATACACCTCCCCCCATCCTGTGTTGTTGTTCTTATAGGTCTTCTATAGATCTACCATACACCTCCCCCCATCCTTGGTATCAGAGCCTCCTTTAAGGATCCTTTAGATCCTTTAAGGATCTAAACCTCCTTTAAATATTCCTGCGATTTTGGTATTAAAAAAGCTTTGATAATTTCTCAACAAAATCTGTTGCTTTAATACTTGGTGTATTAAAATCACAGGTTGTTTACGAACCTGGCTCTGATACAAGCAACAAAATCTACCATAATACAAACCTGTGATTTTCCAAGGACCTATTTTGTATTTTAATTTATAATACAAATTTTAATACATGTAATACAATCATACATGATTAAAATCTGTATTTTAATCAACAAATGGTGTATTAAAATTTGTATTAAAATCTGTGATTAAAATCTGTGATTGTATTCAAGTTTACAATCATGTATGGAAAACTTTACAGGTTGTTTACAGGTTGTGTATTAAAAAATCTGTGTTTAATACTTGGTGTATTAAAGAACGTTAGATCTATATAAGAATGTTAGGCTCTGATACCAAGTATTAAAATCGCAGCGATTTTAATACCAAGTATTAAAAAAGCTTTAATACCAAAATCTCAACAGAAGTTAAAGAGGAGATATGAAGCTGGTGACACCACAGTTGGAACCCTTGGAGAACCATCCGGAAAATTTGACTATTATGTCACTTATCCAAACAAATCTCCCCAGCCTGACCTGCCTCCTTCACCATGCAAACCCAATCTACCTCCATCACTTCCTCCATACTACCAAAAGGCCCTTTCCATAATCCATAAAAGCCCTTTACCCCATCCACCACCAGACACTTGCCACATGATTTCTCAAAACCCTGGCCTAGATCCAAAATCGCAGGAATATCAAGATGAGTTTCCTCCACTAACCTCCTTTGAATTTCCCCATCAAAGAACCAAGCATGAATGGAAAATCCAAAATCCTACGTCAATTGGTGCATCTGGAAATACAAAGTCGATTAGCCCAGCCGAAGCAACTCTAAATTGGCAAAGTGAAAATGCAGTTGCTCAGAACAAGGCTTTAAATCATCTTATCTCTCAGCAAACCAGGTTTGTGAGAGCCCAAGAAAGCCTTTCTTCAAGGATCAAGAACCTAGAAGGAATGATTGGAGAAATTTGCCACAGAATTCAGATGCTACACCAAGAACTGCTGCAGATTATTCAGACTTCCCCAGCATCCCAGGCCGCTGCTCTTTCTCAAAAGGAAGCAGAAATGAAGTTTCTCAAAACCCAACTTCAAGATCTTGAGCGGCAACACAAGCAACAAAGGGTGTCAACCCTACTTGATGATCCTTGGAGGCTACCCACAACCCCTTTTGTCAAGCCCACATATGATCCACAGCTGAAATTACCCGAATCCGGCTCGCCCGCGGAGGCCCCGGCATCTCGCATTTGTCGCTTTTCGGGAAAGTCGCCCGGATCCGAGAGGCAGCGCGTTCGCGCCTCGGCATCTAGCTTATTCCACTTTAGCGTGTTGGAGGTGTCTCGCCGTTGTTTTCGCAATTGTAGAGTCGCCACGCCATTTTTATTAAGCCCAAAACATTGAAAAAGGGCATCAGTTTAGAAATAAACTGTTTTTGTTGTGTGATGAGATTTTTGAGTTCGGAGGTCAGATGACTCCTCGGGAAGAGAATATTAGAATCTTAGAGCTCACCCGAGTCGCCTCGTAAAAACGAGTCTTTCGGATACCCCTAATATTCTTTAAATGTTGTGTATGTGTGTGTGCTTTTAAAAATGCATGCTGTATCGGATGTCTACATTGTACACTACGTATTGAAATGTATTGAAATAGTAATGGAAGGAAGCCTTACCAATGTTGGTTCGTGTCTGTCTTCCGCTGGGGAATAGTGTTTGAGGATGGAATGGTGTTCCGGCACGGACCGGGATTGCTTCGGGAGGGGCCGGTTGTCTGCGGACAGAGTTTCGGCGTGTTTCGGGATTGTAGGTTGCGTTCGGGCAGAGGTTCGGCGTGCGTTGGGATCGCAGGGATCACTCGGGTAGAGGTTCGGCGTGCGTTGGGATCGCAGGGATCACTCGGGCAGAGTTTCGGCGTGCGTTTCAGTTGCCGGTTTGACTCGGAAAGAGCTGGGACACCTTGGGAAAGACCAGGCAAGGCCTCAGAGTACCACGAGGGGCCTCAGAGTACCTCGAGAGTGCCTCGGGGCAGCGCGGGAGCGTCGCGGGAGCGCTCGGAGAGGCTTCGGAGCACCACAAGGGAGCTCGGAAGGCCTCAGAAGGATCCGAAAGGGGCCGGGATTGCCCCGAAGGGTCTTAGAGGGGATCCTGAAGGCTGGGGGAGAGGAGAGAAGAGGGAGGTGTGTGAAAATGAGGGAGGGGGAACCCTCTATTTATAGTGCCAGAAAACTGCAAGAAGGTCCGTACGGACCTTCTAGGTAATCTAATTTTTTGGTTTTCCTCGATTTCAGGGAATGATGAGGATTTCTGAGATGATTATGTCCCCTCTGCAAAGAGGTCTGTACGGACCATCTAGGCATGCAAAGAGGTCCGTACATACCAACCATGTAGGGGGGTAATGATGTTCTCCGGGATTTGAGGGAATCTCGTGGACTTTAAGCGGATTTTGCAATTATGATGTCTAGGAGCAAAGAGGTCCGTACGGACTTCCATGCTTTTCCACATTTTGTAATTGTGATGGCAAGCTAGTTCTTTTCGAGAGCTTTCCAACCATATATGGCACGTCTCAATCGGAGTTCGTATGAAGGAGTTATGACCTCCGGAAGTTTGCCCCTGGTTTTGTCGTATGCTTGGATGGAGAGCGATCCAGATTGGGGTACTTACAGAAGCCCCTCGGCGACGTCACTTATGAAAGAAGTGGGGTCGTCGATAAGATAAGGGTCCTGATCTGGATCGCGTGCTGAGAGAGAAGGTGACCAGGTTGGTCGGACGGTTGGACCCTTTGATAGGATTCCTACGTATCCCTGAGTGGGAATCAAGCCAATCGTAGTTTGCGTGTGGGGTGAGTGTTGTGTACGAGGATGTGAGCTTTCCTCTAACTGAGACTCTGTGTGTGGATGTGATGGTATCCTGTGGGTGATCACATAGGTTGGTGGTAAGGATGTGGAGGCATCCAGGGTGACGTGGAGGCGTCTAGGGTGACCCCATAGGTCGGTGGTAAGGACGTGGAGGCGTCCTGGGTGACCGCATAGGTTGGTGGTAAGGACGTGGAGGCGTCCTGGGTGACCGTATAGGTCGATGGCTGGACCCTGTGACAGGATTCCTACGTATCCCTAACGGGAATCAAGCCTGGTCGTAGTTCAGAGGTCGTGAAATTGTGAGTGTATGCGGGCGTGATGGTGCCCTGAAGTGTCGTGTGACCGCCGAGGCCGACTGTGAGGACGTGGTGGCGTCCTGAGATGGAAATTTTACGATTTTCCGAATCGGGTGGTTTAAAGCCTTCCGGGCTAGTGATAGTGATTTGGGAGATTTATACGGTCTTCCGGACCGAGTGGTTTAAAGCCTTCCGGGCTGGGGATAGTGATTTAGGAGGTTTATACGGTCTTCCGGACCGAGTGGTTTAAAGCCTTTCGGGCTGCCTGTGGTGAGTGGACGGGGTGATGTCCTGAGTTGAAGTTTATGTGGAGTAGACGTGGTGATGTCTTGAGTTGAAGTTTGTGTGGAGTGGACGTGGTGATGTCCTGAGTTGAAGTTTGTGTGAAGGCGTCTATACCTAAGTTGAGGCTTAGTTCGGGAGTATGAACCTAAGTTGTGACCTAGTTCAGGAGTATGACCCTAAGTTGGGACCTAGTTCAGGAGTATGACCTAAGTTGGAACCTAGTTCAGGAGTATGACCTAAGTTGGGACCTAGTTCAGGAATATGACCTAAGTTGGGACCTAGTTCAGGAGTATGACCTAAGTTGGGACCTAGTTCAGGAGTATGACCTAAGATGGGACATAGTTCAGGAATATGACCTAACTTGGGGTTTAGTTTCAGGAGTATGAACCTAAATTGGGACCTAGTTCAGGAATATGACCTAAGTTGGGGTTTAGTTTCAGGAGTATGAACCTAAATTGGGACCTAGTTCAGGAGTATGACCTAAGTTGGGACCTAGTTCAGGAGTATGACCTAAGTTGGGGTTTAGTTTCAGGAATATGACCATAAGTTGAGACTATTCTAAGGCGTCTGGACCTAAGTTGAGTTTGATGGGCATTTTGTGGATCCTGTATGGAACTTTGTGGGAATTTTTGGAAAGGCATCATGCCGTGCTGGGATTCGTCTTTTATGTAGCATTTATTACAGCTATGTCTTGCGTTTGAAGTTTATTGACATACCTTTGCTGTGTTTACCTGCAGAAGGAGGCACCTTTGTGAGGAGGATGTTGAATTGTTGAGGACGTGGGGCGGCCCTGACCAAGATGAAGAGGACGTGGTGGCGTCTCTGGCTGAATTGCTTAAGTGTTAGAGGGCATGGGGCGCCTCTGATCGAGTTGTTGAAATGTTGAGGACGTGTGGCGCCCACGGCCAGATTCTTTGAAATGCTGCGGATGCGCTGGCATTTTTGACCGACGTCGCTGAAAGGATGAGGACGCGATGGCGCCTTTGTCCTAACTTGCTGTGAGGGCGAGGTGGCGCCTCTGTCTGAACTTGCGGTGAGGGTGAGGGTGAGGTTACGCCTTTGTCTGGACTTGTGGTGAGGGCGAGGTGGCGCCGCTGTCTGAACTTGTGGTGAGGGCGAGGTTATGCCTCTATCTGAGATGATGAGGTGGCTAGCGGAGGCGCCGTGATGCCAGATTTCTCGCTTGTGGAGGATGATGAGGATGAGTCGGATTAGGGCTCTTTTGCTTTCCCTCTTTCCGTTGTTTTTTTTTTTTGTAGAGCAACAGACATTTTATACCTGTAATAAAACACTTGTATTTGCACATCAAAGTATTTTATTTTAAGATGTAATGACGTATTTGTGATTCCAGGGATTGACCTAGGAATTGTTGCTAGCTTATTATTATTTTTGTGCATGTCGCATGAGCTGGGAATGCATTTGTGGTTAGTGGAGGCCGAGGCGGCTTTGGCAAGTTTTACGGCGGTTGGGGTGAAGCAGCTTAGACAGTTTCATGAGCGGTGGCGGGAGTGATGTCTCCTGGGATGCGTTCGCTTTGTGCTTGATAGCCACTCTTTTTGGGGTTGGCTACCTCAGGATATGTGACGGTGCTCTGTTGGATGTGGCAGGCCATTGTCGGGCGGGCGAGGATATCATTCCTTTGGTTTCGGGGGAAACCTTCCACGGTGTGGATCGTCTGGTGATGAGAACCTATTCATGCGGTGGAAGCCCCTGCTTTGCTTGCATTATGGTCGCGAGAGAGGCTTCAAACCATACCTAAGTCTCCGGCGTCTCTTAGTCCGTGGACGTTTGCTTGGCGACCTCTTGTCTTGGACATGGATCAATATGCTTGGGAGAGATGGATGGCACATCTTGGTATGCATCAGCTTCGCTGGTGGGTTCCGCATTGGGGGATCGAGACTAGGAGGGCCTTTCAGGAAGGTTCCTATGTTGTCAGAGTTCCGTGTTTGCCTTGGTTCTCTTTCTATGTTCCGTTGCTTGTTTCCCGGCAGTTCGGGATGAGGCAGGAGCCTTTGCTAGGCTGGGATGACATTGCCAATGTGGAGGTAGCTTCTTTCTGTATGACAGATCCATATGCCTTTCTGTATTTTCTGAGGGTATGGAAGTATTCCGCTTTCCCTCATGTGGTGCTCCTTCGACGTCGGGAGAGTGTTGTGTTGACCACCGAATACATAGATGAGCAGCATGTTGGGCCGACCCAATTGGTTTTGGGGAGCAGGCGCAAAGCGGTTCTGGGGCAAGATTGCCATTTCAGCTGCGACCTTAGGAGTGCAGAAGCTTGGGTTAACCCTCAGGGTGTCACGGGAGATGCTTTATTTGACTACGGGACTCGAGTTGACAAACTGGCGGGGAGAGGTCCCTTTTTGCAGACTCATAGGGAGGAGATCCGAGCCGAGGCACGGGTGAACGATGCTCTAAGAGTGACGGGTTCGTTTGACACGACTAGGAGGACTCCTGATCTCAGAATGAGGGAGACAGAACTCGCTCATGTGGAATGAAAGAAGACTCGTTGGGGACGAGGGAAGAAAGGAAAGAGTGATGAAGGGCCAAATGCGAGTAGCATGGAATGACCTTCTGAAACACTGAGTATCCATTCATCGTCATTGCAGACACATTGATTGTTAAATGTTTTAAGTTGTCTTTTAGCATGTTGTGAATCGAGAGTAGACTGTGCTTGAACTCATCAAAAAGTGTTTTAACTGTGATGATTTGTGATTTACTTTTAAAGCTTTGTCGAGATGCAAAATCTCTTGTTTGCCTCTTTTCTGAGCCTTGGTGGCGTCAATTTTTGGAATTTTGTGTATTCCTTAGACCGAACCAATGAAGGTTGCCTACGTTCCCCTCG
This sequence comes from Adenophora triphylla var. japonica, assembly GCA_022495995.1. NCBI lineage: Eukaryota > Viridiplantae > Streptophyta > Magnoliopsida > Asterales > Campanulaceae > Adenophora > Adenophora triphylla. The sequence goes on from JAFEMH010000699.1 coordinate 353,142, forward strand.
GACTGAGAGGCTCAGGTCTGCGTAGTTCGACCCTCTTTTGTGGGAGAAATGACTCGTAATGCACACTTGCAAGGGCGTATTTATTTTTGAAAAGGTGGGAACGGGTCCCCTTTTGTGTGAATGCCTTATTTGATGTAGGCACAAAAGAAATGCTTTTGGGTTTGACTCTTTTGAGAGAGTATGAGTACTGAAAAGCTTGTAAAAGTGTATGGAAGCCCTTGCTGATAGAAAATCAGTGTTTAGCTCTATTTTCCTATTTTTTAGAAAAAGAAGACTTGTCGAGACATTTGAAAACTTGATTTGTTCACAATGATCACTTGTTTGCTTAAAACCCTTTGTTGATGTTCAGGTTATTCAACAATTAAACCTGATATGCTTTGATTAATCACGAGGAGAAAGTCAATCGGTATCAAGGATCGAGTTGGTATGGTGTGAAAGAAGGTTTGCGTATAGGAGAGGTCATTGATGAGACCGAGTTTGTGGATTTGTATGTGTTTATGACCGGACCATTTCTGGTTGCCTACGTTCCCCTTAAGACAAGGAGCTCAGGTCGACGTAGTTCGGGGCTGAACCGTGTTTGGCTTTGGGGCCAGGGCATGAATATTTGTGCGGCCTTTGACGAAAAGGCTCGGAAAGCTGAATGATGAGGCACGGGCCTTGAGGTGATTTCTTGACAAGTCGTATTTGACGGTCTTTTCGGTGACTCCCTTGCTTCTTGATCGTTGGCTCTGGGTCTTTGACCTCATTTATTTTTGTGAAGCTTCTACTTAAGCTCTGTTTTTTGTAGCTTACGCTTGAGCTTTTTGTAGCTTACGCTTGAGCTTTTTGTAGCTTACGCTTGAGCTTCTTTTTTTTGAAGCATTTGAGGACGAAGGCAAGCCCACCTTGAACTTTCTTGATGCGCACGAGGGCGAAGGCAAGCCCCTAGATTGTTGTCGACATGGGGTCAATCTTTTGATGCTGAGTGACCTTTTGTTGTCCTTTGATGTTCCTGCCGTCGTTGACTTGGTCAAGGTGGTGGTGGGGACATGTTTTGGAAAGTGTATGGCTTGATGGAGGCCTTTGTGTGGGGTATGGTAAGGTGTATGGGGAGCTATCGAATGACTTTCTCACACCAATTAATCAAAGCATTAATCATTTGTGGAATTACTTGTCGAGCAATGCAAGTGATCACATAGAACAAAACCATTTCATTAAATGTAATGCAAGGTGCAAAATAATGTCTCAAGTCTAGCAAGAAAAGAAAGAAAACTTTCGTATGGAAAATTGAAGACTTAATTACAATGTCCGAGGAGGACTTGATTGAATGAGAACAGTACTAGAACATACGAGGTGGACTGAATGATTCTTTGATTTGCGTCTCTTTGGACTCTTCAGAAGTTCCCAAATTCATTTTGGTTAGAACATTCTCGGCAGCTTGGGCCCAATTTTTCTCTCGTTTGACAACATGCTTAAAGATTTGTTTAATGCATTGTTCATTAATGTGTCTGCGTCTTTATCAAGTGAATCATTATTAACTGTTTTGGTTAGTTAATTTATCATTTGTTAAAGTGGCAATGAGGGGATACTCAGAAAGGTCGAACTTTTATTCGAAGCATAAAGAAGCGCGATTTTTGTTACAAACACATAATCTTCAGGCATAAAGCTGTCAGACGACTCGAGAGACTTAAACTTTAAACATGACAGACTCGGGGTCTTTTATTTTAGAAGCTAGACTCTAGGAGACTGGGGTTAGACCAAGCTTCCAGACGATTTCTTCTTTCTTTGGTTTGTGGGTCATGAGAAGGTAACCCAGTTCCTCAATGGCATTTTTGACGCGCTTGAGAAGGTCGAAAGGCTTCTCACTGATGCTTTCCCCAATTGTTGTTGGGGAATTTATTTCCGACTGTGTTGGGACCGCGTGGGCATTCCAACTTTCCTTCTTCAATCAGCATCTGGATCGCTTGTTTTAGTATGACGCAATTGTCGGTGGTATGGCCGGGATAGTTGTGAAAAGCGCAATGCTTGCTCATATCCACGTTTAGGTTAGGATTCCTCGGTGATAATTCTCGGGGCTTGAGCATGTTACAGCTTCATCAATGCCTCAAACACTTGGCTTAGAGGCATTTCGAGGTTGTCGAAGTGCTTTGAAGAACGCTGCGTCAGGGAGGATTGTTATTTCTCGGGGCGCTTGATCGCGGCTTCCTTGGACCCCATTACGGATGTAGTGGGCGCTCCCGGCGGCCTCCTTTCCTATATTTGGAACAGGCGTCGAATTTGACGAGGCTGCCTGGTAGCGGTAGGAAGAAGCAAGAGTGGCTGGTGTCTTTTGTAGGCTCAGCGTCTTTTCGAACTTGGTCTCGGCATTGACCATGGCACGAAGGTCGGGATAGAAGTGGTGGCTAATCAAGGCCCTCAAAGATGGTTTGAGGCAGGAATGGAAGATATCCATTTGCTCTTCTTTGGAAAGCGGATCCATTATCTCGCTTAGCTTCCAGTTCCATCTTTTGTAGAACTCACCCACAAGCTCGTCGTCCTTTTGTTCGGTGGCTTGCAGGTCATGGCGGTTTGTCTCCCATTCAAGGTTGGCGCGGTACTTCTCCAGGAAGATTTCACTGATTTGGTCCCACGTGGAGCGGTTTTCTGCCTTCACGTTGAGGAACCACCTTAATGCCGTGGATTTGAGGGAATGCTGGAAGTGATCCGCCATTTGTTGTGGGGTTGCTCCTTTAGCTCTCATACCCAAGACATAGGTATCGATGTGAGTTTTTGGGCATTCCGTCCCGTCAAACTTCTCCATTTTTGGCATCCTGAATTTTGGTGGGAGCGGGACCACATTGCTTGGATCAGTAGGCAGGAGGGAGTCTTTTCGGGAACTAGCTAGCTTGCCTTGCATGTCCTTCATTTGCTCGATCAGCCAAGCCATGTGGGGATCGGCAGGTTGAGGCAGGTTACTATTTTCGGGGATAGAAACCGAAGATGGAGGTGGATTGGCTGATGGGATCGCCATTCGGGAGTCTTGGGGAGGTAGTTGAGTGTATACCAACCCATACCACAGGTCTTTGAAGTTAGGGGTGTGATTGCCAGGTCCGCTAAGGGTTGTGTTTGGGAATTGGGGAAATGATTCATTAGCCCCAAGTGGCAGACTAGCAGGTGGCAAGCTTGAGATGTCGGGATTTCCACTCGGGATGCCTGTCCCCAGTAGGCATGGGGACTTCTGATTATGGCTGCGAGGCTCGTATAGAGGCAAAGGGTTGAACCCTGGGGGATACCGAGATGCATTGGGATGCAGTAGAGCGAGCACGTATGTGTCTTTGTTAGTGCGAGCTTGATGTGCGGGCCGGAAGCTGGCTTGTCTTGGCGGGCATGCGGGGCCTTGGCCCGATGCCTGAAGGGAGCTTTGAGCGAAGATGCTTAGCGTTCTTTGGGATCTCGTAACTTGGTGGAGGCGGGACACTGCGATAGCTTTGAGAAACCCGGGAGCGGTATGTCTTCGTCCTCTATGAGAACAAAGGTTCCGTAAGGTTGGGGAAGCTGCAACGGTTCCTTGAAGACGCAAGAGTGTCTACGATCCGAGCTTCTTTGCTCTTCTTGGCACTTCTTGATGGTTTTAAAGGCTCGCAGCACCTCCTCCATTGTCTGGAGGTTCCTTAGTTGCGGGGTTCCATTTCCCTCACTGTTATCTGTTGATCCCGTCATGGGGGAGTAGTGAACGGTGCGGACCGTTGAACTGGAAGGGTTGTCGGACCTTGTGACCTCGATACTGAAAAGGCGGCTCCCGGGTATTCTCAACCACTCTCGGTTCGCTGGAGGGGGTGACGGGCAAGGTTTAGACACAGGAATGGCTTCTCGGGATAAAAGGGGGAAAGCTCACGTGGCATGCGGTTTCCGCTTCTTTTATATTTTTATTTTTTTTGTTGTTTTAATTTACTTAAAACATGTTTTCTCAGAGTCCTAGGTAGGTTGGAAAAGATTGCTCTTCTTTTTTGCAACTATGCTAGATCCTAGGTCAGTGGAGACCATCTGTGCGGCTATAAATCCCTCGTTTTGCACCTGTATTTCGACATCCCAGGGTGGACAGCCCCGGGCGAGGGTCTTATAGGGAAAGCGGTTTTCACCGGCCTAAAAGAAAAATCGAACCTAAGGACCGAGCCTGTCATGTTCGTTTTGATGCGTTAGCCATGTGAATAGTGAACCGAGCCGGCCCTTTGAGTCAAGATCGGAGTCAAGAGTTCGGCATGACCTCTCTTTACCTTGCTTGCGCAAGGGATACGTGACATTAGGCGTTGGTGGGTCGTATCGTCATGGCCGACGTATCAAAGGCGTGATGACATGGTGTCATGTGAGCATGGATGTATATCAGGACGGAACATCGTGCAGGTGTAGCCGGAAATCAAGATCAGGTCAAGATTTTAGCATGACCTTTCATCGCTTTTCTTGCGCAAGGGATCGTGAGTTCCGAGCCTTGACTCATAAAATGGCCGGCATGGGATATGTATCCAGGCTGTATGACACGGACTGGGTAAAAACCAATCGAGTCTGGACAGAGTGTGACTCAAGACTCAAACGTGCAGGGTTGACGCTTGGCTAGGATGGAATGTTTGGAATGATCCCGTGCGCATCCGAGAGGCCTAGGAATACCAAACGGACTGCAACTGAGACCACCCCGGGTTGAGGGTTGTAGTGTGCAGTGTAGCAAAGGCGGCGGTGCGCGTAGCGTGCGGTGTAACCGAGGCAGCAGTGCGAGTAGTGTGCGGTCTCTAAAATTCTTTTTCTGAGTAAAACAGAAGTTTTTGAAGAATTTTAAATGTATGCACAGATGTATATTGATGCTTTTTTTTGTATTTTTATTTTTTTTTTGTAAAATAAAAAGTAAAGCACGTGCACACACACACACAACAGTTAAAGAAAGGGGTAAAATGAAAGTTTGACCCTCATCATTGTTTTAAAAATCTTTTGTTTTGTTTAAAAAGATTTTAAAACAAAAAATTCCCCAGCGGAGTCGCCAACTGAAATTACCCGGATCCGGCTCGCGCGCGGAGGCCCCGGCATCTCGCATTTGTCGCTTTTCGGGAAAGTCGCCCGGATCCGAGAGGCAGCGCGTTCGCGCCCCGGCATCAGGCTTATTCCGCTTTAGCGTGTTGGAGGTGTCTCGCCGTTGTTTTCGCAATTGTAGAGTCGCCACGCCGTTTTTATTAAGCCCAAAACATTGAAAAAGGGCATAAGTTTAGAAATAAACTGTTTTTGTTGTGTGATGAGATTTTTGAGTTCGGAGGTCAGATGAATCCTCGGGAAGAGAATATTAGAATCTTAGAGCTCACCCGAGTCGCCTCGTAAAAACGAGTCTTTCGGATACCCCTAATATTCTTTAAATGTTTTGTGTGTGTGTGTGTGCTTTTAAAAATGCATGCTGTATCGGATATCTACATTGAACACTACGTATTGAAATGTATTGAAATAGTAATGGAAGGAAGCCTTACCAATGTTGGTTCGTGTCTGTCTTCCACTGGGGAATAGTGTTTGAGGATGGAATGGTGTTCCGGCACGGACCGGGATTGCTTCGGGAGGGGCCGGTTGTCTGCGGACAGAGTTTCGGCGTGTTTCGGGATTGTAGGTTGCTTTCGGGCAGAGGTTCGGCGTGCGTTGGGATCTCATGGATCACTCGGGCAGAGGTTCGGCATGCGTTGGGATCGCAGGGATCACTCGGGCAAAGTTTCGGCGTGCGTTTCAGTTGCCGGTTTGACTCGGAAAGAGCCGGGACACCTTGGGAAAGACCAGGCAAGGCCTCGGAGTACCACGAGGGGCCTCAGAGTACCTCGAGAGTGCCTCGGGGCAGCGCGGGAGCGTCGCGGGAGCGCTCGGAGAGGCTTCGGAGCACCACAAGGGAGCTCGGAAGGCCTCAGAAGGATCCGAAAGGGGTCGGGATTGCCCCGAAGGGTCTTAGAGGGGAGCCTGAAGGATGGGGGAGAGGAGAGAAGAGGGAGGTGTGTGAAAATGAGGGAGGGGGAACCCCCTATTTATAGTGCCAGAAAACTGCAAGAAGGTCCGTACGGACCTTCTAGGTAATCTAGTTTTTTGGTTTTCCTCGATTTCAGGGAATGTTGAGGATTTCTGAGATGATTATGTCCCCTCTGCAAAGAGGTCCGTAGGGACCATCTAGGCATGCAAAGAGGTCCGTACGGACCAACCATGTAGGGGGGGTAATGATGTTCTTCGGGATTTGAGGGAATCTCGTGGACTTTAAGCGGATTTTGCAATTATGATGTCTAGGAGCAAAGAGGTCCGTACGGACTTCCATGATTTTCCACATTTTTTTAATTGTGATGGAAAGCTAGTTCTCGTCGAGAGCTTTCCAACCATATATGGCACGTCTCAATCGGAGTTCGTATGAAGGAGTTATGACCTCCGGAAGTTTGCCCCTGGTTTTGTCGTATGCTTGGATGGAGAGCGATCCAGATTGGGGTACTTACAACAGCCAATTCCAACTTCTTCCCTGAAAGAATCATCCCCTTCTATTTCCCTTTGGGCTTCAGTACCCTTGCCTGTTACAAAGCCAAAAACATCTCCCATGGATCCATCATCTTCTACAACCTTTGCAGCCCAGCCTACCCTATATAGCCTTCCAGATACCCGTACCTCCCCAGAAGACCCAAGTATCCTCCCAATAGAAAAAATAAACCCAGTTTCATCTTTTCTACGCTCTCTAACCCAAGATAAACCCGTTCCAACATCCAGTTCAGCCTCAACCTTTATTGGACCAATTATTGATGATAGCCCTGAATCCCTTGATGCCTTCGAACACTTGTTCATGGCAGAACCAGAGCAAACCTTCCAAGGAGAAACTGAACTCGTTGATTCAGATCTAGATGAGTCCACAAACCAAAATCTACCGCCGAATAACCCGAAATCCAAGTCCATTCCTCGAGCCGACACGAAACAGCAATTTACCTTTGATGATATCTCACCCTCCAAATGGCGAGAAAGAAGTGTTGAAATGGTGACATGGTGTTTTGCTGAACTCCAGTACTATTCCATAGAGATAGTTATCAAAAGATTTTTGGCCCGACTTCAAGGTCGCCTTCAGGATTAGTACCTTAGCCTCGGAGAATACCGACAACTGCAAATCCAACAATGCCCCTCACCTAAAGAAATCATGAACATCATCTATTCTGAATTCATTGGAAATCTAGTTGAACATACGATCCGTGCAAGAGAAGAATTTTTGAAAATGAAGTGTTGTTCATTCCAAAAGAAGGATCTTGAGAAACATTACAATCGCATGTCTCAGCGATTCTATTGCCTCAATGGCATTGATGATATTAATCTCAAACAGGTCTTTCTCAACTCTTTCCCGGAGTCCCTTGGGAATGAAGCCTACAGAGCGTTAGAGGCAAAAAATTCAACGGTGGCACAAACCTCTCTTGGTGGCCTTTACCAATTGATACTCAATGCTGTAGATAAGTTGTGCAACCAAAAGAAATTCCTTGTCGAGTTTGAAAAAACTGGCAAGCATCTTGGTTCAGCATGTGATGATAAGTATCTTCAGATCAAATGCAAAGATAAGTCAAGTCAGTAGCTGACCCATACAAAGAAGAAGGCACACTCAAAGAAGATCTCCAGATCAAGCTTCTCTGAGAAGTTTTCTTGGAAAAATCCAAAGGCCAAAAAGAAGTGGAAGTTCATAAGGAAGAAACCCCAGCGTGGCAAAACGTCTGATAGATGTTATATTTGTCAAAAGAAAGGACATTTTGTGAGGGATTGTCCAGACAAGAAGAAATCCCAAGCATTAATCCAGACGCTCAACCAGATCAAGCCAGTTGATCTTTCTGACCTTGAGTCCCTATACTCACTTGATGACGAGCCCAGTGATTCTGCCATTTGCACAATTGCTTATCCTGACTCCTCATCAGATGAGAGTTCTGATACAGACTCATCCTATGGCCACCCAGATCTACAAGTTCTCATGGTAAATCCTCTTCCTCACATTCCCCACATCCTCCCAATCCGAGAAAACCAGCCTGTCCCATTAGCCAAGGTACATATTCTCACCTCCACATATGCTAAGCCCATCCAAGTAGTCGCCTTCTTTGATACAGGATCTTCAGTTTCCATACAGAATCCTAAAATCCTTCCCCCAAGTTTCTGGAAACCGCATCATCAAACATTTCTCGCAGCCAATGGAGAAACATTCTTGATAGACAAAATCAGCGTCTCAGTCCATATTCGTCTCTTTCCCAAGTGTGTCATAAAACATAAGTTACTTGGTTCAAGTTCTCATGGAAAAGACCTCCTTATTGGTTTTGATATCCTTCATAAGTTACCCAACTTAAGATGGACACAAAACGGTCTCTGTTATAAAAGCTTTCTAAACCCTTGGAGCCCAGTTTCACACCTGTTCATGGCAGCTGCCAATTCCATTCAGTCACTAAAACACCAGCTTATCCAAACCTCGTGTGCCTCTTCCCATACTGAGTTCCTTTCCAAACACTCATCACCTTTGTGGCTAAACCCTTCTTTCTTTGTCTCCCTGCCCTTCAAGCAAAATGAAGATGTAAACCCTACCAAGGCCAGCCATCCCGGTATGAACCCAGACCATTACCAGCTTGCCCTTCAAGAGTGCACTGATCTTATTAGCCAAGGTGTTATCGAGCCCACTCAATCTCCATGGGCATGTGGAGCATTTTATGTCAATAAGCGAAGTGAAGAAGTTTGAGGAAAACTAAGATTGGTTATTAATTATCAGCCATTAAATCATTTTTTGGCAGATGATAAATTCCCTCTTCCACAGAAGAAATCCTTGTTCCAGTCACTCTCAGATGCAAAGATTCTCTCTAAGTTTGATCTCAAGTCAGGGTTTTGGCAGCTAGGAATCACTCCTGAAGACAGACCAAAGACAGCCTTCTGCATACCTGATCATCACTACCAATGGAAAGTTATGCCGTTTGGTTTAAAAAATGCACCTTCTGCTTTCCAAAAAGCAATGGTAACCATTTTTGAACCTATACTTTCTAATGCCTTGGTTTATATTGATGATATTTTGTTGTTTTTTGCTGACAAGAAGTCTCATATAGACTTACTCTCAAAGTTTCATGCCCTGGTTACGAAGTATGGTATAATGCTATCAGAGAAGAAAATGGAGATTGGAGTATCGTCTATCAATTTTCTTGGCATGGACATATCCGACGGCAAATATCAGCTTCAGCCCCATATAGCTCAAGAGCTGCACAAAATCCCAGATGAGTTGGCCTCTCCAAAAGCAGTTCAACAGTTCCTCGGGCTAATCAATTATATGGCTGATTTCTTACCCAAGCTATCAAGTCATACAGTGTGGCTGTTCTCCATGCTCAAAAAGGATCCCCCCCTTGGACAAAAAGACAAACAGAAGCGGTCAAGGCAATCAAAAAGCTGACTGAGGTGATGCCCCCTTTAATGATTCCCACTTCTTCAGAAAAGAGAATATTGCAGACCGATGCAAGTGATGAGCACTGGGCAGCAGTATTATTCATCCAAGACAAAGACAAAAGATCAATATGTGGATACAAGAGCGGCACGTTCAAGCAATCAAAAAAGCACTACCACTCCACTTTCAAAGAGATTCTTGCAGTCAAAAGAGGAATAGAAAAGTTCCAATTCCATCTAATCGGGCACGAATTCCAAATCGAGATGGACATGTCATCCTTTCCGCACATGCAAGAATTCAAGAAAAAGGTGCTTCCCCAGCCACAGCTTTTACGATGGGCAAATTGGTTTTCCCAGTGGAAATTTACTGTGAAGCATATCAAAGGTATGACAAACATCCTTGCTGATTTCCTTTCAAGGCCCGGTGACTATAAAAGGAAATGCACTCCCTCTCCAGTTTCCCAGATAAACCATTCAATCCTTCCAATGGTGTTCACTGTAAATGAAACATCTTCCTCCTCCACCTTAGACAAAGCCTCTTCCTCATCTACCCCAAATACCTCATCCACAAAAGGCCCTAAAATTTTCCCTGTCCTTCAACTTCCTGAAAAAGTCATAGAAGTCATCGCAGATATGACACTCAGCCAAAGAGCCATCCCAAACCACCAAGCCCTTTTTCACTGTTATCCTCCGTAAGTTTGGAATCATCATGGACAACTACAAGTTTCACCCCGATTACCCTTTCCTTAACATTTTCAGGATATACGACTTGTTTAACTTTCCAAAAGAAGCACTCTGCTTTTTCTGGTATTTATTCGAATCGTATACTATAGCCATCACTTTCAGTACAGTCAGACTCCATTCATACATCCTCCAATGCCACTTTGACCGAACGCCCAACAGTTCCCGTAATTTGTTCAAACTCCTCGAATGGTTTCTCCCTTCCCATCAATGGATGCAAATGCTTACCACCCCGAAGCGCAAGGATCATGTGGTGATTTTATTCCGAAGACCATGCTCATTCCTTACACCGGCAATCATCAACAATCAAGGAGAATCGTTTGTTTATCATGCCCCGATCGCTTTCATCCACGAATGGTATAATCTAGACAGGGATGATATCCAGCTTTCCATGAAGTACCGTGATGTCCATATTGGTATGAGAGCAGAAATGGCAAGAGCAAATATGATTGATCCAGCCTCAATTCCTGAATCAATATTATTTGGGATGGAAGTTTGGCCGAAAGATCACCCGGTAGCTGCAAAATGGATCAAAGCGCTAGCAGATTGGAATGAATCACATCTCACCAAGCAGTTGACACCAGATGGTACTGCATATCAGTATGATAGTGATGAAAGCGATAATGAAGGATGCTACTTTGACCCGTACGAAGATGATCCGTCTCATCCGGATTCTAGATGGAAGTAAAATCAGATTTAATGACATACACCACACATCATGATGATGTCATTACCTGAATGATGCAAGCGCCTATGTTATGAAGCACTTAGGCCTTTAAGAGGGCTGATTTTCTTTTTCTAGTGGAAGCTTGCTTTTAATTTCTTTTTAAAGCATTATGTGTGGTTGTAATATAAAGAATAGATAGTGCTAAATAAAGATAAGTTAGTGCTTATATCCATGTAAAAAAGTGTGTTGTTTGTATTCCCCCCTAAGTACTATAAATAGGGGTGAAGATTTCCATTGTAAGATATCCCTTGAAGAAATAAAAAATTTCTTTCTTATTTCCTTCTCTCAATTCTCTAGCAAAGTCATAAGTTTTAAATGTTCTTAAAATGTTCTTGAGTGTTCTTGTTGAGTGTTCTTGTGTTGCTCTTCTTATATGTTTGTTCTTGTTGAGTGTTCTTGTGTTGTTGTTCTTATAGGTCTTATATAGATCTACTATACACCTCCCCCCATCCTTGTTCTTATAGGTCTTATATAGATCTACCATACACCTCCCCCATACACCTCCCCCCATCCTGTGTTGTTGTTCTTATAGGTCTTCTATAGATCTACCATACACCTCCCCCCATCCTTGGTATCAGAGCCTAACGTTCTAGTCCGATCCCAATCTTATACGATTAGATCTATTTTCCAAATTTTCAGTCTTCATATTCAGGTTTGTTTTAAAGATTCTAATTTATTTTTTTTGCAATCCAACAAGAAGGTGTTCTTGGTTCGTTCGCGTGTGGATCACCATTAGAGGGAGGTTGCTTTATCTCCTAAAGCTTGATGATCTCCATTGTTGATTTCATCACCAAGGTTTTGAACAAGGAAGAAGAAGATCCGATTCGACATCGAAATTCCAAGGCTTGAATTTTGAGATCTACTTTGACAAACTTCATCGCATTCGAGGTATGTAATTCTATTTCATGGTTTTCTAATATCTTCATGCTAGAAAGATCTAAGGGCTAGGATTTTGATGTTATTTTGTTAAATTTCCGCTGCGTTTGTAACCTCAAAATCCAACAGTGGTATCAGAGCTTTGTCTTGCCATGATTAGGATTGAAATTGCATGCTAGATTTAATTTGATTATTTACTGCCATGCTATATGAAATAGATCTAGATTCCATGTGTTTTGTTTTTATGGAAAACAAGTATATATGATATGCCATGTTCATGATTTATGATAAATTAATTAGATTAGTTTTTCACATAGGTTATTGATCTATTAATATGATTATTTAGATTTGTAATTTCTCAAAATTAAAATCAAATTGTTTGTATGAAATTTTGTGAAGCCCTATGTTCATGATTATGTTCACATGAGATCTATGTTACAACCATGCGATGTTTGTTACAATATGAAAACCTTCTATATATTTAAGTCTTATGTCATTCCTTAATTAGAACACTTGTGATACTTTAGGGTATTTGATGTAGTTTCGACTTAGTTGGGTGCATCTTATATCTTAATTTGTGATCAAGGTGAGATAATGGTTGATCGTTCCATGTCTCACATGTTTGAAAAAGGTTTTGACTTAATTGGTGCTTTCAAATGAGATTTGACCCAAGGCATAGATGTGATTTAAAACATGTTTTTGACATATGATGTATATTGAAATCTCATAAAAGATCTAAGAGTCATATAGTGATATGATTGATGTTTCTACCTAAATAGCTTGATTTCGGGCATTGACTCAGTTAAACCAAAATAAGTGAAATATGGATCTTAGCCTACTATGATTATATGATACATGCTTGTATTTGAAGGTGTATAATTTAGTGGGAGTATTTATGAAATACATTATTTGCTCTTAGATGATAAATGTGTTGATACTTATGTGTTTCATTGTTTGCATATTTTATTGTAGAATGGCTAATCACAATAATCAACCCCTGTCACTGCGATCAATCCTTGAGAAGGACAAGCTTGAGGAGAATGGTACAAACTATTCTGATTGGATCAGAAGCCTTAGAATTATTCTAAAGCAAGAGAACAAACTGTACGTTCTCAATGAACCTGTTCCACCTCAACCTGCGCCAAATGCTTCTAGGGCAGATAGGGATGCACATAAGAAACATAATGATGATTCTACAAATGTTGCATGCCTTATGCTTGCCACTATGTCTAAGGCTCTTCAGAAGGACCTTGAGCACATAGATACAGCATTTGATCTTGCTGAGCGCTTAAAGGAAATGTTCCAAGTGCAAGCAAGAAATGAGCGGTTTGATGTGGTTAAGGCCCTAACTGCATGCAAGATGCAAGAGGGGCAATGGGTGGGAGCTCATGTCCTTAAGATGAAGGGTCACATTGAGCGTCTCAAAAGGCTTGGAAATCCGTTGAGTTTGGAACTTGCCACGGATTTGATATTGAATTCATTGCCTGAAAGTTATGGTCATTTTATTATGCACTATCACATGACTGGCATGGATAAGAATCTCTCGGAATTGCATGTGATGCTTAAGACTGCAGAGAAGAATATCAAGAAGCCCCGAACAAATACTTTGTTAATGGTTAACAAAGGCAAAGGGTTCAAGAAAGATGACAAAGGTAAAGCAAGTGTTGCTAAACCTAAGGCAAAAGTTGTCGTTGCCGGAGAGGCTTCCAAGGCATCTCAAAAGGATGCGGTTTGCTACCATTGCCAAGAGGTTGGTCATTGGAAGCACAACTGCAAGGCTTACAAGGAAGGCCTAAAGGCGAAGAAGGGCCATACAATTGCTGTTGATTCAGGTATCTATATGATAGATATTTTCCTTTCTGTTTCTAGTTCATGGGTATTAGATACCGGATGTGGATCTCACATTTGTTTAAATGTGCAGGGACTGAGAAATAGGAAGCTGCTCAAACAAGGTAAAGTTGACCTACGTGTTGGGAATGGAGCAAGAGTTGCTGCATTAGCCGTAGGGACATATGATGTAACTTTACCTAGTGGCTTAGTACTTGTTTTGAACAGTTGTTACTATGTTCCGGATTTGAGTAGAAATATTATTTCTATTTCTTGTTTGGATAATGAAGGGTATAATTTTCTTATTAAGAATAAGAAGTTTTATATTTATTTAAATGATATGCTTTATGGTATTGCAAATTCATTTAATGACCTTTATATTCTTGATGTTGATGAGAAACAAAATAGTTTGAAAATGTTTATCATGTAGACAAGAAGTCTAAACCGAATGACGTGAACAACTTGTTCATGTGGCATTGCCGGCTTGGTCATATAAATGAGAAATGCATTTCTAAACTCCACAAAGATGGAATGTTAGACTCACATGATTATGAATCATATGAGATATGTGAATCTTGTTTATTGGGCAAAATGACCAAACCACCCTACACTAAGAGTAGTGAAAGGGCTAGTGACTTATTGGGCTTAATACATATTGATGTATGCGGACCAATGAGCAGCATTGCTAGGGGAGGATTTCGGTATTTCATTACATTCACCGATGACTTATCTAGATATGGCTATGTCTATCTAATGAAGTCAAAGAGTGAATAGTTTGAGATGTTTAGAACATTTCAAAATGAAGTACAAAATCAACTTGGCAAAACAATTAAAGCACTTCGATCCGATCGTGGTGGTGAGTATTTGAGCCAAGAGTTTGACAATCATCTCAAAAACTGTGGAATTGTTTCAGAGTTGACTCCACCCGGAACGCCACAATGGAATGGTGTTTCCGAGAGGAGGAATAGAACCCTATTAGATATGGTTCGTTTGATGATGAGTCAAGTAGACCTTTCTATATCCTTTTGGGGACATGCATTAGAGACTGCCGCGTTCACACTGAAGAGAGTCCCTACTAAATCGGCTCCTAAGACCCCACATGAGATGTGGCATGGAAGAAAATCTAATTTGTCTTTCATGAAGATTTGGGGTTACGAAGCTTATGTGAAGAGACTTGTCTCTGATAAGTTAGCACCTAAATCTGACAAGATTATTTTCGTTGGTTACGCTAAGGAAACCAAAGGGTATTACTTTTACAACCGCATTGAGAACAAAGTGCTTGTTGCTCAATATGGTACTTTTCTTGAGAAACAGTTTCTCAATAAAGCATCTAGTGGGAGTAAAATTGATCTTAAAGAAGTTCAAGAGCCCAAAAATAACATGGAACCGATAGTAGAGACTGAACCAAGTTCACAAGAAGTTGTGGAACCGGTTCAAGATCCACAAGTCCATCGTAGATCGGATAGGTTACGATCCGCACCCAAGAGATATGGATTTCTCGTGTCGGAAAGTAATGAAGTGGAAGTTATTGAGAATGACGAACCTACTTCCTATCAAGAGGCGATGTACGATCCCGATTCGGATAAATGGTTAGAAGCCATGAAATCCTAATTGCAATCCATGTCGGATAATCAAGTTTGGAACTTGATTGAGCCACCCGAAGGTGTAAAAACCATAGGGTGCAAGTGGGTCTTCAAGAAGAAGACTGACATGGATGGGAAGGTGCATACTTACAAGGCTAGGCTTGTAGCAAAGGGATATAGGCAAACTCATGGTGTAGACTATGATAAAACCTTCTCGCCTGTTGCCATGCTTAAGTCTGTTAGAATTTTGATTGCTATAGCCGCATATTATGACTATGAGATATGGCAAATGGATGTTAAAACCGCTTTCCTTAATGGAAAAATGCTAGAGGATGTGTATATGACACAACCCGAAGGTTTTGTTGATCCACGAAATTCTAACAAGGTGTGCAAGTTGCAGAGATCCATTTATGGATTGAAGCAAGCTTCTAGGAGTTGGAATCTTAGGTTCGATGAGAAAATCAAAGAGTTTAGTTTTATCAAGAACGAAGATGAACCTTGTGTATACATGAAATTCAGTGGGAGCATTATGATATTTCTCTTATTGTATGTCGATGATATCTTACTCATTGGAAATGACATTCCTGCGCTTAAGACTATTATGTCTTGGTTGGGAAGTGTTTCTCAATGAATGATATGGGCGAAGCCGCTTACATCCTTGGTATCAAGATCTATAGAGATAGATCAAAGAGGATAATTGGTTTGAGTCAAAGTACCTACATTGACAAGGTTCTTAGAAGATTCAAAATGGAAAATTCTAAGAGAGGAAACTTGCCAATGGGTCATGGTGTCACTCTTAGCAAGACGCAGTGTCCTAAGACAACTGATGAGCGAAAGAGGATGAATGAAGTTCCATACGCTTCGGCTATTGGATCTATCATGTACGCTATGATTTGTACTAGACCCAACATCTCGTATGCTTTAAGCATGACGAGTCGATACCAATCTGATCCTGGTGAGAACCATTGGATGGCAGTCAAGACGATCCTAAAGTACTTAAGAAGGACTAAGGATGCGTTCTTGGTATTTGGAGGGATGGAAGAAGATCTTGTTGTAAGAGGTTACACAGATGCTAGCTTCCAAACCGACAAAGATGATTTCCAATCGCAGTCGGGATTTGTGTTTATGCTTAACGGAGGTGCGATATGTTGGAAGAGTTCCAAGCAGAGTACTATTGCCGATTCTACTACTGAGGCCGAATATATAGCGGCATCTGATGCAGCTAAGAAGGCACTTTGGATCAAGAAGTTCATTAGTGACTTGTAAGTTGTTCCAAGTATCACTAATCCGGTGAACTTTATTGTGACAACAATGGTGCCATTGCGCAAGCAAAGGAACCAAGGTCACATCAGTGATCCAAACATATACTTAGACGTTTCCATCTCATTCGAGAGTTCATTGATCGGGGAGACATTAAGATATGCAAAGTATCAATCGATGATAACATTGGGGATCCGCTTACAAAGCCCCTCGCACAAGCAAAGCATGTTGATCATGTGAGGTCCATGGGTATTAGATACATAGATGGAGCCTAGTGCAAGTGGGAGATTGTTGGTGTAATTCCCTAGGATATAGTTATGTTTAACTTGAACCGTTATGTATCATCTTTATCATTTATTATAGAGCGTGTTTATTCTGTTCATTATATGTTTGCACGTTTATTATATTGAACTGCGTCCCTAGGATTTCCTAGGCTCTTCTGTGTGTGTGTGTGAGTAGTGTCAAAAAAAACTAGTATAAGTTGGTAATGGATAATCATGGAGATGCACATTATACTTATGGGTACTTGCTAGAAAACGAGTACTGGACTTGACCTACTTATGAGATTTATGACATGGTCTATTGTCATGATTAAATCTCATGATAGTCGTGTTATTGAATCCTTTGTACCTGAGATTATCATCGTCTTCCACATGATTAAGATCGTGTTTGATATAGCCTAACACTATCTTTAATCGGATAGCAATAAGGGCTATGTTAGCACGATTGGACTCATGTAGGGAAGAATGATAAGTCAAGACGAGATTTGTCCCTCTTATGAAGAGAGATATTTGCTTGGGCCCCTCGATAAATGATGTTGATGAAATGTGTGGCCACACTCAAGTGATTTGATAGAGATCAAATGCATTTGGATTATCAACATATTCGAAATTGAGAAAGCATTGAATAAGATGAGTTGACTTAGACTATGACTCATATTCAATTGGACATCGTGGACAAAGGGATTGTGACATTTGATCTATCGAGGAATTAAACTTTGATGTTATATTAATTGGGTGGACATAATGATTTGCTAGAAGTCACTTATGTCTTGTGAGGTCATATTTTGACTCACTACCAACATAATATAATTCCTTTTGGGTCACACACAAAGAACGAATTTGATTCGAGCTAAATCTGGAAATTTTGGGAAAAGGCATGACTCGTGCCCTAGGGCACGAGTCGTGACAGGAGCAGTGGAACGACTGCGTTTTGGCTTCCAAGGGATTTTCGTTGACTTGTTGACTCTGTGGGGTGAGCACGACTCGTGCTTATTGGCATGACTCGTGACAAAAACCAGCACGAGTACAATTTATGTCACGAAGCGTGACACGGCTGAGAATTGGCTTGGGACCACTGGTGACTGCCTGAAATGACTCGTGGCACGAGTCGTGCCTAGGAGCACGAGTCGTGCCCTGAGCGGTTTTTGGTCAGAATGCATTTTCCTTGGACGGATTGGATTGGGTTTACTTAAGGACTTCTAACCTAATATGATTAGTGTTTATATATGATATAAATACAAGTCCTTTGCAGCCATAATTCTCTAACACACATCATTATTCTAGGTTTATGAAACTCTAGATTTTTGTTTTGATTTTGAATCAAAGGCTCCCAAATTATTCCATTGTTTTTGGCTTTGATTATTGAATATTGATTTAATAATCAAGAGGATCATCGAGCAATCCAACAAGAAGGTGTTATTGATTCGTTCGCGTGTGGATCACCATTGGAGGGAGGTTGCTTTATCTCCTAAATCTTGAAGATCTCCATTGTTGATTTCATCACCAAGGTTTTGAACAAGGAAGAAGAAGATCCGATTCGACATCAAAATTCCAAGGCTTGAATTTTGAGATCTACTTTGACAAACTTCATCGCATTCGAGGTATGTAATTCTATTTCATGGTTTTCTAATCTCTTCATGCTAGACGGATCTAAGGGTTAGGGTTTTGATGCTAAATTTCCGCTGCGTTTGTAACCCCAAAACCCAATACCTACATCGTGACTCGAATTGTTAAAGAAGGAACCTACATAATTAGTCATCCAGGTGGTGACGAGCTAAAAAATCCATGGCATGCTAGACACTTAGTTAAATATTACTTCTGATAACGACCCACTTCATCAATAAAATGGAAGTTCTATTCACAGATTGTGTTACTTTTGTACTTTGTTTAAATCTGTTCTGACCATTAGGTCGACTTCGAATTATTAAATCTTAGACCGACCTCGTTCTTAAACAGGTTCGACCAAAAAGACTTGTGTAAGTTTCGTTCCTTAAATCAATATCTTATTTAATCTATTTCGACAAACAAACAAAAATATAGATCAAAGCAGAATGATTCAGTCAACTAGTATTAAATTAAAGTCCCCCAAAAATGGGCTAGGACTTGAACAAATAAAGTTATGAGTTAGATGCCTCCCAAACCGGGCCAAGGCATGTGATTACAAAAAATAAAGAGATTGTATGTAGTTTGTTCGTTACAAAATAAGAGTAAAGACAACAAAGGATTTAACTATCTTGGTCGTCGTTGACTGGATCTTGTTGCTGCTGCCCTTGCTGCTCAGCTTGATCGAAGATCAGATCTTGATTGACTTAATTTTCTTCATCCTCTTCCATCTCCTTAGCCTTTTTGAGCTTCTTGAGAATGGTATTGAAATTCCTAGCCTCAATGGGAGGTGCGACCCATGGCTCAGCACCATCTTCAGCATCTTGCTCAGATATAACAGCTAGATCATTGGAGTTGAAGGGAACAAGTGGGTGGCCAGCCTAAGCATCCATGTCGTATTGCTCCTCAGAGGCCCATTTGGCTAGCTGGTTAATAGACAGGTCGATGGAGGAATCTACAATGGCACGCCGGGCTATGTGTTGGCGCCCAACATCATATAAAGCCTTAGCTCGGCTAACTATTATGTCATAGCACTCATCACTCTGCTTGAATGCCTCCACGATAGCCATCGCCCTAGCCGGGGCCTCCTCCTCCCACTTGGTCCGAGCTGCTTTCTGGTCCTCACTCATTTGAATCATCCGATCGTTGCGATCTTGGACCATCTTGGTTAGCTCCCCATTCTCGCTCTCCAGTTTGTTTTTCTCTAGTTTGACAACAACGGTCTCTCCCTTCAACAAGCCGACCTGCTCTCGTAGAGGAGCGAGCTCCGCTCTAGCAGCATTTAGGTCGACCAGCGCCTGATCCCTAGCCTTCACAGCATCCTTGTGGACAGCCTGGAGGGCATCGTAGGCAGAGTTGGATTCCACCAATTTCTCCCTCAGCTCGGAGACTTCAGTAGCCTTCCTAGCATATTGGGTAGTGGCGAGCTTCTTCCTCTCTATGGCCGTCCTCTAGCTACTTTTGGCCTGCTCGACAAGAGCGAGAGACTACAAAAATAAAAAAAAGGGTCAGCTCGACAGGTGATCAGAAGTGAAAGCGACCAAGAAAAATGATTACCCGACAGAAAAATAAAGAGCATAAAAAGCTAAAGGATTACCTCGGAGTGAACTAGGCCAGACCTATCACTAAATTCCTCGGGGGTCAACCCCTCCTCAGCAAACTTGGCCAACAAATCTCTATCTGCAGCCCGCCTCACTATGACCTACCCCTGTAGCGATGCGTGAATTTTTTCAACATCTCAGAGTCGCCACTTATTATTTATTGATGGAAAACAATAAGAAAAACCTTTTTGATATTTTCAAGAAATTCAAGGGTTCGGGGGTTAAGTTATGGAATGGGTAGGTCAAGGAGCATTTATTCCACCCAATCCGAAGATTGGTCTTGCTAATTGGGTGTTATTAATCTAATCAATTCAAAGAACAAAAGAAGAAATAAATAAACCCTAATTAATTTATTAATTAGGAATGTCGGATTGTTGCTTCGAGATCGCCTTCATGAATTGAAGGGACTCCAGGCTAATCCTTTTGATGGGATTACACTACTCTAAAACCAATAGAGGGATTGAGAAGAGAAACGAAAGTTAAAGGATGATTACCTTTTGAGAAGAGATTTGGACAGAGTTTCGACTCAAGTTTAGAGTCGAATCGTGATGCGGACAGAGCTTCGTCTCGGTCCTTGATTCGGATCTTGATGCGGACAGGGCTTCGCCTCAATCCTTGAATCGGGCTTCGATGTTTGTTGATCAACAAGGTTGATAAAAAAACTTTTTGGTGATTTTAGGGGTGATTTTGTAGGAATCTTTCAGGGAGAGAAACCCACAAAATATGTGTGTTATGTGTTTTTGATCGGGGATCGGGGACCTCTGAAATACTGAAAGTCATCAAGTATTTATAGGGGTTTAAGAGGTGGATGCATGACTTGGTCACTAAGTTTAGGAGACTCAAGTGGATTGGGACTCATCTCAAGGAAGCTTCCAGAACCCTCTCATGATTGGATGCCCGGATTGGATGATATTTATCAAGAAAAGAGTTTGAAACGGAGAAGGAAAGTGATTCTGCACATCCTGACAAGGAATTGTCTCGCGCGAGACACGTATGTATCGCGCGGGACAACTAGTCATTTGACCATTTTGTCCTCTTCAGTTTATTCCGTTAGTCAGTTAGGTCCAAAACTAACGAGGTTAGTTAGAAACTTAACAAAACTTGACGAAACTGATATGATTTCATCAAAACACAAAAGAGAGATGAAGAGTAGTGTAATCATGAATTATTGGTTCAGAATGGGGTGTCTACAGAGCCCCTCGGCGACAAGACTTATGGAAGAAGTCATGTCGTCGATAGAAAAGACATCATTCTGAACACTGGGATGGTCGTGCCGCACGGCTGCCTACGTATCTCTATCGGAGAATCAGACTAAAACGTAGTTCGACTCCAAAACACGAAAAGGCTGCTTTAGGTATTTTGAAAATCATTTTTGAAAATCAAGGTGATTTTATTTTTGAAAAGGCAAATCTATACTGAGGAATCAAATCATGACCCAATTCTGAATATACCTGTCTGTCTGAAGATTCGCCTGTTTTGGCTCCGAACCTGCAGGGAAAGATGTTAGAAAACAAAGATTTACCTGTCCGGCCCTTTGCATTCAAACGGTTTGTTTTTTTGATACTGAAGTGAGGTGACGATCCTGGCAATTCGGGACCGAGCTTTTGTTGAGGTGACGATCCTGGCGATTCAAGACCGGGCTTTTGTTGAGGACGATCCTGGCGATTCAAGATCGGGCTTTTTGTTGGTGATGATCCTGGTGATTCAAGACTGAGCTTTTTGTTGGTGAGTACTCGACATACTACCTGTGGATGCTTGACACACCTAATTGGTGACGATCCTGATGATTCAGGACCGAGCTTTTGTTGAGGTGATGATCATGGTGATTCAAGACCGGGCTTTTTTTGTTGGTGACAATCCTGGCGATTCATGATCGGGCTTTTTTGTTGGTGAGTACTCGACATACTACCTGTAGATGTTTGACACACCTAATTGGTGACGATCCTGGCGATTCGGAACCAAGCTTTTTTGTTGGTGAGTACTCGACATACTACCTGTTGATGATTGATACACCTAATTGGTGACGATCCTGGCGATTCGGGATCGAGATTTTTTTGTTGGTGAGTATTTGACATACTACTTGTAGATGCTTGACACACCTAATTGGTGACGATCCTGGCGATTCGGGATCGAGCTTTTTTTGTTGGTGAGTATTCGACTACTTGTAGATGCTTGACACACCTAATTGGTGACGATCCTGGCGGTTTGGGACCGAGCTTTTGTTGGAATATGCTTGATGCATGGCACTTGACGTGATGGATGCTTGACGCGATAAAGATGCTTGACGCTTTAAGAGGTGCTTGACACACATGATTGGATGCATTGATATATGGAAAGCGAAATCCAAACACTCAACCTGTTTGATCTAATTCTCGAAAGTAGGCACTTGACGTGCTTTACGCACTTTAATTCCTGCAAGAGGGTTAGTGAAAGTATTTGCATAGCAACATATATTCACTTAAGCATTTATTTGTTCAAGACGATCAACATGCACTCGACTCCAAGAATCAGCGAGAAGAATGAGTTCTATTATGTGAGAATTGAAAATCGTTTGTGTGATTTAGATTTTGGTTTTAGAAGAACAACTCGTGAGGTCCATCTAAAGATCGAATGAGACAATCGTCTAATAGGATTCCGTTGAGATAACCCAAGTTCAACGATAAGGTTTAGGATACTTCAAGAATTTTTTGTTGTCGTAGGACTTTTCCATCGTCAAGGCCCTAAGTTTTTCATGTGATGATCATTGACTGAACAAGGTCTAAACCACTCCAATGGCTTTTGCTATGTTGAACTTATGATGCTTAATCCAAAGCACGCATTTTCCAAGGCTTCTCTTGACACCAAGCCCCAAGACTTCTTGTATGCTGTAGATGACTTCGTGAACAGGCTTGTGAGGCTGTGTGAATTGAAGGGGAAGCCCTCCTTTTTCCCTTTGAATTTTTTTTTCTTAGTGACGCACCCTGTTTTTTTCCTAGACCATCCTTTCAGGTTTTCAATCTAGCGGGCATCTCTTTTGCGTCTTTTGTTTTTGTGCTCTAAATTTTGCCTAGGCCGCTCTTTACGAGTTTTCAACCTAGCGAGCCAATTTTTTTTTGAAAAGTATGTTTACTCGAAGGGGACTCAGTTAGAAGAATCTCATTAAGGAGAAAGATGAGATCTCGAGTTTAGTTGAGGAGAGACGGACTCTATTTTTTTGGAAGGTGATCCAAGCATTGACTCTTTTTGGGGGAGTAATATTCTCTAATGATGAGAGTGAGAAATGAAGAGGAAAGCCCCTAATGCAGATTTGATTACTCTTGAGAGTTTAAGTAGGGATTGACTGGGGGAGGAAAGGTTAGGAAGCCCCAGTTTTGATGCTTGGATTTCAAGAGTGTGTATGAGAATGGCTAAGAGGAAGCCCCTAGACTCAACAAAGAACGCTACATGGCTCTAGAAAAGTTGTTCTACCTTTAATGGACCTTGCATCATCTAGAAATTTCTTAACGAGTTTGAAAAGAAAGTCAATCATTAGCACGACTTAAGTCTAAACAATTTTCTTTATGGATGGATGTTGAAAGTCTTCTTCATCTGCGCTGCTATTCAGGCTTCATTGTAAGAGGATGTTTGAGGGATCCTCTTTTCTTCATTGGTATCACTTGACTCTTCTTCTTTGTGGGAGAGTCCTTCTTGCCTTTGTTGAAATTCCATCTTTGTTGTGGGGTAATGAAGGCTTGAGAGTTTTTCTTCTTTTATTTTTGATGCTCTAATTTTTGCCTAGGACGATTTGAGGAGTTTCGACCTAGCGAGATTTTTTTTATTTTTGTACTCTCAAAGCCTTGAATTGAGTAGCCCCACTCTTCTTGGGATAATGTTGATAGCAGCGCCTTTGGCTTCCTTCGTTTGTTGATCTTCGACTTTCAACAAGAGTAATGCTTAGCCTTATGCCTTCTAAGGATAGTTTTCATTTCAAACTTGTTTAGAAGTTTCTATTTTTTCGTGATGATTGAAGGAATCAGGGTCCACAATTTGGCATGGATCAAATGATACTCATAAAGAAAAAAAACTTTTGGGAAAGTGTTTAGGATAAAAAGATAACTTTTATTGATAAGGAAACTCGAAACAGACTTGATAGTTCACTTGACACAAACTAGAGAGGATAAAGATGGACTAGAATGACAGAATGACTCTTCGAGAACATACTGGGAAGTTGTCCTAATCTATTTTTCTTTTCTTTTCTTTTATTTTCTTTTTTTTTCAAAGGAAAAAAGGAAAGGACAATCGGAGCCCCAAGGTGGTGATGCTTCAGTTGATCTTCCCGGCTTCATACAAGTCTTGGATGGCATCCCTCAAATTATAGCAATTGTTGGTGTCATGAACACTAAACTGATGGTAATCGCAAAATTTGTCGTGGTCCCAATCTTCTCTCATTTTCTTAGGATGATAGTCTTCCATTGGCTTCAATTTTCCTTGGCCTACTAGATCATCAAATATTTCCTTAAGAGTAGTCTCACCAAAATCATGATAGGTACGACCGGTGCTTTCCTTTGTTGGACAATTCTCCCTTTCTGAATTCTTTCTAAGACGGATCAATTCATCAATTCTAAGGCCCGATTTATGGAGTTCGAGGAAACTAGGGAAGTAATTGTCGACAAGCTTCTCTTGGTACTCTTCGCGGAGACATTGAAGTAGGATATGAATTTGTTCGTCTAGGCTTGGCCTATCAACGATTTCAGTCAGTTTGGTCCTCCATCTTTTGACGAAGTCTGCGAATGATTCATTGTGTTGTTGCTTAGTTTGCTCAAGGTCTCTCCTAGTAGTGCGGTAGGTAGTGTTGTTCTAAAATTGTTCTTGGAAGGCACCACTGGCGAGTGGCCAATCAAGCCTTGTGGAGAGTGGAAGGGTTATGTACCAATCTCTAGCGGCACCATCAAGGGTTTGAGGGAAGCATTGAACTAGCAAGTTGTCATCGACACCCATAGGTAGCATAGCCCAAGAGTAAGTTTCCAGATGGGATTTTGGACAAGTAGTGCCATTGAATTTTGCAATGTCGGGTGTCTTGTACTTTTTAGGAAGCTTTGACATGGATTGACGAAGGGTGTCATAGTCAATAGAGAGCAAGGCTCCCTTACTCACATCGAGGAATGCAAGTTTCTTTTCTAGCATTGCCATGGTAAGGGGTTCGTCCTTGCTTTATTTCTTGGAAGCATAACTCTCATTGTCAGATGAGGAGATGATGAGCTAGACTCATACACCTTTTTCTTGTGCTTGTGGTGGCTTTTAGCCTTCTTAGTGTATGATACTTCATCATCGGAAGAGGTCTCAGTCTCTTTCTTCTTTGAGCTTAATTCGGCCAATTTTAGTTTCATGGCTCGGAGTTCGTCAACCATGGCTTTCATTTCCCCGGCATGGATTCTCCTTTCAAGTTCTAATCGGGCCTCCATTTCATCGGCTTGGGCTTGTAACATTTCTTCATATCGAATCCTTTGATCCTCAATTTCCTTCTTGAGTGCTTCGGAATTCATTGCGTTTAAAAGAAATTGAATTGTTACCATTGGAGAGTTTAAGGGAGCTTGACTGTGGGCTCCTCCCAACTCCCGAGACATATAAACTCGTGTCCCAGGATGGAGAGTCCCAAAATACCCTTTCTAAAAAAAAAATTCTTTACTTTAACTTGAAAAGTATACAACTCATTTTCAAAACAATTTCAAAATAACCTCTCTACACGGAGGTGATATATAACCTGTTTGTACAAAGCATACAACTAGAAAGGCTTACACAAGCCAACCATAAAACAAACCAAACTCAGGTTTACTTACAACACAATACAACTAAGACATGCTTCTGAAAGTTTTATATACAAAACATTTCCCAAAAGAATAACAGCAATGACATCCCCAACTCCCCAATTCAACACATACCCCGACAACCAAAAGATGTCCAAACTCCTTCCCCGGCCTCACTGGTCCGGTCTTCGTGTCTCAGCGGGATCCAAAACAATAAAGGGAGAAGGGGTGAGATAAAATTTCAGCAAGCTATTATGTATGCAACAATATGCCATACAAGATGCAAGACATAAACAGGTTGCTCAACAAATATGCAACACCAAATAGGTTGCTCAATCACATTGGGAAAACAGTAAACACTTTACGTTACCTTTCCATTTATCTGTTTCCATTTGAATCATATGTAGTATTACAGTGGGAGTCATACTCTTCTCATTTGGTGAACTGCTAGTGCACCTTCACCTCTTATACGACCCCTTATAGAGATCCATATAAGCTGCCTCGCTATCTTGTGGCATCACTGCACATATCCACAGAAGCTGAACCCCTCAATCCTTGGCCACAGAAGGGGGTGAACGGTACAAGTATAAGGACATCCAAGCACCTTATGAAATATCTTCTCATAAGTGGTTGCATTCCCTATACCCTCGAAGATCAACTGGTATACCATATTCAAGCACATCACAGATACTTGAAAATAAGTCCACCCAATGGGACATCAACATATATATACAACATGGTACTGCAACTCATGTTAAACAATTGAAACAGTGCAACAAGTATTTAACACTATGTGTACAATTAACTAGGAATATGTAAACACTTATGGCACAACGCCTATCACATAAGTCCTACACATTCACTATACAATGTATAAACCAGTAACATGATGTTACCACTCCTGTCCAAACCAAGTAAATAGTGCACAACACCTTTTTAGGCACTATAAGAGCAAATAACCCTACATAGGTCATCACATAAGGATACAATATCATATAAGCAACCCTACGCGTTCACAATACAATATTGAACAACTTCTTTTAAGGTTCCGAGGTCAAATACCAAGTTTTACAACCTTTGGTTTAAGTTCCATTATTGCCTCTCAACCCTTTTTAAGGCATTATTTAAAGCACTTCTCATTATTCAATTGGACCATTTCAAGTTCCATTATGAAGTACTAAAGTTGTACTAGAAGCCTAGATAAAGAGTGATTAAATCCATACTCATTTAACTATCCTAAAAAGCTTGCAAACTTGCTATCTTAACACAGTTTGGAACACGACTCGTGCTGCTTGGAACGATCGTTCCACAACCCTGCACGACTGGTCTACTTACCACGACTCGTGACCCTCTTGGTCACTAAATGTCGCACGACTGCAACAATAACAACAACACTCCCAGCTTATTTCCAGCCACTGCAAGTCAGTTTATAACAGTCTATACCCATGTTTTATACCCTATTACACTCCCTTCATACCCCATAACACCTCTATAACAAGTTTCCCATCCAATTCAACCCATGTTATACCACCTTTTCACATGTTCTTCAACCACTTTTCTCTTTTTCATTCCAAACCCTAAGTGAATGATCTACCCTTTACCAAACAGATTCACAACATCAAAACAACATCAATAACCATGTTATGAGCAGGTATAACAAGGAACCATAACAACTTACCAATTTTCACCAAATTAAAAAGAAGATATAAACGGTTCTACGCGCTCTAAACACCTTCCTTTGCAATAATTCAAAGTTGAAATCGACAACCAAGCAACGTATGATTTTCTTGGATTTTTGGAAGTTAAGTAGGGTTTAAGGATCTTTCTAGGCTGAGAGGAAAAGAAGAAATCTGAGGAACGTAAAATGCTTCTTGGAGAAGCTTTAAAAGGGATATATATAAAACAATTTACAACCAAGCTCCTCAAAGATTGAAAATCAACAAAACACTACCTTGAACTTATAGTTACACCTAAGCACCTTGACACTTCCACAACACTTTCAATTCAAAATTTAAGTGTTATCAATTAACCACACAACCTTCCTTTATTTAGACATTATATGATTAAATCATTATAACATCATTTATATCACATAATTCATCAACAATGACAAAATGAACACGTAATGAACCAAGTAACACAAAACAAGGGATGAGATGCCCTGCAAAACCAACCCCCACGTGCTTCTAGTGTGACCAATATGTGCCTAAGATTAGGGTCGTGACACTCACTCTCCCTTAAATAAAATTCATCTCGAATTTGGACTTCACTTACCTGAATGATCAAACAAATCCGGATATTTCTGCCTCATCTCAGATTCCAATTCCCAAGTAGCTTCCTCAATGGTGTGATTCTTCCAAAGAACTTTCACCACGGGGATACTCTTGGTATGCAATTCCCGAACTTGCCACTCAAGAATCCGCAAAGGTACCTCCACATAGGTCATATCCGCCTGAACATCCTCAGGAGGAGAACTCAACACATGAGAGGAATCATAACAGTACTTCCTCAACATGGACACATGAAACATATCGTGAAGAGAAGAAAGAGAGGGAGGTAAAGCCAATCGATAGGCCAACTCCCCTACCTTCTCTAACACCTCAAAAGGACCAACGAATCTAGGAGCCAATTTCCCTTTGTTGCCAAACCTATTGATCCCCGTTCTTGGTGAGATCTTTAAGAATACCAAATCCCCAACTTGAAAGGATAACTCCCTTCTTCTAGTGTCGGCATAGCTCTTCTGACGACTCTGAGTTGTCCTCAATCTGTCACGGATCACCTTGATCTTCTCAGTTGAGTCTCTAACCAAATCTGGACCCCAAAGTCTAGCCTCACCAACCTCATCCCAACACATTGGGGACCTACATTTCCTCCCATACAGTGCCTCATATGGTGCCATCTCAATGCTGGATTGGTAGCTATTGTTGTAGGCAAACTCCACTAAAGGCAAATGGTCTTCCCAAGACAACTGGAAGTCCATCACACAAGCCCGTAGCATATCCTCTAGAATCTGAATGGTCCTCTCTGTCTGCCCATCAGTCTGAGGATGGAAAGCTGTACTGAAACTCAACTTAGACCCCAAGGCTTCATGCAAAGCCCTCCAAAACCGCGAGGTAAATCTCGGATCCCTATCAGAAACAATGTTGACAGGTACTCCATGCAATCTCACAATCTCACGGATATACAACTGAGCCAATCTCTCCAAGGAATACTTGGTTGAAACTAAAAGAAAATGAGCTGATTTGGTCAATCTATCCACAATCACCCATATCGCATCCATCTTCTTCGGAGTAGGAGGCAATCCAGTCACAAAATCCATAGAAATGCCCTCCCACTTTCATTCTGGAATATCCAAAGGTTGAAGCAATCCATCTGGCCTCTGGTGTTCCGCTTTGATCTGTTGGCAAGTCAGACACTTTGATACAAATTCTGCAATCTCCTTTTTCATACCATTCCACCAGTAACCTCTCTTCAGATCCTGATACATTTTGGTGCTTCCAGGATGAATAGCAAATCGGGACTTATGGCCATCCTCTAATACCTGCCTTTTGATCTCTGGGGAAGAAGGTACACAAATCCTACCTTTGAAGGTTAGAATCCCATCCTTGTTCAATGAAAACTCCCCAGACTTTCCATCTTGCAATTTCTCCCTGATTTTCCTCAACTCATCATCATGCAACTGAGCTTCCATAAGATCTCCATAAAGAGTAGGAACAGCTCTAACATTAGCAAACAACATATCACCTCTCAATTCCCGAGACACCAAGGATGATAAATGAGCCTTACGGCTAATAGCATCAGCCACCACGTTAGCTTTCCCGGGATGATAAGAAATGACACAATCATAATCCTTCAGAAGCTCCAACCAACGCCTCTGTCTGTTGTTCAATTCCTTCTGAGTAAACAAGTACTTCAGGCTCTTATGATCTGTAAATATCTCAAACTTTGCCCCATACAAGTAATGTTTCCACTTATGCAATGCAAAAACAATAGCTGCTAACTCCATATCGTGGGTAGGATAATTCTACTCCGCTGGTGATAACTTCCTCGAAGCATACGCAATTACCTTCCCATTCTGCATAAGAACACAACCCAGACCCTCTTTAGAAGCATCACTAAAGATAACAAAGTTCTCACAACCCTCTGGAAGTGTAAGAATAGGAGCTGAAGTCAATCTCTTCTTCAGTTCAGTAAAGCCAGCTTCATACTTAGCATCCCATGTAAATGGTATATCCTTCCGAGTCAATCTGGTCAACGGAGTTGCAATCCTCGAAAATCCCTCTATAAATCTTCGATAATACCCCGCTAAGCCAAGGAAACTACGAACCTCTGTCACTATAGAAGGCTGTTTCCAGTTGACTACGGCCTCAATCTTTGTAGGATCCACTGCAATACCAGTACTGGATACCACGTTATCCAAGAAAGAAATCTGTTCCAGCCAAAACTCACATTTGCTGAACTTTGCAAACAACTGCTTCTCACGAAGCACAGATAAAACAATTCTCAAGTGCCTCTCGTGATCCTCCCTGGATTTTGAATATACCAGGATATCATCAATAAAAACAACCACAAAACTATCAAGATACGGCTTGAAGATCTTGTTCATCATATCCATAAAGACTGCCGGTGCATTGGTCAACCCGAATGGCATAACAAGAAATTCATAATGCCCATACCTTGTTCTGAAAGCTGTTTTAGACATATCATCTGGCTTGATTTTCAACTGATGGTATCCGCCACATAAATCGAACTTAGAATATATAACAGAACCTTGGAGTTGATCAAATAAATCATCAATGTGAGGAAGAGGATATTTGTTCTTAATAGTAGCTTGATTCAGTAGTCTGTAATCAATACACAATCGCAATGTACCATCCTTCTTCCTAACAAACAGAACTGGTGCTCCCCAGGGTGACACACTGGGATGAATAAAACCTCTGTCTAACAACTCCTGCAACTGAATTTTCAATTCTTTTAACTCAGCTGGAGCCATTCTGTAGGGTGCCTTAGAAATTGGTGAAGTACCCGGCAATAAGTCAATACAAAATTCCACTTCTCTGTCAGGAGGCATGGAATACTTAGTTGAAAACACATCACTGAACTCATTCACCACTGGAACACAAGATAAATCAGGAGACTTTTTACCAGAGTCTACCACATATGCCAAGTAACCCTCACACCCATTAAATAACAACCTTCTAGCCTTTATAGCAGATATAACATGAATGCCAAATAAAGACTTATCAGCATCAAATACAAACACAGGCACATCAGGCATAGAAGGTGACTCGCTTTCTGCGATAGTCTACCAAGGCATGACAAGAACTCAACCAGTCCATGCCTAAAATAACATCAAAATCTTGGATTGGTAACTCTACCAAATCCACTGGCAATGCATGCCCACATATAATCACCTCACAGCCATGATAGAGCAAAGAGGATTCGAGGTGCTCTCCCACAGGAGTAGAAACCTCTAACACATAAGGTAACAACTTAGGTAACTTATGCAATGTAAATGCAAAATGAGATGCTACATAAGAATGAGACGATCCAGGGTCGATAAGAATACGAGCCCTGACCCCTGAGATAGGGACAATACCTCTAATAACCGCAGTGGGATCTACCGTGCCACGATCCAAAGCAAACACTCTACCTTGGACTCTCTCTTTGGGTTTCCCCTCAACATCTCTCTTTACCCCACCTTTGGGCTGGTCACCCTGTGGTCTACCACCTGTAGCTTGACCCTTTTTGAACTTAGGACAATCCTTTCTGAAGTGCCCCATCTCTCCACAATTCATACACTTTCCCTGCTTACTCCAACAACTGTCTTCTGAGTGCCCCACTTTCTTACACCAATTACAAACAGTGCCAAACTTGCTTGATACAGGTCGAGTAGAAACTGTAACTGTTCCTCCCTTGGCCACTCCAGAAGTTAAAGATCTAGGATGATTCTTGCTCTGGCCTGAACTCTGGCCTGAGAACTTAGCCTTGCTTCCACTACCCTCAGATTTACCTCTATGTTCCTCGATGTCATTCTCAATTCGATATGCCATATTAACTGCCGCCTGGTAGTTAGGAAAATCGTGAGTCAACAACTGCTTCCTGAACTCCAACCTGAGTCCCTTGAGAAACCTGTAAACCCTCCTACTTTCATCTGGTACAAGATGTGGACAATACCTGGCTAGCTCCGTGAATTTTGCAGAATACTGGGATACTATCATTGCCCCCTGCTCAAACTTCAAAAACTCTACCTCTTTCTTATCTTTGGTAATCACAGGAATGAAGTGCTCCTTGAATTTCCTAACAAAGTTGTCCCAAGTCTAGGGCGTATGATCCCGCTCCCAGCTTTCCTTAAGGATTTGCCACCAATGCTCAGCGGGACCCTCTAACTTGAACACTGCACATCTAACCTTTTATTCATCTGTGCTCTCCATTGCAACAAAGATCTTAGTCATAGCTTCCAGCCATCTCTCAGCTATCAGTGGATCTGGATCTCCGTTGAAGCTTGGTGGAGACAATTTGATAAACTTTTCTAATCCCTGTGTCGGCCTTGCCTCAGGTTGCTGCTGTGCTCTACCCTGAGCTGCCATGTTCTGGAGGAATACCTGAAACATAGCCATCATCTCGGCATTCTAATCTCCCCCAGCACCCTGATCACCAATGTTCCCATGTTCCTTCTGCTGGTCACCACTAGTCCCGGCCATTCCAATGATCCCTGCATTAAACACTCAGCTTCAGATATCACACACTCCCCCTTAGACTAGACATCTACCCTTGACTTATAGCCAAAGATCTGATACCAACTGTGGGCTCCTCCCAACTCCCGAGACCTATAAACTCGTGTCCCAGGATGGAGAGTCCCAAAATACCCTTTCTAAAAAAACTTTTCTTTACTTTAACTTGAAAAGTATACAACTCATTATCAAAACAATTTCAAAATAACCTCTCTACACGGAGGCGATATATAACCTGTTTGTACAAAGCATACAACTGGAAAGGCTTACACAAGCCAACCATAAAACAAATCAAACTCAGGTTTACTTACAACACAATACAACTAAGACATGCTTCTGAAAGTTTTATATACAAAACATTTCCCAAAAGAATAACAACCATGACATCCCCAACTCCCCAATTCAACACATACCCCGACAACCAAAAGATGTCCAAACTCCTTCCCCGACCTCACTGGTCCAGTCTTTCTATCTCAGCGGGATCTAAAACAATAAAGGGAGAAGGGGTGAGATAAAATCTCAGCAAGCTATTATGTATGCAACAATATGCCATACAAGATGCAACACATAAACAGGTTGCTCAATAAATATGCAACACCAAATAGGTTGCTCAATCACATTAGGAAAACAGTACACACTTTACGTTACCTTTCCCTTTACCTGTTTCCATCTGAATCATATGTAGTACTACAGTGGGAGTCATACTCCTCTCATTTGGTGAACTGCTAGTGCACCTTCACCTCTTATACGACCCCTTATAGAGATCCATATAAGCTGCCTCGCTATCTTGTGGCATGACTGCACATATCCACAGAAGCTGAACCCCTCAATCCATGGCCACAGAATGGGGTGAACGGTACAAGTATAAGGACATCCAAGCACCTTATGAAATATCTTCTCATAAGTGGTTGCATTCCCTATACCCCCGAAGATCAACTGGTATACCATATTCAAGCACATCACAGATACTTGAAAACAAGTCCACCCAATGGGACATCAACATATATATACAACATGGTACTGCAACTAATGTTAAACAATTGAAATAGTGCAACACGTATTTAACACTATGTGTACAATTAACTAGGAATATGTAAACACTTATGCACAACGCCTATCACATAAGTCCTACACATTCACTATACAATGTATAAACTAGTAACAGGATGCTACCACTCCTGTCCAAACCAAGTAAATAGTGCACAACACCTTTTTAGGAACTATAAGAGCAAATAACCCTACATAGGTCATCACATAGGGATACAATATCATATAAGCAACCCTAAGCGTTCACAATACAATATTGAATAACTTCTTTTAAGGTTCCGAGGTCAAATACCAAGTTTTACAACCTTTGGTTTAAATTCCATAATTGCCTCTCAACCCTTTTTAAGGCATTATTTAAAGCACTTCTCATTATTCAATTGGACCATTTCAAAATCCATTATGAAGTACTAAAGTTGTACTAGAAGCCTAGATAAAGAGTGATTAAATCCATACTCATTTAACTATCCTAAAAAGCTTGCAAACTTGCTATCTTAACACAGTTTGGAACACGACTCGTGCTGCTGGGAACGAGTCGTTCCACAACCCTGCACGACTGGTCTACTTACCATGACTCGTGACCCTTTTGGTCACTTAATGTCACACGACTACACAACTCAGGGTCACGAGTCGTGCTACAGGGCACGAGTCATTCCTAAGCCCAGAACTGCCTTTGTCTTGCTGCAACATCAGCAACAATAACAACAACACTCCCAGCTTATTTCCAGCCACTGCAAGTCAGTTTATAACAGTCTATACCCATGTTTTATACCCTATTACACTCCCTTCATACCCCATAACACCTCTATAACAAGTTTCCCATCCAATTCAACCCATGTTATACCACCTTTTCACATGTTCTTCAACCACTTTGCTCCTTTTCATTCCAAACCCCAAGTGAATGATCTACCCTTTACCAAACAGATTCACAAAATCAAAACAACATCAATAACCATGTTATGAACAGGTATAACAAGGAACCATAACAACTTACCAATTTTCACCAAATTAAAAAGAAGATATAAACGGTTCTACGCGCTTTAAACACCTTCCTTTGCAATAATTCAAAGTTGGAATCGACAACCAAGCAACGTATGATTTTCTTGGATTTTTGGAAGTTAAGTAGGGTTTAAGGATCTTTCTAGGCTGAGAGGAAAAGAAGAAATCTGAGGAACGTAAAATGCTTCTTGGAGAAGCTTTAAATGGGATATATATATAAAACAATTTACAATCAAGCTCCTCAAAGATTGAAAATCAACAAAACACTAACTTGAACTTATAGTTACACCTAAGCACCTTGACACTTCCACAACACTTTCAATTCAAAATGTAAGTGTTATCAATTAACCACACAACCTTCCTTTATTTAGACATTATATGATTAAATCATTATAACACCATTTATATCACATAATTCATCAACAATGACAAAATGAACACGTAATGAACCAAGTAACACAAAACAAGGGATGAGATGCCCTGCAAAACCAACCCCCACGTGCTTCCAGTGTGACCAATATGTGCCTAGGATTAGGGTCGTGACATTGACGACCTTAGAGATGAACTAGAGATATCCCAACGAGACGCCTTTTAGAACATTAGCGCCAAATGATCCTAGATGGAGAAAAGGATGACGGTTAAAATTACCTCACGAGTGATTTTTTTTAAGTTTCATTTTTATTAGAGACGGAGTTTTGACTAAAGGAGGGAGCGCACATCGATTATCAATCACAAACACATATTCTGCCAATAAAGTCTCGCGCGAGACAAGGTCATCTCGCACGAGACGACCATTCGGAAAGATGGATTTTTCCTCTTTTTATTTCCTAAATTCATGGTCGGACGGACAAAGATCCGTTTTTCTATCTAGCATCCTAGGTAAAACTTGCAGGCATGCGTAATTCGAACCACCTAGGGACTCGGTAATTGACCATTTTTTGTAAAGTAAAGTCACGTAAAATTGACTGGAAGGATTTTTTTTTCTTTAAAGGGACTTTCGAAAGGGTTATTCCGAAGGGACATTTCCGAAGGGACTTTTTCTTTTTCCGAAGGGACTTTTCCGAATCCTTTCTCGATAGTCAATTTTACATTAACTTTATTTTGGTCAAAGACAAGAAAAATTACCGAGTCAAAACTGACCGGTCACGGAGTGTTCTTAAAGAGACAATCTACATGATATGTGGCGATGCAGGGCTGGAAGGCTAGGCTCCCCGCGATATGACAATCTAGGTGGATTGAATATGCGGAGTGGGATGATCCAACTTCGGAGAGACCGGCGACTAGGTGGTTACCGTCATCCGTCCTTAGTGTGGGTCCCGGGTATATAGAGGGTATGTAGTGCAATGACAGATATAATATGAGTGCGCGTGTTGAGAGTCAATCTAGGTGATAGAGAAAAATAGAGATTTTTTTTTAAAACAAAAAGAAAAACAGATAGTGGCCGCACCAAGTGGTTGCCTACATTTCTCCCAATTTAGGAAGACTCAGGTCGTCGTAGTTCCACATAAAGGAGAGAGAGAGAGAAAGAATTAAATTATTTACTTACAAAGCACGAGTCAATCGATGACCGGTAAAAAATTAAAATAACCCAATCTCACGCAAGTATATAGTTCATGTATAAATTAATTATTCTACCCTGCAAAATAAAGTTAATACAAAAAATAGAAATAACATTTTATTTTGATTTTTCTGGATTTTTTTTTTGAAATTTTCTAAAAATGTTTTTTTTTTTAATTTGGTCAAACCCTTAAAATTGGGTCAGACCCTTTTTTTTGTCACACTTTTGGAAACAGTGACATCCTCTTTTTTTTTCATACGTGGTTAACCTTAGAAAATTCAACAAGGGTTTTTTTTTTTGATACTGCCGCCGCCGCCAAACACATATTGATTTCCGAATATTAATCTCGCGAGGGACAATTTGTCCCGCGCTGGACAAGCATTCGCACAGTAATTTTTTTCTTGACGAAAACAGTGCAGAAAAATTCCAAAAAATCCAGAAAAATCAGATTTTAAACAGAAAGTTGAAAAGATTAATAACACCCAATTGTAACGCAAGTCTAACCCTCTTAATTAATTGTCCCCAGTAGAGTCGCCACTGTAGCGATGCGTGAATTTTTTCAACATCTCGGAGTCGCCACTTATTATTTATTGATGAAAAACAATAAGAAAAACCTTTTTGATATTTTCAAGAAATTCAAGGGTTCGGGGGTTAAGTTATGGAATGGGTAGGTCAAGGAGCATCAATTCCACCCAATTCGAAGATTGGTCTTGCTAATTGGGTGTTATTAATCTAATCAATTCAAAGAACAAAAAAATAAAATAAATAAACCCTAATTAATTTATTAATTAGGAATGTCGTATTGTTGCTTCGAGATCGCCTTCATGAATTGAAGGGACTCCAGGCTAATCCTTTTGATGGGATTACACTACCCTAAAATCAATAGAGGGATTGAGAAGAGAAACGAAAGTTAAAGGATGATTACCTTTTGAGAAGAGATTCGGACAGAGTTTCGACTCAAGTTTAGAGTCGAATTGTGATGCGGACAGAGCTTCTCCTCGGTCTTTGATTCGGATCTTGATGCGGACAGGGCTTCGCCTCAATCCTTGATTCGGGCTTCGATATTTGTTGATCAACAAGGTTGATAAACAAAATTTTTGGTGATTTTAGGGGTGATTTTGTAGGAATCTTTCAGGGAGAGAAACCCACAAAATGTTTTATGTGTTTTTGATCGGGGATCGAGGACCTCTGAAATACTGAAAGTCATCAAGTATTTATAGGGGTGTAAGAGGTGGATGCATGACTTGGTCACTAAGTTTAGGAGACTCATGTGAATTGGGACTCCTCCCAAGGAAGCTTCCAGAACCCTCTCATGATTGGATACCTAGATTGGATGATATTTATCAAGAAAAGAGTTTGAAACGGAGAAGGAAAGTGATTCTGCACATCCTGCCGAGGGGTTGTCTCGCGCGAGACACGTATGTCCTGCGCGCGACAACTAGTCATTTGACCATTTTGTCCTCTTCAGTTTATTCGGTTAGTCAGTTAGGTCCAAAACTAACGAGGTTAGTTAGAAACTTAACGAAACTTGACGAAACTGATATGCTTTCATCAAAACACAAAAGAGAGATGAAGAGTAGTGTAATCATGAATTATTGGTTCAGAATGGGGTGTCTACAGCCCCAATCCCATCTCGGGATATTGGCAGCACAAACTGTCAACCCCAGTGAG
This sequence comes from Adenophora triphylla var. japonica, assembly GCA_022495995.1. Taxonomy (NCBI): domain Eukaryota; kingdom Viridiplantae; phylum Streptophyta; class Magnoliopsida; order Asterales; family Campanulaceae; genus Adenophora; species Adenophora triphylla. Next base: position 390,786 of record JAFEMH010000699.1, read on the forward strand.
GGGAGGAACTTCACTCAACTTCTCCACATGGGCCTACACGAACTCTTTGCTCGTAACTTGGGGAGCTTGGGGTGGAGGATTGTTGGAATCAGAGACAGCATGGTCTTGATCGACCCTCGATCTTTTCCTTTGCCGGGTTGTGAGGGGGAGAGAGTCTTCATCACCTTCTAGCCCGACGTTGTCGAGCTCCAAGTCTACAAAATTTGAGGGGCCAACCCTATTTGGTTCTTGACGGGGACTAGAGCCTAATGTCTGCTTAGTCGAGTGGACGACCTCCTCCTCAGCTCTTACTGCCAGGGCCTCAGGAGCATGCTCGATGGGCTCCAATGGCCCTGACCCATCAATAGGTACCATCCCCACACCTGCCTTAGGGAGCAGCTTGTTCCAATCTTCAGCTTCCTTTTCTCTGCTGGCCCGAGCATTGGCAGCTCCGTGGGCTTTTTTGCTCCTCCTTTTGTCGCTCACGCTCACAATATTTCCATACTTGCCTCCTGCTCGGAGGTGAGAACTGCACGACCAACGAGGAAACAATTAGTACACAAGAAGTATGCAAGCAAAAAAGTTACGAGTAAAAGAAAAAGCAAGTAAACACTTAACCGCCAAAATGAGGGATATGTCTGCAATGGTTGGCCGTCTTCTTAAAAGGATGACATTGGCTCTCAAACCTCTCTCTCTCGTGTAGGACCTAATCAGGGTACCTAAGACTTTAGAAAATGGGCACTAAGGGGGCTAACTCTCCATCCCCACCTAACATCATTCCGGACTGTATGAAATAGTTCGTGTATGACCCAAGAACGGACCAACAGATTATGCTCCTCTGAGCTACCAAGGTCAGCCTGCGAGCAAGCTCATCACTCCAGTCCGGGACCTAGTAATCCTCCTCTTTCATTGCCTTTGTACCCATTTCGGGCAGAGGGAAGGCCCACTCTTTCCTACTTTCAACCAAGATCAAATGGGAGTTCCACCCAGATACCTTGTCGGGAAAGTTCACGAATAACTTGGGGGCCTTGGCCTTTGCCGGAGTACTGATCCCTAAGGTCTTATCATTGACCACTACCTTAAAAAATCTCCTAAAAACAGTCATACACGGCTCGTACCTAATAAACCGGTAGACCATATCAAAACATACCAGAACCCTCACGGTGTTGGCTCCTAGCTACATAGGGACAGCGGCCAAGCACTCCAAGAACTCGGAGATAAATGGGTCGAGGGGGATGTTGGTGTAATGCCCTAGGCTTTAGTTATGTTTAACTTAAAACCGTTATGTATCATCTTTATCGTTTAAGTTTATTATTTGATTATTATATATTTTGCATATTTATTGTAATAATCTCCGTCCCTAATTATTAAGTGAATAATTAGTATAATTTTTAATGGATAATCATATGATGATTATATGCATAGAGATGCACATTGAAATTATGGGTACTTGTTAGTGAACAAGTGACTGGACTTGACCCGTATGAGATTTATGTCATGGTCAAATGTCATAATTAAATCTCATATGGTCACTTCATTTAGTCCCTAGACCTGAGATTATCATGACCTTACATATGATGAAAGTTATGTTTGATTTTAGTCAAACGATATCTTAACACGATATTTATAAAGGCTATCTTTGACATGATCGGATTCATGATGGGAAGGATGATAAATCAAGATGGAATTTGTCCCTTTAAAGAGAGATGTTTTGCTTGGGCCCCTCGATGAGTGATAATGATGAAAGTGTATGGCCATACCCCAATACGATTGGATTATCATTATACTCAAGATCGAGAAAGCATTGAACAAATACAAGTTGACGTGGACCTTGACATGTGTTCAATATAACATCGTGAGACAAAGGGAGAAATGGAAGTGTACCATTGGAAACGTGAACTCTTACATTATATTAATTGGGTAGACATAATGGCTTGCTAGAGTCCGCTTATGTTTTATGAGGGTCGATTTGATCGGACTCATTGCCAACATAATATAATCCTATTGGGTCACACACAATTGGAATGAATTATTTAAACCAAAGGAATAAATGATTGAGAGTTCCTGATTTGGCTTAAGTTGTCACGCGACAAAGTTGGACACTGTCACGCGACAAAGTTGGCTTCTGTCACGCGACAACTTTAGCCACAAAGGCGGTTTACAGAGTTTCCTAATTCGATTAGGAAATAAATACCTATACTAATGTAGTATAAATATTAAGTCTGTAAACTCTAATTGTAGAGCCGAATTTTCTAAGGAAAAATCACAACAAAGTTTCTCAATATTTCTTCCATAGGTTTAAGAATCTAGCAATTCTCAAGAACTGTTCGTGGTTCATTCTAAAGTGTGGATACTACTAGAGGGTCTTCGCTCGTACGACGATCAAGGCCTAGAGTTCTAATTGTTCAAGCAATCTGAAGATTCAAGTCTTGAAGATCGAAGTTTGTGATTCAAAATCACATTGATAATTGTTCGATAGCTCAAGAACGGAAAGCAATTAAGGTTGGTAAATTCTATCTCATAGGAATTCAATTTAATCGTATAGAACGGATCTTAGGGCTCTTGGGTTTTGTGTTATTTAGATGCTAATTCCGCTGTGCATGGACTCATAAAACCCAAAAGTGGTATCAGAGCCCCGTTCGTATGGTTAAGTTTGAATTAACATGCTAGAATGATTATATAAATTGTTTATATGTTCGTTGCATGTTTTTGTATGCGATAGAATTTTATTGTTTTTGAAACAATGTGCCAAAATCGTTTTTTGTTCTTATTGAATTAAATCTGTTAAAGGCTGTTTATATGATTTAATTGCTTTGTGATTAGAATTGATTGAAGCTGAAAATCTGCAAATCTGGTAACTCAGTGTCACGCGACAAAGTTTGCTTGTGTCACGCGACAGAGTTTGCTTGTGTCACGCGACAGAGTTTGCTTGTGTCACGCGACAGAGTTGGTTTGTGTCACGCGACAGAGTTGGCCTCTGTCATGCGACAAAACTTGCCTGATCTGGGCAGAATCAGTTTGTTAATTTTTCCTTGCTAATCTGTGATTATGTTTATAATCTGATATGTTTCTGTCTTAATCTGAATGCTATAAATTTCTGAAAATTAAATTTATAGGGCTATGCTAGATTAATTCATTATTTATGCATGCTTAGTTAATTAAAATATGATTTTATTAATTGTTGCGATGCATGAATTATATGTTCTTATATGTTAAGAGCTTTGTTAGATGTTTAGTTGAAACATTGAATTATAATTTCTTGAATGTTTAGTTGAAACATTAAAATTTTGATTTTCTGATTGTTTATGAGAAACAAGTCAGTTTATGCAAAATTTAAAGGAATATGATTGTTTATGAGAAACAAGTCAGTATACAAAGTATTGATTATGTTGTAAATCAGAGCTGGTATTCTAATTGTGCATGTCTAGGAGAGTTCTGTCGAAGGAGAGATTTGGTACTTAAGTAGTCCTTGTGGCTCACCTATTTTCTTGGGAACTTACCTGGTGCGCGATTATGATTATCTTTGCTGATATGCTTATAATCTGCTTTAAAGAACCTTCATTTAACTTTTAAGTTCTTTATGACAATCCATGATTAAAACACTTGAGACCACTCGGATAGTTTTGGGTGGGCTTGCCATAGCAAGGTACTTTGATTCTATTCGTTTGTGAGCAAGATGAGAAAATGGTGGTTCCTATACGTTTAAAGTGGATGAACTTAATTGGGTTATCAAAATGGTTTTGGACCCAAGGCATAAGATGAGATTAAAATATACTTAGACATATGATGTCTTAAATAAATCTCATAAAAGATCTAAGAGTCATATACGATATGATTGATGTTTTCTACCTAATTAATTTTAATCTTGAGCGGTGCGCCATAGCGTACTTGAGATTAAATTAAAGTTGGATCTTAGCCCATTAAATGTATATTATGCTTATTTGCATTGGAAGGTGTATAATTTAGTGGGAGTATTTGTGAAATACATGATTTTCTCTTAGATGATAAATGTGTTGATATTAATATGTGTTCATATAGTTTGCATATTTTGTTGTAGAAGTAGCATTACACAATTAATTGCGATTCGTCCTTATGAAGAATAAAGTTCAGAAGGAATGGTACAGATAATTCTGATTGGATCAGAAGCCTAAAGAATGGTTCTTAGGCAAATGTGAACGTTCTTGATGAATCCATTCCTGCTGAACCTACTGCAAATGTTGCAAAGGGCAAATAAGAAGCAACATTAGAAACATATTGATGATTCTAATAATATTGCTTGCCTTATAATTGCCACCATGTTTAAAGGCTCTTATGAAGAACCTTGAACATATGGAAGTCATTTTTGTTCTAATATAACTCACAAAGGAAATGTTCCAAGTGCAAGCTAGACAAAAGATGTATGTTGTGGTGAAGGCTCCTAATGTATGAGATGAAAAATGAGCAATCCGCAAGTGTGTTAATGGTTAATACAAGAAAGGGGTTCATAAAGGAAAGGTAAAGAAGGTAAAGCAAAGGTTGCTAAATCTAGGGCAAAAGTTGCCAAAGCCGAAGAGGCTAAACCCAAAGTGTCTCAAAAGGATGCATTTTTCTACCATTGTAATGAGATTATCATTGGAAGCAAAGTTGCAAGGATTATTAGGAAGGCCTAAAAGGTGAAGAAGGGCAATATGATTGATACTACTTCAAATATCTATATGATGGATATTTTCCTTTTGACTTCTTGTTCTTGGGTATATGATACCAGATTGGATCCCACATTTGTTTAAATGTGCAAGGAATAAAGAATAGAAAGCTACTCAAAGAAGGTAAATTAAACCTATGCGTGGGAATGAAGCAAGGGTTGCTAAATTAAGCCATAGGTACTTATGAAGTCACTTTACCTTGGGGACTAGTACTTGTTTTGAACAAGTATGACTACATTTCGAATTTGAGTAGAAGTATTATTTCCATTTCTTATATGGATGATGAATGATATAAATTTCTTATTAAGAATAAGAAGTTTTTTATTTATTTAATGATATGCCTTATTTATTGCATATGTCATTGAATGGTCTTCGTATCCTTGATGATGAGAAACAAAATAATATTGAAGATATCTATAATATAAATGGGAAATCTAAACCGAATAATATGAACAACGCGTTCATATGGCATTGTCGGCTTGGTCAGATATATAAGAAACATATATCTAAACTCCATTAACATGGACTTTTAGACTCATATGACTCTGAATCATTTGAGGAATATGAATCTTGTTTATTAGGATTATTGACCAAACCACCCTACACTAAGAGTAGTGGGAGGGCTAGTGACTTATTGGTCATTATACATGAGATGTATGTGGACTATTAATCAGCATTGCTAGGGGTGGATTTTGGTATTTCATCACATTCACCGATGACTTATCTAGATATGACTATGTCTATCTGATAAAGTTTAAAGGAGAATCGTTTGAGATGTTTCAAACATTTCAAGATGAAGTACAAAACAACTTGGCAAAACTATTAAGTACTTCGATTAGATCGAGGTGATGGATATTTTGAGCCAAGAGTTTGACAATTATCTCAAAACTGTGAAATCGTTTCAGAGTTGACTTCACCCGGAACACCACATTGTATGGTGTGTCTAATAGGAAGAATTGAACCTTGTAGGACATGGTTCGTTCGATGATATGTCAATTTGACTTTCCTATTTCCTTTTTAGGATATGCATTAGAAATGATGTGGTTACACTGAGTTGAGTCCCTACTAAATCGGTTCCTAAGGCCCCACATGAGATGTGGCATTGAAAGAAAACTTAGTTTGTCTTTCAAGAAGATTTGGGTTTGCAAAGCTTATAAGAAGAGAATTGTCTCTGATAAGTTAGCACCAAATCTGACAAGGTTATTTTCGGAAATTAATCTTACAACCGCAAAGAGAACAAAATATTTGTTGCTCTAGACGATTCGTTTCTTGAGAAATAGTTTCTCAATAAAGAATATAGTGGGAGTAAAATTAATCTTGAAGAAGTTCAAGAACCCGAAAATAACATGGAACCAAGAGTAGAGATGGAACCAAGTTCACAAAGAGTTGTTGAACCGGTTCAATATGCACAAGTCCATCGTAGATCGGATGGGTTACGATCCGAACTCAAGAAATATTGATTTCTCGTATCGGAAAGTAATAAGGTGGAAGTCATTAAGAATGACGATCCTACTTCCTATCTTGAGGCGATGTCCACTCCTAATTCGGATAAATAGTTAGGAACCATGGAATCCGAATTACAATCCATGTTTGATGATCAAGTTTGGAACTTGATTGAACTACCTGAAGGTGTAAAAACTAAAGGGTGCAATTAGGTCTTCAAGACCGACATGGATGGGAAGGTGTATACTTTCATGACTGAGGATTGTAACAAAGGGATTTGGGCAAATTCATAGTATTGACTATGTTGAAACCTTTTCGCCAGTTACAATGTCGAAGTCTATTAGAATTTTAATTGCCATTATCGCATATTATGACTATGTGATATGACAAATGGATGTCAAAAGGCTTTCTTAAAATGGAAAGATTATTAAGGATGTGTATAGTACACAACCTGAAGTTTTATCGATCCGAGAAATTCTAATAAAGTATGCATATTGCAAAGATCCATGAGATGGGTTGAAGCAAGCTTCAAGGAATTGGAATCTTCATTTTGATGAATCAGTCAAAGGGTTTGACTTCATCAAGTACGAAGATGAACCTTGTGTATGCATGAAATTCAGTGGGAGCGTAGTATTATTTCTATTGTCTTATTACAATGATATCTTACTCATTGGAAAAACAAAGTTCCAACACTTAAGACTGTCAAGTCTTGGTCAAGGAAAGGTTTCTCAATGAAAGATATGGGTGAAGCCACTTACATCCTTGGCATCAAGATCTATAGAGATAGATCTAAAAGGATAAATTGATTTGAGTCAAAATACTCACATTGACAAGGTTCTTAGAAGAGTCTAAAAAAAGTAACTTGTCAATGGGTTATGGTGTTTCTCTTAGCAATACTCATTGTCTTATGACAACTGATGAGCAAAAGAGAATGAATGAAGTTCCATATGCTCTGGCATTTGAATCTGTCATGTATGCCAGGATTTGTACTAGATCCGACGTCTCGTATGCTCTAAGCATGCCGAATCGATACCAATCTGATCCTGTTGAGAACCATTGGATGGCAGTGAAGATGATCCTTAAGTACTTAAGAAGAACTAAGGATACGTTCTTGGTATTTGAAAGGTTGGAAGATAATCTTGTTGTAAGGGTTACATAGATGTTAGCTTCCAAATTGACGAAGTTAATTTAAAATCGCAATTAAGTTTTGTGTTTATGCTTATTGGAGGTACGGTTTTTTGTTGGAAGAGTTCTAAGCAGAAAATCGTAGCCGATTCTACTACTAAGGCCGAATTATAGCAACATATGATGTAGCTAAAAGAGGCAGTTTGGATCAAAAGTTCATTTAGTGTTTTGTAAATGTTCCAAGTATCACTAATCAGTGAAACTTTTGTTGTGACAATTGTGGTGCCATTTGTGCAAACAATGGGACCAAGGTCACAACAGCGATCCAAACACTCACTTAGACGTTTTTCAAGAATTTATTAGAATGAGAAGACGTTAAGATATGCAAAGCATCAACCGATGATTACATTAGGGATTCACTTACAAAGACCCTCGCACAGGCAGAAGCATGATGGTCATGTTAGGTCCATGAGTATTCGATACATAGATGGAGCCTAGTGTAAGTGGGAGACTGTTGGTGTAATGCCCTAGGCTTTAGTTATGTTTAACTTAAAATCGTTATGTATCATCTTTATCGTTTAAGTTTATTATTTGATTATTATATATTTTGCATATTTATTGTAATAATCTCCGTCCCTAATTATTAAGTGAATAATTAGTATAATTGTTAATGGATAATCATATGATGATTATATGCATAGAGATGCACATTGAAATTATGGGTACTTGTTATGCATAGAGATGCACATTGAAATTATGGGTACTTGTTAGTGAACAAGTGACTGTACTTGACCCGTATGAGATTTATGTCATGGTCAAATGTCATAATTAAATCTCATATGGTCACTTCATTTAGTCCCTAGACCTGAGATTATCATGACCTTACATATGATGAAAGTTATGTTTGATTTTAGTCAAACGATATCTTAACACGATATTTATAAAGACTATCTTTGGCATGATCGGATTCATGATGGGAAGGATGATAAGTCAAGATGGAATTTGTCCCTCGAAAGAGAGATGTTTTGCTTGGGCCCCTCGATGAGTGATAATGATGAAAGTGTATGGCCATACCCCAATACGATTGGATTATCATTATACTCAAGATCGAAAAAGCATTGAACAAATACAAGTTGACGTGGACCATGACTTGTGTTCAATATAACATCGTGACACAAAGGGAGAAATGGAAGTGTACCATTGGAAACGTGAACTCTTACGTTATATTAATTGGGTAGACATAATGGCTTGCTAGAATTTGCTTATGTTTTATGAGGGTCGATTTGATCGGACTCATTGTCAACATAATATAATCCTATTGGGTCACACACAATTGGAATGAATTAGTTAAACCAAATGAAGAAATGATTGAGAGTTCCTGATCTGACTTAAGTTGTCACGCGACAAAGTTGGACACTGTCACGCGATAAAGTTGGCTTCTGTCACGCGACAACTTTAGCCACAGAGGCGGTTTACAGAGTTTCCTAATTAGATTAGGAAACAAATACCTATACTAATGTAGTATAAATATTAAGTCAGTAAACCCTAATTGTAGAGCCGAATTTTCTAAGGAAAAATCACAACAAAGTTTCTCAATATTTCTTTCATAGGTTTAAGAATCTAGCAATTCTCAAGAACTGTTCTTGGTTCATTCTAAAGTGTGGATACTACTAGAGGGTCTTTGCTCGTACGACAATCAAGGCCTAGAGTTCTAATTGTTCAAGCAATCTGAAGATTCAAGTCTTGAAGATCGAAGTTTGTGATTCAAAATCACATTGATAATTGTTCGATAGCTCAAGAACGGAAAACAATTAAGGTTGGTAAATTCTATCTCATATGAATTCAATTTAATCGTATAGAACGGATCTTAGGGCTCTTGGGTTTTATGTTATTTAGATGCTAATTCCGCTGCGCATGGACCCATAAAACCCAACAGGGGAGGCGTAGCCCAGCCTCGAACTGGCCATAGTAGAAAGCCACCCTGGCTGGATTCAGACCCCAATGTGACCACGACCTGGCCTTCATTTGCTTCTCCGTAAAGTGAGTTAAATGAAAATCCTCCCGGGAGACCTCGAAGAAGTCATGGAGGATCTGGATCCTTGAATCAGCATTCTTCTTGCCGACTGTTGGCCTGGGGGCCACATATCCTCTCTCGTTACGGCCTGGAACGACCATCGAGCAGAAGGCATCCACAATGTTGCCTGAGGAGGAGCTCGATGAACATTGATCCGCCATATCTACAGAAGAAGAAGAAACAGGGGAATCAGTCCTAGTTGAAGACTCATCCGAACTATCTAAAGGCGACCTAGATTCCCCTGGGAATTCTAACCTTTCACTAGGAAAGGGGGGTTTATTGGTTTTGATGTAGAAGATTATGAAATGGTCGATCAACTTATTAAAGAGACGGAAGCGGACAATTCGTGGATCGTCTACCTCCAAATATCCCATACTTTCACCGGTGGGGAAATCTACGACACCGGTGCACGACCCCCACCGTTTCAAAATAGAGATACACTCATCTCTAGTCATCTCCTTCCATGGGCCCTCTAACCGTTTATAAACCCTAAGATTTCGAGAGATATACCTATATCTAACACCTGGTTCGCATCCAAAGGTCCTAGCCATGGTGGAATTGGGAAAAAGCTTGAAATTAAGCCAAAAATTACAGAGGAATCGAAAGGTCCTCATTCATTGCCTTTGTACCCATTTCGGGCAGAGGGAAGTGTTGGTGTAGTGCCCTAGGCGTTTAGTTATGTTTGACTTATAACTTAAAACCGCTATGTAATCGTCTTTATAATTTATTATAGAGAAAGTATTATTTGGTTCATTATATGTTTACATGTTTATTATATTGAACTGCGTCCCTAGTTATTGTGAATAACTAGTATAAGTTGGTAATGGATAATCATGGAGATGATTATATACATATGATGCACATTACACTTATGGATATTTGCTAGAGAACAAGTATTGGATATGACCTACCGATGAGATTTATGACATGGTCTATAGTCATATGTGTCATGATTAAATCTCATGATAGTCGTGTCATTAAATTATTTGACCTGAGATTATCATCGTCTTCCGCATGATGAACATTGTGTTTGATATAGTCTAACACTATCTCTAATCGGATAGCAATAAGGGCTATGTTGGCACGATTGGATTCTTGTAGGGAAGAGTGATAAGTCAAGATGAGATTTGTCCCTCTCGTTGAGAGAGATGTTTGCTTGGGCTCCTCGATGAATGATGTTGATGAAATGTGTGGCCACACTCAAGTGATTTGATAGAGATCAAATGCATTTGGATTATCAACATATTCGGAATCGAGAAAGCATTGAAAAAGATGACATCGACCATGACTCATGTTCAATTTGACATCGTGGACATAGGGATTGTGGCATTTGATTATCAAGGAATCAAGCTTTGATGTTATATTTAATTGGGTGAACATAATGACTTGCTAGAAGTCACTTATGTCTTGTGAGGCTGATATTTCAACTCACTACCAACATAAAATATAATTCCTAAAGGATCACATACAAAAAAAAAAACAAAAAAACGGATTGAAAATGGCTAAAAGGGTGAAATCTGAGGTCAGGGGACGACTCGTCCCCAGTTGTCCCAACTATTCCCTTGTGAAGGGACGACTGTATCAGAGAGCTTGCAATAGGGGACGACTCGTCCCCTCAGGGATGACTCGTGCTCACGACTCGTGCCCTGGGGGACGACTCATCCTGGCGGCGCTGAAAGCCCGTTTTGGCTTGGAAAAAGGACTCTTTTTCCTAAAGGTTAGGGATTTATAACAAGAATAAATAGAATCCTTTTGTCCCAGTCATGGGTGACGAAAATTAAAGTTTTTGAAACACTAATTGGTTGATTTTGATTACGAATCAAAGATCAAATTCCATAGATTCATTCTACCAAACAGCCATTGATTATTGAAAAGCGTTTCAATAATCGGGGATCATCTAGCAATCCAAAAAGAAGTGTTCTTGGTCCGTTCGTGTGTGGATTACCGATAGAGGGTGATTGTGTTATCACCAAAAGCTTGAAGATTTCAATCGTTGATTCATCACAAGGTTTAGAACAAGGAGAAGATCAAAAACCTTCATCAACGGTTTTTGAGATTCGTTTTGAGATTCACTTTTTTGGAGATCCGTTTTGAACAAACAAATCGCATTAAGGTATGTAAATTCTATTTCATGTTTTTCATCTCTTCATGCTAGACGGATTCAAGGGCTTAGGGTTTTGTGTTGTTTTATAAATATTTCCGCTGCGTTTGTAACCCCAAAACCCAACAGGAAGGCCCACTCTTTCCTACTTTCAACCAAGATCAAATGGGAGTTCCACCCAGATACCTTGTCGGGAAAGTTCACGAATAACTTGGGGGCCTTGGCCTTGGCCGGAGTACTGATTCCTAAGGTCGTATCATTGACCACTACCTTAAAAAATCTCCTAAAAACAGTCATGTACAGCTTGTACCCAACAAACCGGCAGACCATAGCAAAACATACCAAGACCCTCATGGTGTTGGCTCCTAGCTACATAGGGACAGTGGCCAAGCACTCCAAGAACTCGCAGATAAATGGGTCGAGAGGGAGGCGTAGCCCGGCCTCGAACTGACCATAGTAGAAAGCCACCCTGGCTGGATTCAGAGCCCAATGTGACCACGGCCGGGCCTTCCTTTGCTTCTCCGTAAAGTGGGTTAAACAGAAATCCTCCCGAGAGACCTCGAAGAAGTCATGGAGGATCTGGATCCTTGAATCAGCATTCTTCTTACCAACTGTCGGCCTGGGGCCACATATCCTCTCTCGTTACAGCCTGGAACGACCGTCGAGCAGAAGTCATCCACAATGTTGCCTGAGGAGGAGCTCGATGAACATTGATCCGCCATATCTTCAGAAGAAGAAGAAACATGGGAATTGGTCCTAGTTGAAGACTCATCCGAACTATCTAAAGGCGATCGAGATTCCCCTGGGAATTCTAACCTTTCTCTAGGAAAGTGGGGTTTATTGGTTTTGATGTAGAAGATTATGAAATGGTCGATCAACTTATTAAAGAGATGGAAGCGGACAATCCTTGGATCGTCTACCTCCAAATCTCCCATACTTTGACCGGCGGGGAAATCTACGACACCGGTGCACAACCCCCACCGTTTCAAAATAGAGATACACTCATCTCTAGTCATCTCTTTCCATGGGCTCTCTAACCGTTTATAAACCCTAAGATTTTTAGAGTTATACCCATATCTAACACCTGGTTCGCATCTAAAGGTCCTAGCCATGACTGAATCGAGAAAAATCATGAAATTAAGCAAAAAATAATAGAGGAATCGAAGGGTACCTTAGTTAATTCGAGGAAAGGGAGATCGGAAATGAACGAAAAACTTGTTTGCACTGGGAAATCGAAAGCTCCTTGCCTTTTGTTCTTGCTGTGTGTACGAGAATTTGGGGATTGTAAAGTTGTAAAAGAAAAAGGATTTGACTTTTTATACTTATCCTAATCCTTACCTGAATTGGAAAGGGTTAGGGGCACAACGGGTAACTCCGCCAATTAATGCCAGCAACGTTTCCCAAGACGAATGTCCAAACGCCGTACCGTGTAATCATGACAGAATTACGGCGCTTCAACACATCTAACCGTCGGAAGCCAATGGTCGAGATCAAGCCACATCAACTCAAACGACCATCCAACAATGTCGACCATCTAAAGACGAGCTACCTAAGGTTTCACAAATTTTTCATAACTTCCTGATCGACAAAGTCAACTCAGAAAGTTGGGGCAACTGAACGGAATAAAAGTGACGGATCAGGCCCAACAAATGAAGCCCAACATTTCGGTCACCAATCTACTCTATTATTGAATGGGCCAGCCCAAATGCTACATTGCCAACGGCCCAGCATCGATCAGTCGACTTAGCTCATTGTTCGACCCTTCGTGGTCCCGATCTAGCATTGTCCGACATACGATCACATACTTGTACAATTATTATCAAGCCAATGCATAAAGTCAGCTCGCACTTGGTTATTCAGTCGACCTCGACCTACCAACATGTGCGCCAATCCACGGCGTTATTTGTAACCGTCTCCTACTTTCTCGGAGTCAGTTATGCCAGCATTATCTCCGTGATGCCAGGAAATCAACGTGATCCTATTTCAACACTATAAATACCTTACATCATCCAACGTGAACGGGTAATGTCTTATTTGCTATTTGAGTAATTACCTTATTCAATTGAGTTTATAAGCCTTATACACATTATCTCATCATCACGTCGGAGGGTCTTAGCCAAAGACCAACCCGGCTAATCGTGTGTTCGTGGTTTCAGGTCAAATTGCTGGAGATCAACCAAATTGCTGGACTGAGGCTGATCTGAACCATTTTCTGCATCATCAATAATCTTATAAATATGTATACGAATAATTTTAGTTTTATAATTTTGGATATAAAAGTGACGAAGAAGAGAAGTACTCCCTCCGTCCCGGTCGAAAAGCCACAAATTTTCATTTTGGGCGTCCCATTTAAAAAGGCACTTTCCCAAAAAGGAAACCTTAAATCACTATTCTCTCCACTCATTCTCTCTCCTACTTTACTTTTACACTCACAACATTCTTTTTCTTACATCACCTCCCACTCATTCTCTCTCCTATTTAATTTTTCATACTCACAACATTTAAACTTTTTCTCTTTCCTACATCATTTTCCTTAATTTGCGTTCCCTCTCCATTTTGTGGCTTTTAACCCGGAACGGAGGGAGTACTCCCTCCGTTCCGCTAATATTAGCACACTTTCCTTTTTGGGCGTCCCGCTAATATCCGCACACTCCCAAAAAGGAAACTTTATATTAATAAAATATTCACCCAACCCCACTCATTCTCTCTCCTACATTATTTTAATACTCACAACACTATTATAATTTATTACACCCTCCACTCATTCTCTCTCCACTCATTCTTTTACACTCACAATATTTTATTAAAATATTATATTCCTTAATTCTCGCGCAAACAGTGTTTGTGCTAATACTAATGGGGCGGAGGGAGTATATGTTAACGTGAATCTTTGTGAAATTTTGGATCTTATTTGAGTTTTTATAACTTTGATTTCGAACGGGAGCCCTAGGTTCCTCCGCACTATAATTAATGGGGCTAAACTTATTTAAGCCATCTTCAAAATCCAAAAGACAAAGGCCCAAGTGACGTCAATAGTCTGTCTCCCTATGCATACTTAGAGAGAGAGAGAGAGAGAGAGAGAATCACTCAGAAGGCGGGTTAGTCATTAGAGAGTTGAGTGACAATGGAGGGTGTGGTGCCAGAAACAGTAATGGAGTCAGTGAAGAGAACTTCAAAGAACATGGAAGAATTCAAAACCCAATTCAAAGATTTCTTACCCCTTTGCGACACTGATGTTCTAGCCCAATTGGACCCTCTTCAACGCGCTCAAACCCTCCTCTTGCTTGCCAAAGCCACCATCACTCTCTTCACTTGTAATTTCCTTTACCCTTTCTTTCTCTCTCTCTCTCTCTCTCTCTCTCTCTCTCTCTCACACACACACACACACACACACACACACACACAAACACACACACAAACACACACACAGGGATTGTATATCATTTTTTGACTCTAAATTGACTATGTGTGGGTTTTACAGTGAAGCTGCGTTGTAATGGAATTGACCCAGATGACCATCCTGTCAAATCAGAGCTTGTATGTTCTATTCTTACCCTTTTTATTTCATAATTTACTGTAATTTCTTTTATTTGGGGTTATCTCTTTGAGATGTTTGTCTTCAAAATTGAAGGATGGGTTTTGCTTTTTATGTGTGTGGGTGGCATTTGATTTATTTGCATATTTCAAAGGATGGGTGTTGCTTGTATGCGTGTGGGCTTCAATCAGTGTGCTTGGTTTGAAGGTTGAGTGTTGTCTCTGTGTGTGCGGGCTTTAATCAATTCGCGTGACTTTTTCATCCAATTAGCAACAGGGGTTCTTACTTGGTTTTATTATGTTTGGGATGTTTATCTCCATTGTAAAATATTGATGGATGCTTTACTTCTTTTAGCTGTTTCTCTTTGTTTAATTTCATTATTCTTGTCATCCAATTAAGTTCATCGCTTTTTTGCTTAATATGCTATGTTTTTTTGGAATGCAGGACAGATTAAGCTTGTATCATGAGAAACTGGATAAGTGTATAGATTTGAACAAAGGTGAATTTCATATACCAAATATACTCATATTGAATGCGGCATCATGCCACTTTTATGCTCATTATTTATCTATCTATCATTATCCTCTATCTCAATAAAAACAAAATTGTACACAGAAAAGAGGAATTGATTGTCCATGTTAAGTTGTACAGATCGGTTTTATCTTTTATTCAGTGCAACTTGTTTCGAGATTCTTGATTTTAATCTTTTGTATCGTGTAGCCCCGCTACGGCCTTCAACAACTCTAAACTATCGGGCCGCAACTCGGTTTATTCAGCATTCTTTGCCTGATCTAACCTCAGGTAGGTGGTTAATCACTGGGCGTCTTTTTGTACTTGTACATTAGTATTTTCCTGAATGAATATTTTTTTTCCTCAGAGCAAAAGCAGAGCTTGAGGGAAATCAGTACTGGGAAGGGAGTGAAGGCTAATTATTCGGAGAGAAATGTGCATAAAAAGAGGAGATGCCAGCCGACTGAGAAAACATCTGTTCAAACGGCTGCCCAGGAATTTCTTGAGAAAGCTGCTCGTGAGCTTCTTGGTGATAATAAAGGTCGCTTTAAGGGGCCCCTACAGCCTCATGATTCAGACGAGGATGACATGCACGTGTGATGTTTCGTTGGTATATTTTATGTCCTTTCCCTTTCTTTGAGCTCTTTTGATTTATTTAATTTCTTAGTTGTGGTTTTATTCTGCAAATGCTTTGCAATTCAATCTCATGCCAATCCTTAAGATAGGTTTGCTACCTTCAAATTTTCTTATTATCTAGCAGATAATATGTTGATATTCAATTTGCTTCGAGTAATGAATCTCTTACACACATTTAAGAGCGATTATGGTGTGACTGTAACATTAGGTGGCTATTTCAACTCTTCCGTCCTATTAGCTTTCATGAATTTGATCAATGAAACATACTTTGAATTCAAAAGAAGGTTAAGTCGCTGCATTAACTTAATGAAACTTCAGCGTTATTTTGTCCTCTGGCTGTTGTTTCACATTTCTTGTTGAAGGATGAAATGCTGCTTCTTGGTAACATTAGTTAACCAGGTACTTATTTAGTGGGACATTGATTAGTCGGGTACTTATTTAGTGGGCTAAACAGCCAATTCCTATGGCTTCATGATATCTAACGTTTTTGTTTAGATTGTAATATCATCTTAGGCTTTATAAATAATATAAGAATACCGTTTGTATTAATTTCAGTTGAAGTGGGAAGGTGTGAGATGCTGAACCTTGCTAACCACGTGTAAGATCTATTGTCTTATGAGGACTCAGTGATTTTCGTTGAAGGTGGAAGGAGTAAAAAATTAGCTACAAAAGGCAATCTGCATTTTAGGAACAACTGAGTTTCTTTTACTTCCTCAATTCACTCGATGATTCCTAACATCTATTTAGGATGATCCATTAAAAAATTACGGACAAATTTCCAATGCTTTTCTAACTTTACTGCCTCGTAATGAAACAAATAAGTTAGTTACAACATATAAATGCTGCCACTGTTTCTGGGTACGCATGCCTCAAGTGCCTGTATGCTCCAATGACTATTAATGGCTACTTATGGTAACTTAATGACAAATTAAAAAAAATCTGTACTTCCTCTCCGTCCGTATCTCCATCGCGAATCCCGCAAAATAGTACTCCCTCTGCGTCAAAATAATTGTCGTTTTTTGACTTTTCATAGATTTTAAGAAGACAATTATTACCCCAATTTAATGATAAAAGAATCAAGATTGCCCCTTATTTAATGTTTCTCTCTCTTACATTACTTCACACAACAACCCAATTAATAAAGCAAAACAAGTTTCAATGCGGGGATAAAATAGGAAATTGAATGCTTTTGACCCCAAAAGCGACAAATATTTTGGACCAAACATTTTGTCCAAAAGTGACAATTATTTTGACCGGAGGGAGTATCTTTTTGTTTTGCGAATCCTGCAAGCAGCAGTAAATTGAGAACGAAAATTATGGACAAAGCCAATACTATCCCATCGCTCTAACAGTCAGTCCAAGGAAATTGAGCTCCACTGCAATGAAGAAGATATATTATCAGACTTGAAGCAGACTTTCACAAAAGACACCTGGCTGAAGAATTCCTCATAAAAGATATATGGGCTCATCTCTTGTCATTAGTTTTAGCTTCTTAAAAACCCGAGTCCAAACGAAATCCCTAACATTAAAATGAATTGAGCTTTCCAAATATAGGAATAGAGGGGAACAGTGAGTTGGTAGGAATGAGTTGCGAGCATCCGCTAGAGGGGACTTTGGAGGAGCTCCTATTTCTACCTTGTAACTGGATTGGAGTATTTTGATTGCTTGAGTATTCTTTTTCTTTTGGTGGAGCTCTAGCTTCTCTTTTGTAGCTGTTCATATCTTCAATACTGTCTTCTTTTCTTATCAAACTATTTTGGGTAACTCACTGATTCTCTTTTACCTTTTTTTTTGAGATTACTTATAATCTCGGATTAGGGTTATTGAAATCTTTGGTGTAAAGTAATATTGAGAGTACTTGCATTTGGCCCACTATGTTCAGCCCTTGAAACTATCTTGCACTTGAATTATTCTCGTCTCCCTTCCCTCAAAACTCTATAACACACTAACTTGGTTTTGTGATCTACCACAGATCATTAATAGCCCCAACTAGCTTCAGCTAATTCAAAAAGACAATTATAAATCTTTGCCTACCCTCATTGTCCAGTTCTTATCTGGTGAACATCTTTATTGCCATTGAAGCTAATCATATATGGTAATTGGTAATTGCTGATGCACACATTAATGAGAACAGACCTTAGTTAGATACTAATGCTCTTTTTATAAACGTTATGTCAGGATCCACGGTAAGATCTAGAATCTGATGGTTGCCATGGTTTAGGATGTACTACCTCTGTCCCAAACTGAATGACAAAAAAAGTTCAAAATTGCTTTTGATCAAGAGCAAATTTTTGCTCATTCATTTTGGGACGGAGGGAGTATTTAATTTTTTCAAATTATGAGGTACATCAGCAGGTGCAAGTGCAACAATGATGCGTAGATGATTGTTGGCTGGTACAAACATTCTATTGTCCACTTCTAATAAATGAGCTTGACAAATTCTATATTATCTTCTGAAATTGTGTTACTTTCAAGGCAAAACCCATGTCTTGGTCACTAAAAAAGCACTGTTTTTTAAATGTTCTCACTGAAGTATTTTTTTTCAGTGTCCTCATTCAAGTACCAATCTTTGCAATGCTCTCACTCTCTTAACGGAGTCGTCAAATTTTCACAAATTTTGGTCACATGATTACACTAACTAACCCCTGTTTAAAAAATTAACGATCATTAAATAAATCGTGCAACACTCTCTGATGGGAAATGACCCCTCTACCCCCCTTCTCTCTTTCCACCAACCCAAAAACCAAACAAAAAAAATACCCAACAACAGAACTGTAATTTACTTTGTTGTCCTTGATATCCAAATTCCAATTACAAGAATACCCCTTCTGAAAAGGAAACCAGTCAGCACCCCTTTTCTTCTTCTCCGGCAATGGCAAAACGAGGATGGAGCGACGGCGGGACTGACAGAGGTCAAAACGGGCTCGATTTTCAAAAAGGAAAAGATGGATTTATTCGATTTTTTGAGTAGATTATAAACCAAGGACTAACTTAATGCTATGAGGAACTTTAATCCAGCAGCATGAGTTGAAGCTTGAACGGTATGTTTTGAGGTCCTCTCTCCGTCCCTCCGAAAAATCTGTGACCATATACCCATTTTAGCTCTTTCTCTCTTGAGCTCAAGAATACCATTAATGGAGAGTTTTTGCTGCCAAAGTTTTTAGATCTAATCGTTTTTTCCATTAATTTAAATAGTTGGTTATTGTTAGGTCAAGCAAATCCCATTAAATTGAGATTAAAATTTGTTTATCTCCTCTCAGTTTTCTATTAATTTGTGTGTGTGTGTTTAGTAGCTTTCCATCTCTCTGTTTGTTTGTGGGTGATCTTTCTGTGTATAAGTGCCCTTTTTTTGCTCAATGGAGGAGAGACAGAGAGGGTGTTAATGGAGAAGTAGGAAATGGGTACCAGAATTAATGGAGGAGAGGGAGGAATTGGGGCTGGAATTAATCGAGGAAAGTGAGGGGAAGGTGGAAAGATGGAAGGAGAGGTGGGGAGGGAAGGGTAAGTGGAAACTGACAAGGTTGGGTGATAATTAGGTTTTTGTTCTTTTATTTTTCTCTAACTTATTTAGTTAAGTATAACTGGTACATCAACCTTTTAACAATCGTTAGTCACGTGATGACACATGCCTATAACCTGTTAAAATATTGAGAGCTTCGTTGAGAGAGTGAGAACATTGCAAAAAAATTAGTACTTGAATGAGGACATTAAAAAAAAATTACTTCAGTGAGAACATTAAAAGAACAGTGTTTCTTTAGTGCCCAAAATATGGGTTTTGCCTACTTTCAAAGCTACTGACTTTATCGGAACTCTTTATTCTACTAACGAGGTTGGATCAACGCTCCCCTCCACTCAAATCTCTACTGCTAGTTTTGAAGGAATAAGCATATAAAGTTGGAATTAGGCTTCACATTGAACTCTAAACAACTACGTGAAACTTTCCTCTCTTTTTTCTCTTTCTTGGGCTTTTTTTTTTTGTGGACGGGAAAACTACTGAACGATGCAATGTACCACTCTCTAATTATCAGTTAATGCAACGTACTCGCTAGTTCTGGATCATGTTACATAGTTTTGATAAAAATATCAAATATTGCAACATAATTGGTTTTTTACTTGCGACATCAAAAAGTCAATGAGGTTGCCAACGTGGCAATGACATGTCAACGCCAGGTCAGCACCATGTCATCAAATTCAAAGTCAATTGATGATGCGACACTGAGGTGGCACTGCCACATTGGCACTCCCGTTAACTTTCTAACGTCGCAAGTAAAAAAACAAGTATGTTGCATAATTTGATATTTTTATCAAAAGTATGTAGCATGATTTCAGAACTAGCAAATACGTTGCATTAATTGATGAAAATTGAGAACTACGTTGCATGTCTTGGTCGTTCGGCCTTTTGTGGACTGTGGTACCTAGTCATTAGCTCTTGTTAGCAAATATTTATGAGAAAAATAATTCTTATTGGTAAGTTCTCCATTTCATGCTGATGAGGAGCTTAAACAAAAGCAGTTAAATCCTCATATGGAAGCAAGCAGCCATGTTTAGAAGTAGTGCATCTGGGTTCAGTTATATACATACTCCCTCCCTCCCATCTTAAAGTTCAAAAATTTCCCAAAAGGTTGTCCCATCTTATAGTTCAAAATCCCAAAATGGAAAGTTTATAATACTTCTTTATTCAATGTGCCCCACATGTCATACAACAAATATCCACTAACTATTTTCTACCCCACTTTCTCACTCCTACCCACTTTCTATACTCACAACACCCTACCTCACTCTCGATATTTTAATAGAGAAATTACACTTTCTTAATTCTTGAACCCACTAGTTTTTTGAACTTTAAGATGGGACGGAGGGAGTATATAAACAATATATATGTATATATACATATATATGTGTGTGGAAATCTTAATACGGATGGTTATTACATGCTTGAAAACATTAAAGCCAGCTGCCTGAAATTAACATTCTCGTGGTCAGGTGTAGATAAGTGTATTGCTTGTTGGTTTACGGTTTCTAGTTGACCTAGAATTCTATGAAAAATAAGACCTATGAAGGTTTGGGGAGAGCAGCAGTGCAGTAGTTGTGAAGTGTTACAGCTCTTAAGTATTAGTACCTTCTTTCCTTAATGAGCCTCTATTTTCTAAAAGTTTATGTCCCTAAATGTGTGTCCATTATGAAGAGGAAGTTACTAAATGTACCTTTAGCAAATATCATATCCGGCCCAATGTGCACTTTCAAAACTATAATGTGGTTACTAATGGTATATTTGGCAACCCAGTTCCAAACTGCAAAATTGGAATGGCAGAGTAATTATTACCAAGAATTCATTTTATTCTTCAAGTTCAAATTTTATGGTTTCAAATTGGGGTTGCCAAACACACTCCAAAGGTACTTATTTATTGCAATTGTGCTGCAAAATTGCTTGAAACTATCTTCCTTACTTTCTTCGAAAACTAAAATAATGAATACTCTTTATTTACAGAGGAGTGCTTTTTATGTTTGTGAACAGTGGAGAATGTGATGGGGAAGAATTCTCTACTCTTAAATTGGATCTTTTCGGGAAGTTACGATCAGAGAAATCTAGTATGTACTAGTTGGAGATTGGTTCTTTCTTAGGGCTTTCAGGCATGCATTCTCTTGAATATCCACTTCCTTGTATAGCTCTTGGCCTCCATCTATTAAATCCTCTTCAATTTCTCATTAGGAAAATGATAGATTTACAGATTTTATCAGCATAACTCTTTGAACATGCATCTCGAACCTACAGCAACTCTGTGCTTGATTCTAATGAGTTTTGTTGATGCAGTTTATTTTTTTGTGGTCACTCACTTGAACTTTATATGAAATTCTAAAAATTGTGGTTGATATTAGTACAAGTAAAGAAAATTAAAGCAAGGAAGTCCTCTTTCCTTATCTTTATATTTCGTTTTTTTCTTTCTATTAGATCTTTTGAGTCTTTACTTTATCTTAAAGGTAAAAGGAATTGCTACTAAAAGTTTTACATATCTATAATAGAAGTGTCACATGTATTGTCAATAAGTTGTGACTTTATTGGGATATGATGCATGAAAATATGACTATATGGAACTCAGTCAAATTGTCAAGATTATAGTCCATTGGGCACCATTTAATGAGTATCTTGTGGTCTTAGCAACACAATCACTAAGATTTTCTTGTAGTAAACACCTTTACCTGTTAATCCCTCTGTTTCTTATTAGTTTCCAAATTTCCAAAAAAAATTGGACCAAAATGAATGTCCAATTTTTTGGAATTACAAAATCTCCCTCAAAATACAACAAGGCCTAATTCACTTAGACTCACTGTGAATATGGTGAGATCGTTGAGGGTTTATATGTACTTGAGCTACCAAAGATGCTTAAGTTAAACCTTTTAGCAAATATCCCTCGGAGTGAACTTTGGACATTCATTTAGGGACGGAGAGGGTTTAATACTTATGACAGGTGGTAATGAGCAATCACTTGCTAATTTGAGATTTCTTGTCAGCTACTTGAAGTTGGAACACAGTGCTATTCATAACACTAACAGGGTGAAAAGTGTATTTGTTTTCCTTGTAATAGGTTGAAAGTTTTGCTTGACATATACTCCCTCCGTCCCATTAGTAAGAACAAATTTACTGTAGACACGGGAATTAAGGAAAAGTGAATTATAGTGGAGAGAATAGTGAATTATAATGGTGTTGTGAGTATTAAAATAATGTAGGAGAGAGAATGAGTGGAGGGAATAGTAAAGATTCCTTTCCATTTTAGGAAGTTTGTGGTTTGTAATGGGACGACCAAAAAGGAAAGTTTGTGGTTTGTAATGGGACGGAGGGAGTATATATTTTAATTTTAATTTTAATTTGCCCGAAGGCTTGCTTTTTGCATATTTTTTCTAACACAGTTGTTGTTCAAATTCATGTGCAGGATAGGATAGATGGACCCTGTTTGTTTTGTGTGCAAGTTTGAAACCACAGCTGCTTAATAGAGGCTTCCTTCCAGTTTGAACTTTAGATAACTTGTTTTGCTTAAACTAGTTGTAAACTCAAAAGGGTAATTGTAATTTTATAGAATTGCAGGATGTATAAGATCCGATTGCTGGTTCGGGCCCAACCTTTTCTTGAACTTGGGCTCTTTTATATCACCGGTTACCTTTTTTTTCTTTTTCTTTTCGTAATTTTACATGGTGTTTGGTCTGCGGGAATCAAAGAACCAAAACGGGGGTGATAGTAAAATTGGAACCCACTAAAGTTAGGTGCTACTTCTAGTTCTATCCAAGAGACACTCACTAATCCAAGCCCCAATATGAAAATAGTAAATTTCTTTATCTAAAAATTAACAAGTTCTACAACAACAAAGCCTTGGTCTCAAATCGCTGATATGAACTCTCATACATGTCATTGTTAAAGAAAAGATGAGAAAAAAAAAAAAAAATCAAAAGAAGCCAAAAACTTGTAAAAAACACGTTTTTTGTGAGCTTAACAAAAAACGTGTTTTTATTCCGCATCGCATCTAAGAACAACCCAATCTCTCTCTCTCTACTCGCAGTCTCTCTCTCTCTCTCTCTCTCTCAACGCAAACAGGTCCATCGTTCTTCACCGGTCTTCCTCACCAACTCAATCGCCGGCGACCCATTCCCTTTCAATCCTCCTCACCGTTCTACCTCCCTCTACCTCAATCTCCCTCACCGATCTCGCTTCGTTCAGATCGAATTCAAGAAGTTGTTTACTGGGTCGGCCATTGGAACCCGAATTGAAATCCCCCATTGCTAATTACTTCATGAAAATTGAACTGGAGTGAAGAAATTGAACTCAATTTGATTTCTGAAGCGATGAATGAGCATTATACAAAAGCTGAACGGAAGTCAGCTGTTGTTTTTGTTGATTATTGTTTTTGTTGATTATGACGATGTTTTCTTGGTTTGGACTTGGAATGATTGAATCTGAAGCCAACATTATTTTTTCATGTATTTACTAGCGATTACGAAAGCTGCGATCTAATAGCAAGGAAGAAGAAACCGGTTGAAGCGATCCGTATGATGCCAGATGCACTGATTTGATCTGGCTCTGTGTGTTAATTGTTGTTGCCGATTGAGTTAACAGACATGTTTATGGACTGGGTAATTAGATGCCAGTGCATGTGTTTTGGAGTGCCAGTGTATGTGTTTTGGAGTGCCAGTGCATGTGTTTATGAGTGCCAGTGCTTGTGTTTTTGAGAGCCAGCAAAAATTATTACCAGTGTTTTTGAGTGCCAGTGTATGTGTTTTTGAGTGCCAGTGCATGTGTTTTTGAGTGTCAGTGCATGTGTTTTTGAATGCCAGTGCTTGTGTTTTTGAGAGCCAGCAAAAATGTTAGTGTAACAAAGTGTCAGTGTTAGTGTAACAAAGTGCCAGTGTGAAGAGTGCCAGTTCATGTATATAAAAGTGCCCGTGTAAAAAGCGCCAGTGCCAGTTTAACAAAGTGCCAGTGCCAGTTTACACTGGCACTTTGTTAAACTGGTACTGACACTTTTTTCACTGGCACTTTGTTACACATGCACTGACACTTTGTCACACTGGCACTTTGTTAAACTGGAACTGGCACATACGGGAAAACACAAAACACGTTTTTTCTAAGTGCTAGAAAAAACGCATTTTTTTTCTAAGTGCTAGAAAAAAAGCGTTTTTCATATTATATAACAAGTTTTATTTAGATTTATTTATAATATCTATAATGTAATTTGGTAAAATCATTATTAAATCTTGTTGCTGCAGGAATCGTGCTGTAATCAATTTCCGTCCAGCTGCAAGACTGATCACTTGGCTTTTGACCTGAAAACAGAACCCATGACTAGCCGGAATGGTCTCCGGCGAAGACCCTCGGGCGTGAGAGTAAGTATGGTGATATGAGAGCTAAAATATTATAATGAACAATGTATTCAGAATAACAAATAGCAATTACCTCTAAACCGTTGAAGATGTGAAGTATTTATAGGCCTTGATAAGAGGTAAAATTGTAGTAGGATTGTATGAAATCCCTAGAATCATGGATCATATTTGTATAAGAGACCGTGTCCATAAATAACTCTTGCTTTGTAGGACTCCTGTTATTGAAAGAGTTGTATATGCGTCATGACTTATGTAGGTCGACGTACGCTGGTAGGTCGAGGTCGCCTGTTAGGTATAGGTCGACCTGACTGATTGATGGGGCTGGATAATACCCGTATAATAAATGTGGATCGTATGTCGGACAAAGCTAGGTCGGGACCCTGGAGGTCGGACAATGAGCTAGGTCGACTGATCTTGGCTGATGGGCCTTGAGCCTTATAATATGTGGGCCGACCCACAAAGGATGTGGTGGCAATAATACTCGAATAACTGGGCTTTGATCTCTGGGCCTAGCCCGTCACATTTATTCCGTTCAGTGGCCCCCAACTTTCTTAGTTGACTTTGTCGACCAGGAAGTTATAAGAATTTTTTGATGAAAATTTGAACAGGTCGTGGGTAGATGCTCGAGCTGATGATAGGTCGATCGGTGATGATGTGGCTCAATCTTGACCACAGATGGATTTAACGGCCAGATCCGTTAAAGCGCTACAATGATGGAAAAGTACGGCGCTTTGGACAACCGTCTAGGAAACTGCAACAGCCTTAATTGCGGATGTGAACCGTCTGAAACCTTCCAAAGCCCCTTCCAATTTGAATTAGGAAAGGGTATATAAAGGAAAATCCTTTTCCTTCTCAAACTTTTACAACCTTCAATCCTTCGAATATACTCTGCAAGAATCAGCAAGGCGAACGGAACCTGAGTCTTCGTGCTATTTCCAGAAACCCTCTTTCATCGAATCAATTAAGGTACCCGTCTTCTTCCTCACTTTTAGATTTAATTTCTTCTTTTTCTATTAATTTCGTCATGGCTAGGACCTTTAGCTGCGAATCAGGTACCTGGTATGGATATTGCATTGTAAACCGTAGAGTATATAAGTGTTTAGTTGGAGTATGAAAGGAGATGACCATTGAGGAGTGTGATATCATTCTGACCAGGTGGGACTTGAAATTTAGCGAACTAGATTTGCCTGTAGGGGAGAACCTAGGTGATTTGGAAGAAGGCGACCAAAATATCGTTTGTTTCCACCTTTTTCACGAGCTGCTAGATCACTTGGTCTTGTTTTACATTAGGGGGTCCAACAAACCCTCCTTCCTTAGAAATAGAAAAGGATTTCCAGGGGAATCTAGGTCGCCCCTAGTAGGTGTAAGTACCCAAATCTGGCTCATGCCTTCCGGTTAATTTTCCCGGCAATTCCGGTAAATTTCCCGGTAATTTCCCAGACATTTCTGGAGTTCCGGAGCAATTCCGTAACTGTTCCAAACCTCTTAAGGGATGAAGGGAATGCTTAGTAATTAAGAAACACGTTTTTCTTAATTCCAAAAAGCTTCTAAAATTTCCACCTTGCATGATTCTAGAAACATGCTGAGTCATTGTGGATAATGCCGCACGGCTGCATTAGGAGGAGACTCCTAGCCGCACGGCCTCATTGGCGATTTCCAGACTGCCTATAAATAGAGCCCTCCTCTACCCATTTTACAAAACAAAAAACACACACCATACACCATACTCAGCTTCAAAACTTCCCCAAAACACTGCTGCAAGATCAAGAGGTTGAAGAAAGCCAAGAAGCCACCTCCCTCCTCCTTGAAGAACCCAAAGTTGGTCCTTCCACCTAGCAAGACCCAAAGAAGAAGAGGCCACCACCATTGGTAACCTCTCACTCCCTTACCTTGCATTATACTTGCTCTATGTGATTTAATTGCTCCTTGCATTCATATATTGTCATTATCTTGCTTGGAACTTGGCATTTATCATTAAAGATCCTATCTTTATCATACCCCCTTTCCACCCCTTGCATGAATTAAGCATCACTTGCTATTAAAAATGTAATCTTTATATTCAAAGGTGCATCCTTTGCACCTAAAAACCTCCTTTTTACATAAAAATGTCATCTTTATGCATCCTTTGCTCATAAAAATGCAATCTTTACATCCAAAATGCATCATTTGCATATAAAAATCATGTCTTTATAATAAAGGGGCATCCTTTGCACCTAAAACCCATTTACATGCATCCTTTGCATTAAAAATCATCTCTTTGCATGAACTTAGCATCCCTTGCTTTCAAAAATGAAATCTTTGTGCATCCTTTGCATATTAAATCCTACTTTTCCTCATAAAAATGCATCCTTTGCATAAAGATCACTTCTTTACATCAAAAAGCATCATTTGCAATCAAAAGCATCCTTTGCAACCCAAAAAATGTCATATTTTCACTAAAAATGTCATTTTTACATGCATTTTCCCCATGTCCCCATTAGCAACCTTGGAACGGACCGGTGTAAAGATCCTATCTTCACATCGTTTCTTTCATAAAAGGTGCCATAATTTCTTTAGAAAGGGATAACCCTGAACCCGATATCTCCGATTATCGCTTGAGACGAGCATGATAGCTCCAATATAAGCTCAATCGTCTCAAGGCGTAGGATTGATGGGCTAAGGACCCTCCTTTTCTAAAGAACCTCATTTTGGACTATAAAAGGGAGTCCTTCTCACGATCACGCAAGTCCCGAGGTTAAAAAGCGATGATCACAAGTCCAAGATAAGGACGGGATCAAAATCCCGAAAACACATAAAATCCAAGGAATCCCGAGCGACAACCAATAAATGGTTTGTACGTCCGGAAGACAACTTGGGACATTCTCCCCCCCTCTTTTCAAACACATGCACACAAGAAAGCACGCAAGCAAGCACGATAAATGGAATCTTGGGAGACTTGCTACGGCAAGGCACCTTGGGTGAACGACGATTCGTTCTTCCCAAGGGGTAACTTAACCTCCGAACCCATAAAAACCTTTTTTTTTCAAAGTTTTGAGGAAATCAAAATGGCGTGGCGACTCCGTTTTTCAAATTAAACCGGATGTCTTCAAACTCGCGTGAATCCAAATTTGGGCACACATTCACAGTTTGGCGACTCCGCTGGGGAATTCCCAAAGGAGAAAAGCTTTCATTTTTAAAATAAACGATACCTGGTATATAGGTGGAAACCACTAACCTTCCTGTATCGCCCCCTAACCCGGGGCTTGGGATAAACGGTGGTTTAACAATCCCTCGTACCGGTATCACTTTTCAAAAAAAAATAAAAGAAAGCTTTTCCCTTTGAGCGGGTTAGACTCCCGTCGCGAATTCCATGAATCGTGCTTGCTTTCTTTGCCTTGCATTGCATCATTTGCATTTGTGCATACTTTGAACAGGAAACAACCTGAAATAGCAAAGGAGTGGAACCTGGAAAATTGATCCATGCAGTCGTACGGCTCAATCCTCCTTGGATTCTGACCGGACGGCCTCAGTGGCGATTCCACCAGGAAAAATTGAGGTTAATCTGATAGCCTTGGCAGCTTGGGGCTATTCAGCTCCAAGACTGACTGGGGCTCCCAGAAAATTTATGTGCCTTTATCTGTTGCATTTCCCCCCGTCCCGAAAATCATTCCTTTAAAACACATTTATGAAAATCTCTGTTTTTAACTCAAAAAGGAATATTTTTAGGAGACCGCACACTACGCGCACCTTATATATCCTGTACAATTTGCACGCACGTCCCTTTAAACCCGGGATGGTTTTTCAGTTGCAGTCACGGACAGCCTTACGATGCTCCCGGGCGCGCACGGAATCATCCCAAACTCCCCATGGCAGCCAGTGTCGACCAATGCACAGTCCGTGTCACACGTTTCAAAAAACCGTGACTTTTTGGTTGGTTTTTGGTCTAGTCCGTGTCATATAGCCCAGTTGCATATCCCCGTAAAGGTCAAGCCTTAGCTCATAACGGAAGTCAAGATCTTTCGCTCAAGCGAAACTCTGCCAAAATTCCGACAAGGAAAAATTGGTAGAATCTTGACTCCGACATTGACTTTGACCTTGACCCGCACGGAATGCGTAAGAGTCAAGACCGAGTCTTTGCCAAAAATCCAAAGATCTTTCGCTCAAGCGAAGCTCTGCCAAAATTTCGACAAGGAAAAATTGGCAAGATCTTGACCCGGCATTGACTTCGACTTTGACTCACGCACTGCGTAGGCAACGAAGTTCAATGTGACACTGTGTCATCCGGCTTTTACCACCCGACCCATGCCTATTATCTTCTCGGACATTACCGAAGAGTCAAAACGTCATTCGCGCAAGCGAAATTCTGCCGAAATTCCGTTAAGGCTGAAAGACGAGACTTTCCCGGTATTGCCTTGACTATAATTCGCATCGCTCGTGCGTTAAAAGTTCCTATGACCCTCTAGACCCGTTAGGAGCGTTCTTCTCTCTCGGTCGGTGGGATTCGCGTGCCCTATAGGACCCTCGCCCGGGGCTGTCCACCCTGGGAGGTCGAAATACATGTGGAATACGAGGGGCTTATAGACGTAGTGACAGAACCCACTGATCCAGGATCTAGAGTAGTTGCGAAAAAGAAGGGCAAATCCCCTTTTCCAATCAAATAGAAATTAATAAAAGACACTGTTTTAAGTAAACTGGAAGATTCTTAATTTGCATATTGCTTGAGCCTTCAGCCTAAACACCTACCCCGAGTCTAAACCTCTCCTATCCCTTTCCCGCAGCGAGAAAGAAGTGGGTGAGAACACCGGGTCAGCGACTTGTTAGCGCAGAATTCTCAGACAGTTCGCCAGAATCCTCAGTCTTGTCAGTTCAGAGAGTCAGAATGGCCGATTTGACAGAGAACAGTACTGGTTTGGGTAACCAGATGACTAGGGAAGAAGAGCTAGCCTATGACCAATGCCCTCCTCCAGTCACATATAATCCTTTACCAAAGACTGTCCCTTTTCAGTCCTTTCCAATGTCTCAAGCCGTCAGGGTCCCGACACCCTCACCTCCTCAGATGAGACCTAGCTTCGCCATAGCTATCCCAGTCACGCAGCCTCTGCATTACCCCGTGGGACTTTTTCCCTCCTCTCAGCCTGAGCCAAATCTCCCTACCTTAGAATCTCAGTACCAGCCTGACCTTTCTAACTTTGTCAACGCCTGTGAATTTGCCTATCTCCCAGACAGTGGTAGTGAAGAATCAGTCGGAAATGAGAACAGGAATGGATGGATTTACAGTGATGATGACAGTTCAGTAGAAGGAATGAACTTGGCGTCGACCAAAGTGAAATTTGGAGAGCAAGATGAAGTAGAAAACCACGGACCTGGAATAGGGGATGGTATCACTTCAAAATGTGTCTGTAGCCTGTGTAAAGGTTCGGAAGGGAAAAAGGATGCGAGCTCAGATGAGGCAGCATACGAATTCTACATCCTAGAGTTCAATACTCCTTACAAAGACTTGGTCGGTGAATGGAGGAACTTGATCGAAGCTTTAGCTGAAAGAGGGAAGTGGGCTCCACCCGCCGATCTAGAACATGTAAGCGTCATTGAGGCCAAACCCCCATTAGGAAGAGTAGACTCCATTGCAGTGTTAAGAGTCACCCCTGAAACCTTGTCTGAAGAAGAATGTATGGATGCCCTGGAAAGAGTCCTAAGGTTCGAAGCGACCCCGGTCCCCTTTATATCCTATGATGACAGCGATGTTTTCTTGGTAATTCCCAAGTCAGAGGAAGAGTCCAAGATACCTCTTATATGGCGTCAAGTATCCCGACCTGCTTTTGCCCTCATTGGTCATCAGAGTCAAGATGAGAGTTCTCACGAGAGTTACTGTAGTGATACTGAGGAAGACACAGTCGAAGTGCCAGAAGGAACAGTAGAGGAGTGGTTGGCCCAGAAGCCGAAAAGCCCAGAAAATCTTCCTGACAGTAAAAAACAGGAACCCACCATGAGGTTTGACCCCGCAGAAATCCTTCTCGATGATGGAATTTCCCACTTCAGAAAGTGTTTGGCCAACGTCAAGGATGCCGTCAGAAGGTTGACCCCTAGAGAAAGAAGGGACATGCTTGACAGTGATGAGGAATGCGATCCCACTCTGCTGAAAAAGTTGCTAAGTCCAAGTGAGAAAGCGAGTTGCCAGGTTCCAAACCCTGAAAGTGATAATTCCTGTTGCATGCTGACCTTGAAAAGCCTGAACGAGACTGTCAAGGCTCTGAGTGAAAAGGATGAAGCTGAAATCAGTCAGTCGCAAAGCCAGTTAAGAATCCCAAACCCCGAGAAGGCCAGAAAGCCATTAACCTGGGATCAGATTCGGGAAGCCGCCTATGCCTCCGGTAGCGTCGTTAATCAGATTAATCAGCAGAATTGACCATACGCCAGCAAGAGCCCGCCTCTGAATTTGGAAGAGCTGACAGAATCCTCTAGTAGGAATGATGATTCAGAGAAGTCTAATGTCTATGTGATGACTCGGTCCAGACAGATGAGTGTTGAACAGCCTAAGGGTGATAAAAGAAATGCCGTCTCTGAGCCGAAAACAGACAAAAGACCCTATAAGCCAGAAGCAGAAAAGCCAGACTCTGACAAGGAGGATCCAGTGCTGACTCAGTTGAAGTGTACTCAGGCCAATATCTCCTTATGGTCCCTGTTAACCTCTTCATACCCTCATAAGCTGAAGCTAGAAGAAAGTTTGGCCAAGACCATGGTGCCCATAGATGTCACCCCAGATGAGGTCGTCCAGATGATTGGAAGTATCCACTACGGAAACATCATTACCTTCACCGACTTGGACCTGCCAAAGTATGGGGCTAGTCATAATGAACCCCTTTACATCACAGTCCAGTTGGAAGAACGTCGGTTGCCACGGGTATTAGTAGATGGAGGGTCCGCAATGAACGTCCTGCCAGCAAAAATGATGGACTTATTGGATTTGAAGCCAACGGATTTGAAGCCTTCCAGTCAGACTATTAAGGCCTATGACTCCACTGCACGATCAGTTTTGGGGATTGCTACTCTCAAGTTGTGGTTCGGGAAAAAGGTCATGGATGTTGACTTCCAAGTGATTGACATTCTGCTGGGACGACCTTGGATCCACCAGATAAACGGGGTAGCCTCTACTCTGCATCAATGCGTCAAATTTCAGTCAAGCGATGGTACTATCACCACCATTTACGGAGACAGTGTCACGGTGGAAGGAACCAGCACTGGAGGTATCCCGATATTGGAAATTAAGCATGATGACGAAGGGTTTGCCTTGACTGGATTCTCTGTAGCTTCTTCCAAAGCACAAGTGTGTTGCACTGACCTCACTACTACCTCCGATAAAATTCCTCCGGCCATGAGAATGATGAGAAAAATGGGTTATCTTCTGGGACTTGGATTGGGCAAAAGACTGCAGGGTCGCAATACCATCATTGATGTAAAGGAACAGACTGCCAGATATGGCTTGGGATACAAACCGAACTCTCGGGATGGCAGAAAAGCTAAAGGGGTCCAGCTCTATCCCTACAGTTTATCCCTGACCCATTACTTCACAAAGGGCGGGACACAATATAGTGAGAGCGATCACCAAATCTCCTTGAAGAAAACCCTTCTGGAAAACCTTGAGAAAGTTAGGGGGAAACCAGCAAATCCTGTTCGAAGGATGTTCCTTGACTCGCCAGACATTCCTGGGGCTACCACTACCGTTCAGAACGAGTATTTCTTCAAAGAAAATTCAGACAGTGTCAAAGAGTCAGCATCCGGGGTAATGGACCTCTCCGCCTTTGAGTTAGCTCTTCCGAAGATCAGTCAGATTAAATCTGCCAGTAGTGAAGACAGTGAGTGGGGCTTGCAGAAGTTGTTTGATGAAGAAGCACAGATTCCAGATTTGATCGACTTCAGCTCAGATGATGAGGTAGTTGCCGTAATAGGAGACGGTGGTGAAGATCCTTTTGATCCCCGCACTTTGGTGACTAAGAAAGAGATGCCGTTGAAGAATTGGGAGACATTCTCTGGACCGATAGCCAGCCGACAACAAATGATCATGGATCTTGGATTGGTACCACGTCCTTCTCAACCCAGTCGTGTCAAACACCCTGTTGTCCATACAGTTGAGTCAGGAATCTTTGAATTCCAGTCCTCTGAGTCATCCGAAGGCCTCACGCCTGAGGATTATGAACATGTAATCGATGTCATCTTTCTTCTTGCTTTGAATGAAATGACAGATCTTTCTGATTATCCCCTTATTGCCAACTTAACAAATGATAAATTAACTCAAAACTTAACAACAGTTAATAATGAATCATTTGAACAAGATGCAAACACACTAAATGAACAATACATTAAAGAAATCTTTAAGCAGGTTTCAGAAAAAGAGGAAAACCGGGCCCAAGCTGCCGAGGAGGTTTTGACAAGTGTGAACTTGGAGTGCTTGTTGAGGAACCTAAAGAGACACAGATTGGAAACTTCTTCCGGGGTTGAGCAGGACGGGCGATCGATGCTGCTCGGAGAATACATGGATGTGTTTGCATGGTCGTATAGGGATATGCCGGGGCTAGACAGGTTCGATAGTAGAGCACAAAATCCCTCTAGCACCGGATGCTAAGCCGGTAAAGCGAGCGAGGAAGATCAAGCCGAATGGTCTCTACGAGTCAAGGAAGAAATTGAGAAGCTACTGCGGGTAGGATTCATCAGAGTCATCGAATATCCGACATGGTTGTCCAACATTGTGACCGTAACCAAGGCCAATGGGAAGGTGCGCTGCTGTGTAGATTTCCGGGATCTGAACAAGGCCAGCCCCAAAGACAATTACCCTTTGCCAAACATAGACATCCTGGTGGACTCCACCGCCAACTACGAAGTCAAATCCTTCGTTGACGGCTTCGCAGGCTACAACCAGATTAAAATGGCCGAAGAAGACCAAGAAAAGACAGCCTTCACCACGCCGTGGGGAACTTACTGCTATACAGTAATGCCATTTGGGCTTAAGAATGCCGGGGCTACTTACCAAAGGGCAGCGACCACACTTTTCCATGACATGATCCACAAGGTGATTGAGGTCTACGTTGACGACATGATAATCCACTCCAAAGGCAAGGATGGGCAGCACTTTGTTGACCTGCGAAAGTTCTTCGAGAGGCTGAGACAACATTCCATGAGATTAAACCCTGCCAAATGCACCTTCGGAGTGACAAGGGGAAAAGTGCTTGGGTATATGGTCACGGAGCGAGGTATCGAAGTCGACCCCCGAAAGATCAAAGCCATTATGGACATGAGGCCACCTCAAACTCAGACAGAAGTCAAAAGCTTTATGGGCAAACTGCAATACATCAGCCGCTTCGTCAATCAGTTGACCACTATGTGTGAGCCCATCTTCAAGCTCATGAAGAAGAATGTAGACACTGAATGGACCGAAGAATGCCAGGATGCCTTCGACCAGATCAAGGCATACTTAGTACATCCTCCGGTACTATGCCCCCCACATAGACAGAAACCTCTTCTGCTCTATCTCACTGTCACTGATACGGCAGTTGGGGCTATGCTTGCTCAGGAGAAGAAAGACTCTCGGGTAGAGAATGCCATTTACTTTGTCGGTAGAAAGCTGCGGGAAGTGAGCTCAATTACTCGGTATGTGAAAAGACACATGCGGGGGCAGTGCAGGTAGTCGGTAAGCTAAAGCATTATATGCAAGCCCACCCTGTGAACTTGGTCTCAAAAATGGACCCCATCAAGTACATCTTCGATAAGCCTTCCCTCTCGATGCGTCTAGCAAAGTGGTCCTTCTTCTTAGCAGAGTACGACATCAGCTATGTGACCAGAAAGGCCATCAAGGGTCAAGCATTGTCAGACCATCTGGCGAACTTCCCGATGTGAGGACCGTGGGCACTGAACCCCAATTCCCGAGAATGAAGGGATCTTTGTAGTCGAGCCTGAGAACCGATGGCAACTATTCTTTGATGGAGCTGCTAACAAAAGAGGAAATGGCATAGGGATGCTACTGGTCGATTCGAAAGATGAGCATACACCCATAGCCCTCAAGCTGAACTTCCCTGCCACGAACAATTTCGCCGAGTACGAAGCTTGCATTCTTTGGTTTGGAGGCCGCCTTAGAAAGGAATGTCAAGGAGCTCGAAGTTTATGGAGACTCGGCCACGATCATCAACCGGGTTTCCAACAAATGGAAGGCGTGGACCCTAATCTTCAGCGGTATCATGCCCATATGGAGGAGTTGATTTGGACGGTTCAGAGAAGTGACTTTCCACTACTTGCCAAGGGAAAAGAACAGATTCGCAGATGCCCTTGCTACTTTAGCCTCACTGGTAGAGATCCCCGAGGGAAAAGCCATAAAACCCTTCAGAGTGGGTAGAAGAGAAGCCCCAGCTTTCTGTTGTGAAGTAGACCTGGGACCCGAGCCTATGAAGGAACCCTGGTACAATCAAATTTACCAGTTCCTCAAAGATGGAGAGTCAGCTTTCAAAGATGAAGAAGGTAGACCAAAAGAAGGTGTCAAAGCCAAGAGCTTGCAAGCCCTGAAAAGGTTGGCCTCCCATTATGTCATTCTAGGAGGCAACCTGTACAAGAAGCGGTATCAAGGACCACTCCTCTTGTGCGTCACTCAAGAAAGGGCCAAAGAGTTGATGACCGAAGTCCACAATGGTCCCTGCGGTCCTCATATAAATGCTAGAGCCCTGATGCAAGTAATCCTCATAATGGGTTACTACTGGATTTCCATGGAGACAGACTGTGTCCAGCATGTCCGAGCGTGCGACAAGTGCCAGCGGTTTGCCAACCTCAACCATCTCCCGCCTCATGACCTGTACTGCATGACGACTCCCTGGCCATTTGCAACTTGGGGTATTGACGTGATAGGGAAGATAGCCCCGGCAGGAAGCAATGGGCATGAATTCGTGTTAGTGGCAGTCGACTACTTCACCAAGTGGGTAGAGGCCAAGTCCTATAAGGTCCTCACTTCCAAGAAGGTGGCCCAGTTTATCAAAGAAAACATAATGTGTAGATATGGGGTGCCCAATGAGATCATTTCTGATAATGGGTCACACTTTGAAGGGGACTGCGGTAGATTGCTGTCAGAGTTCAGGATCACTCGCCACAAGTCATCCCCATACAGACCTCAGACTAACGGAGCCGTGGAAGCTGCTAATAAGACGCTCGAACGGATCATCCGAAAAATGGCCACCCGTGGTCGTGATTGGCCCGAAAAGCTGCACCTGGCACTCTGGGGCTACAGAACGTCTGTCAGAACAGCCACAGGAGAAACACCTTTTGCCCTAACTTACGGGATGGAAGCACTGTTACCAGTAGAGTTGGAAATCCCATCATTAAGGGTCCTCCTGGAAAACAGTGTCAACGAAATAGAATGGTTGCGTAGCCGGCATGATGAGTTGGCCCTGCTCGATGAAAGAAGGCTTAAAGCCATGGAGCATACCCGAGCCTATCAGAGGCGAATGGCCAGAGCATTTGACAAAAAGGTCAAGGCCAGGGACATCAAAGAGGGTGACTTAGTGTTGAAAGTGAAGCCCCCTACCAGAGACAACCCCTGGGAAAATGGGAACCCGTTTGGATCGGCCCGTATGTGGGTGCAGAAGATACTATCGGGAGGAGCCATGAAGCTTGCGGACACTGGACGGCAATCCCTTTGTCCACCCGGTCAACGGTGATAAGCTCCGAAGGTACTATGTCTAAAAAAATAAAAAAAAATAAAAAAAATAATAATATATAAAAAAAAAAAGAAAAAAAAAGAAAAAAATATTAGTGC
This sequence comes from Adenophora triphylla var. japonica, assembly GCA_022495995.1. NCBI lineage: Eukaryota > Viridiplantae > Streptophyta > Magnoliopsida > Asterales > Campanulaceae > Adenophora > Adenophora triphylla. Next base: position 427,503 of record JAFEMH010000699.1, read on the forward strand.
AAAAAGAGTAATGCCCAGCTAGGCTGAAAACCCAAAAAGGGCAGTTTAGGCAAAAAACAGGGCTGCACATAAAAAAAAAGAGAGAAAAGTTCACCAGAATGAACTACGAAGACCTGAGCCCCTTAGTCTTTCTTGTAAAAGGGGAACGTAGGCAGCCATTTATGGTTCGGTCTAAACAATAAAAAGGGCGATTAAGTTTCCATGAAATGCGTCCTAAAAAATCAATAAAGGGCATTCAAGTTTTCATAAAACGGGCCCCAATCAATAAGACAGCTGAAATTTCCATGAAATTGTGTCTTGATTAATTGCTAAGATAATATCTCTTGTTCATTACAAGTTAAAAACTTCTTGATGAGTTCAAGCACGGTCTACTCTTGACTCTGCTAACCTGCTACAAAGATCTAAAATACAATAAAATGCCTAATAAAACTACTGTGTTTGCAAAATGGCAATAAGGGGATCCTAAGAAAAGATCTGTCAGTCGTCATTCACTGAGTCTTCTTTGGTCTTCTTCCCTTTACCTCGACCCCGTCGAGTTTTCTTTCTCTTCTTCTCTATAATGTCGGTCTCCCTCATTCCGATCTCCGGTATCCTCACTGGAGCCTCCATCAAACCCGTGTCAATAAGTGCCCTCTCAACCCGAGCACGAGTCCGCACTTCCTCCCTCTGAGCCTCAGTCAAAGGAGCGACCTCGGACAATCTCTTGTATCGAGCCTCCATATCTCTGATCAGGTCACCCGACTGGTTATGGCGACTCGCCTTAGCCTCAGTCTCCCTCAGAGTCCTACTCGAGTCGCAGTCAGCTCCCAATAAAGCCTGACGTCTCTCCCCCAATATGACCTGAGTCGCTCCCATCTCCCTCTCGTACCAATCCAAGTAGACTGTAGTCAAGATGGTACTCTTCCTGCTCTTAAGAATGGCCCTGGGTGGGAAAGCAGCGTATGTCCAAGCTCTCGAGAAGAATGAGAAGCTGGCTGGATCCCTCATAGCTAATGGCACCACCTCCATGGTACGGATGTCCTCCCAATCGCCCAACGGCTCCTGTAAGGCCCCAAACTGCCTGGATACTAAGCAGGGTATGTAGAAGGATGACCAGCAGAACCCTGGAACCCTCACTATATAGGACTCCTGAAATATCCTCCTGGTCTGCAACCTCCAGTGAGGTACCCACCAGCGGATGTCTGAAGTGGATAACCTAGCCATCATCAGCTCCCAGCTACCCTGGTCCTGCTGTCGAGGTGCACCTCTCCGAGAAATCACCCAAGGGCACTGAGTCGGCAAAGCCCCTGGCAAAGCCCCAAGCCTCTCCTGCAGCCATAAAGTCAGTACAGCCGGGCTCCCAGACCTCATGAAATGGTCTCCCCTAGCCATCCTATCGATGCCATGAAGGGTCTCACCCAAAACCAGTGGGACAATGTCCTTCCCAGCCCTGCAATCTCTGACCATGTCTAAGAGACCACCATGACAGATCCCCACGGACTCAGCGGTGAACAGAGAAGAGAATATACAGAGGATAAAGGCATCCATAGCCACCATGGTCGCAGCCATAGCCGGAGACCCAAACCTGCCCGGGATATCAGAAAGGTCAATCCTGTCCGGGGCTATCATCATCCCCTCAGCCTCTCCCAGAGAAATCTGCAGAAAAGATGCAAGCTTTGCCGCCACCGGCACGTCTTCAATCAGAGGAATCGATATAGCTTCAGTTTTTGGACCCCCAATCAAGGCTTGGAAGTCTTCATGCGTTGGGACAATCTCATTGTAAGAAAACCAGTAAACGTGTCTCCGGACGTCCCAAAACCTTGCTGCTGCTCTCAAAAGGTCCCAATCGGGCGGGAGATCCCTCAAATGCCATAAAGACTTAATCTTGAAGGTAGAATCAAACAACCCCTTGTGAGATTGAAAGTTATATCTCACCCAAGACTGAAGATCGGACAGAAAGCGGTCTCTTTTCCCCCTTTGCAATCTAACGGGCTTCTCCATTGCAAAATGATCAAAGGTGGTGTCTTTAGGTCCAATATGTGCTATGGGAACAGTTGGGACAAGTCTAAGTTGAAAATGAAATGAAATGGCCAAGCCTTGGTTTTATTCTAAAAATAACCAGTCTAGACAGAATTGTGAGCCGCACGGCCTCATTTGCTCTAGAGACCATGCCGCACGGCCTCATTTACCTGATGTAAATGGCAAATCTGCAACAACCAAGTTGCTGCCCAAAGGGAGTTTTCACCCCACTTTTTCAACTAAAACCTGTACAAAAACATGTTCAAAGACCATCCAAGCATTTATATATCATTATATATCATTTTGGCCCAGTTTCAGCCCCAATTCCAAGCAAAAAACTGCCCCGAGGCTCAAGTAATATGCAAATTAATAAAGCATAAAATAGAAAAGCGAATAAAACAGTAGTACATTGTTTTCGCCCCATCGGCGCCCAAATAAAGCAAAAAATAAACAAAATGTGCATAAAACTTGTTCATTGTTTGTTTTTCTTCCTAAATCAATTCTAGAGACCTCCTAGGCCTCTGATCCTTCTCCTTCATCGCTGCTCAGCTCATAGACACTTGCCTCTCTCATCAAATCCTCCGCATCGCTCACATCAGAAAGATGGACGTTCTCGTGCTCGTACTCAGCTAGCTGCTCCAAGATGTCAGTATTGGGTCCTTGCCCCCGAGGAATGGCACTAGAAGAGTACTCCGAAGCCGATGAGGTGGATGCTGTGCCCCCGACATGCCTCCTTTTGCGCACTGGCTCCTGCATGTTTGTTGCAGCCTTTGAAGCGCAGGCCAGCTTCCTCAGAAGGGACCGACACACGTCTTTCCAGCCCCTATTCTGCCTGACCAACCTGTCGTAAGTGCGAGCTGGAACCTGAGAAAAAAAAGAGAAGAAAATCTCAGGAAAATCTCAGAATTACAAAAAAGCAAAGAAATCTGAAAAAGGGAAAAGACCCTAAAAGTGTACTTACAGTGCTGTCCGGTGGCAGAGTATACTGGGGCTCCCTAGTGTCGGGGACAGGTATCCTCAACCTCCTGGGTACTTCGTGGACCACATATGAAAGATGGGCAGGAGGGATCGGCGGGTCAGAAGGCTCGGCCTCCCCATATCCCTGAGTGACCGCCAGCTTCACTAGCTTCTGTGGCATCCTCAGTCGCTGCTCCACAAACACAGCATATGGGGTATCCAGATCAAAGTACTCCTCAGCGGCCACGCCTCCCTGGTATCTAGCAATGTCGTCCTCCGACCAATCTCTAGGCTGCAGCATCCGTGCTGGAGGATCCTGTGGAGTAATGGCGTCCAATGGAGGGACATGGCCATGCTGCCTAGAAAATCGGTCCCCCAGATAGATGACATCACATGTCATCCCAGTCAACCATTTCCTCTGCCTCGTCGCCTCCAGGGCCTCTCCTAGCAGAATCTTCGGATACCTGCCCCAAGGGTAAAAATCCACTCCGTTGTGCCCATCCTTGTTGATTATTTGCTTCACCATCTTATAATCAAAGGTGATCCGGGTCTTCCCGGTGAACTTATCCCTCGCATCTCCCCTCCAGCGGATCATAGCGGGAAAGATGGTGACATCGCTCTGTTGGTTCCACGGAAAGAACCCGATTACCTCACAAAACCAGACCTGCATGTTCAAAACATCAAAAGGGTCATTTTTCTTTCATAAAAGTCTCAAGACAGAAAGTAAAAAAGAAAAAAGAAGGTGATGCTACCTCAAGAGCAAAGGAGAAGCAATCCATGGAAGCAGCCTTATTCCGGCTGTACATATCCAGAGAAAAGTAGAGCTCTGCCAATCCGGCCTCGCCCCAAGAGACCGTCCCAATCCCATCAACATCCTCCAGAGAGTCGAGGAGGCAAGTCATAGCCAGAGTCCCAGAATTGGCAAAGATGGTGGCGCGGCATCAACCATACAAAGGCTCTAGCAAGCTGGTGGGCAGTCACCTCACTAGCAGCAAAGTCCCGCATGCAGTTCTGGACTGCCACCTCGACGTTCCTCGTCTCCATTCCGAGCCCCTTGGGAATCAGCTCAAACCCAACCAAAGCTCTAAATTCCTCAGCAGTGATATGATCCCTCCAGGTCACAGGCCTCCCGGTGAACTGTAAGCCCGTGATAGCAGTAAAATCTGCAGGCGTCACCGTCAGCTCCCCCCAGCTAAGATGAAAGCTGTGGGTGGTGTCCCACCAGAACTCAGATAGGGCCTGGACCAAGCCCTTGCTCTTGGAGGTAATGTGAATACCTCTGCCGATCGCCTCAATAAACAAATCCAAGCCGGTAGCCCTCACTAGCTGCTTAGGGTTCGCCCCATTCTTCTCAAAATCGGGCATCCTCTCCCACAGCCTCACTGCAATCTCAGAAGGCCCCCTAGACTTGTTCTCCTGTAGACAAGCACAACAAAAGAAATGTGTCAGTCTTTTTCAAAAAAGCATGCATATATTCAAAAGTGCACATATTTTCAAAAGAAAAGCATTCATGAAAATTTTCTAGCATCCTTTGCATCGAAAACGTGTCTTTCACATCGTGTCAAGCACATTGCTTTCCTAAGCACAAAATCATAACTTTCAAAATTATTTGCACATAAGCATTAATTTTTTCTCAAAAAATGGCATGCATGAATCCTTTTCATCATCCAAAAGCCCGTTTTCTCATCTATGACCTAGTTCTAGCACACGCAAGAACTCCGTCACCTCTTAGACAATTATCCTTCTTACTTTTTATTTTCGAAAAAAAAGTGGGTCATTCTCATTATTTTGTCAAATAAATTGCACATGCATATTCTTTCATCTTCTTAGCCTCATAGGTTAATCATCAAGATTTCAAAATCATCCAAAAATCCTAGGAAAATTCGAGAAAATTCCTAAAGCTTGGGTCAAGCCCTAAATCAATCAAAATTCAATCAAAATCGATGGAATTGAGCAAACTAAGAATGCTTACCCCAACCAATTGAGGGTTTGTCGATTTGTGCTCCCTTCTACCCGGATAGAGCTCCGATGGAGGTGTAAGGAAGTCATACCTCCTCTCCGTACGGATGAGTTCCTTCCTCCTCCTTCTCGCGGCCGCGGAGATGTTCCTTCTAGCTTGCCTTGGCATTGGATTCCCCTCCGGATCCATCCTAAATCAGTAGAGGCAAAGGGAATTGAAGGATTTTGGAAAAATTCTCTCCCTCCTCTCTCTCTTCCTCGGCAGTCTTGGGCGGCAATAATGCCTGTCCCCGTTCGAATTCCGTTTTAAATAATCTGGAAAAATTAGGCTTCTGGCCGTGCGGCCTCTTTTGCCTCCCTCTCATGCCGGGCGGCCTCTTTTGCTCTGAGCAAAATTTACCTTTTTACCCCTGGACTTTCCATTTGGGCATGTAACTCCCGTTATCCTTTAACTAAGATAACGTCGTTTCCTAAAAGATATCCTTTATCTTCTAAGCAAATAAGCTTTCTTCCCCAATCGCCTCCGTTACTTCCGTTATAACGGAATGACGCTAGGTGACAACCTCCGAATTGTCAAAATCCAAACTTTAGCTACCTCTATCACAGATAGTGAAGTATGCTCAAGTTCTCCTAACTTTAGCTACCTCTATCTCCTCGATAGTGAAGTATGCTCAAGTTCTCCAAACTTTAGCTACCTCTATCTCCTTGATAGTGACGTAAGCTTTAGTTCAATCAGGTGACAACCTCCATTAATTGTCAATCAGGTGACAACCTCCATTAATTGTCAAAACCTCAAGGATCCAAGACATCGTTCCTAACTATCTAGTGATGCTTGAACTACGACCAAGGCTTGATTCCTTCGGGATACGTAGGTAGCCTTTCATAAAAGGTCTAGCCATCTGACCACTTTGGTCACCCTGTTCCTTCGTCACTCCTCAGTGATGAAGTAGCCCCTCATAGAGGTCTTGACATCTGACCACCTCGGTCACTTCTAGCATATCCCCAGTAGGATCAATTGCTTGACCTCCTAGGTCATTTTCTCTGCTATTTCTCCAGCAAGAGACCAGTTTTCTCTTCTCTATTCCTCAGCGAATCTTTTCAGAACTACGGCCTGGCTTGATTCCCACTCGGGATACGTAGGTAGCCTTCCAGAGGTTCAGCCACTCGACCACCTTGGTCATCCTAATCCGTCTCGGCATTCGCCAGATCGGATCCTTTTCTATCGACAACCCCACTCGCCCTGCAAGTGACATTGCCGAGGGGCTTCTGTAAGTACCCAAATCTGGCTCATGCCTTCCGGTTAATTTTCGCGGCAATTTCGGTAAATTTCCCGGTAATTCCCCAGACTTTCCTGGAGTTCCGGAGCAATTCCGGAACTGTTCCAAACCTCTTAAGGGCTGAAGGGAATGCTTAGTAATTAAGAAACACGTTTTTCTTAATTCCAAAAAGCTTCTAGAATTGCCACCTTGCATGATTCTAGAAACATGCTGAGTCATTGTGGATAATGCCGCACGGCTGCATTAGGAGGAGACTCCTAGCCGCACGGCCTCATTGGCGATTTCCAGACTGCCTATAAATAGAGCCCTCCTCTACCCATTTTACAAAACGAAAAACACACACCATACACCATACTCAGCTTTAAAACTTCCCCAAAACACTACTGCAAGATCAAGAGGTTGAAAAAAGCCAAGAAGCCACCTCCCTCCTCCTTGAAGATCCCAAAGTTGGTCCTTCCACCTAGCAAGACCCAAAGAAGAAGAGGCCACCACCATTGGTAACCTCTCACTCCCTTACCTTGCATTATACTTGCTCTATGTGATTTAATTGTTCCTTGCATTCATATATTGTCATTATCTTGCTTGGGACTTGGCATTTATCATTAAAGATCCTATCTTTATCATACCCCCTTTCCACCCCTTGCATGAATTAAGCATCACTTGCTATTAAAAATGTAATCTTTATATTCAAAGGTGCATCCTTTGCACCTAAAAACCTCCTTTTTACATAAAAATGTCATCTTTATGCATCCTTTGCTCATAAAAATGCAATCTTTACATCCAAAATGCATCATTTGCATATACAAATCATGTCTTTATAATAAAAGGGCATCCTTTGCACCTAAAACCCATTTACATGCATCCTTTGCATTAAAAATCATCTCTTTGCATGAACTTAGCATCCCTTGCTTTCAAAAATGAAATCTTTGTGCATCCTTTGCATATTAAATCCTACTTTTCCTCATAAAAATGCATCCTTTGCATAAAGATCACTTCTTTACATCAAAAAGCATCATTTGCAATCAAAAGCATCCTTTGCAACCCAAAAATGTCATCTTTTCACTAAAAATGTCATTTTTACATGCATTTTCCCCATGTCCCCATTAGCAACCTTGGAACGGACCGGTGTAAAGATCCTATCTTCACATCGTTTCTTCCATAAAAGGTGCCATAATTTCTTTAGAAAGGGATAACCTTGAACCCGATATCTCCGATTATCGCTTGAGACGAGCATGATAGCTCCAATATAAGCTCAATCGTCTCAAGGCGTAGGATTGATGGGCTAAGGACCCTCCTTTTCTAAAGAACCTCATTTTGGACTATAAAAGGGAGTCCTTCTCTCGATCATGCAAGTCCCGAGGTTAAAAAGCGATGATCACAAGTCCAAGATAAGGACGGGATCAAAATCCCGAAAACACATAAAATCCAAGGAATCCCGAGCGACAACCAATAAATGGTTTGTACGTCCGGAAGACAACTTGGGACATTCCCCCCACTCTTTTCAAACACATGCACACAAGAAAGCACGCAAGCAAGCACGATAAATGGAATCTTGGGAGACTTGCTACGGCAAGGCACCTTGGGTGAACGACGATCCGTTCTTCCCAAGGGGTAACTTAACCTCCGAACCCATAAAAACCTTTTTTTCAAAGTTTTGAGGAAATCAAAATGGCGTGGCGAATCCGTTTTTCAAATTAAACCGGATGTCTTCAAACTCGCGTGAATCCAAATTTGGGCACACATTCACAGTAGGTCGCTTGAGTCTATAACTAGGACTGATTCCCCTGCTTCTTCATGTTCTACAGATATGTCGACCCAGTCTGCAGCGAGCTCTTCCTCCGCAAGGATTGTGGATGCTTTCTGCTCGACCGTTGTTCTGGGTCGTAATGAAAGGGGATAAGTGCCTCCAAAACCAACTGGGGGAAAGAACACTGCTCAGTCGAGGCTCGATATTCTGTACGATTTTTGTGAGATCAACAGGGATGAGTTCTGCCTCACCCATTTTACCACCAAGGAGAGGAAAGCAAAAGCGTGGTCGTACTGGGCCTTGAATCCTTCAAAGGTAGCCTTCTTTTACGGTCAGTTCGAGGTGGGGCTACGTCTCCCACTTGACCCCTTTATTTGTGAGTTTCTGGAGTGTATGGATGCAATCCCCATGCAATTAGGGGCGAATACAGTTAGAGTAATGGTGTGCTTCACCATGGTGTGCAGGTTCGTCGGGTACAAGCCTTGCATGAAGGTGTTTAGGGAGTTCTTCAAAATTGTTACAGACAAGAGAACCTTAGGTATTAGCACCCCAGCTCGATCTAAAGACCCCAAATTATTCATCAATCTGTCTGAAAAAGTAACTGGCTGGAACTCGCACTTGATCTTGGTTGAAAGCCGAAATGGTTGGGAATTTCCCTTGCCTTCTGATGAAACAAGAAAACTGATGATGGATGAGTAATGGGTCCCAGATTGGCATGAGGATTTATATAAAAGATTGGTTAGGGTAGCCAATAGGAGAACCATTAATTGGGATGCCTTGGGGTCGAATAAAGATTACTTCGTCCAAGCTGGAATGATGCTTGGGAATGAACAGTTAGCTCCCCTGGTCCCCATAGTTCGTAGCCTTAGGTACCCCGGCTGGGTCACCCATGAGGGAGATAGGTTTAGATTCGAGAGTCAATGTCACAAATGAAAGAGGACTCCGAACTACTGCAGACTTAATATGGATCATGATGGGGGTAAGTGCTTGCTTGCCCTTTTTTACTTAGATCGCCCATTATTTGCTCGCATATATTTTACTCGTAATCTTTTTTTTTCTGAACATCTCGAGCTAACCCTTCTTCTTATCCGTGCAGTTCTTACCCCGGAGCAAGAGGCAAATATGAATCGCCTGATGGACGTGGCTCAGAAGAAGAAGATCAATAAGGCACATGGGGTTGCTAACGCTCGAGCTAATCGCGAGAAGGAAGCTACGGACCGAAACGCTCTGCTCCCCAAAGCTGGAGTTGGGATGGTCCCAATTGACGGGTCAGGTCCTGTTGAGCCAATAGATGCCACAGATGAGGTGCCAGCACCTGCTGGAGAGGATGTCGACCTTTCTTCAGAGCGAGTATCAGGCTCCAGCCCTCTCTCCAAACGCGCATGGGCCAGCCCCCTTCAGGAACCTGCCAAGGATGACCCTCTAATTATTGTCGATCTCGATGAAGAAGAAGAAGATGATTCTATCATGTTATCTACCAAGAAGAGGTCAAGAACTGACAAGGGCAAGAGAGTTTCTTCGAGCAATCCTCCTCCCCAAGCTCCTCAGATTTCTGGTCCGGAATTTGTTCGATTACAGGTGGAAAAGCTGAGCGCTGTACCCCCTCTAAGTGGGGTTGACAGTTTGTGTCACAAATATCCCAACTTAGGGTATGGGCAGGTCGTCATTCGGCGAGCTGCGGACAAAGACTTACTGACTAAGCTTACTGAGAGGGGAATGACCGCTGAAGATTTAGTGACAGGGAAGGCCTGATTCACTCTGAGGTAATACTTTAGCATTTTTTGTCATTACTTCTCGTTTGGTAGCTGTGTTTTAGTCGCCACTTTGTTGTGAGGATCCCTAATCCTCCTCTTTTATTTGTGCAGTCTCTGGCCATGATTGAGCTGGCCAAAAGTAGCTGGAGGGCAGATGATGAGAGGGAGAAGATAGCTACTACTCAGTATGCTCGTAAGTCTCAAGAAGTGACCGAGCTATGGGAGAAGTTTGTTGACTTAAATTCAGCTTATGACGCCCTTAAGTTTGTCAAGGATGATACTGAGAAGGCCAAGGATGAGGCATTGGTTGACCTCAAAGCGGCCAAGACTGAGGTCGAAAAAGTGAAGGCGGAGAGAGAGGCAGAGCGTCTTGAAAATGAGAAGCTGAAGACGGAGCTTGTGATGATCACCAAAGTGCTCCAAGATCGTGATAGATTTTTAACCAAGGTACAAGAAGACCATAGCGCAGCTTGAGCCAAATGGAAAGAGGAGGCTCAATCTATTGCGGAGACCGTGGTGCAAGCTTTTAAAGAGAATGACGAGTGCTATGATGCCATAATGAGCCGAGCAAAGACTTTCTTCACTGTGGGTCATCAACATATGGCTCAATGTGCCTTGGTAGATCCCTCAGCTAATACTTCCCTTGAGCAGTTGGCCAAGTAGGCTTCAGAAGAGTTATATGATAAGGATGCTCGATCTGGCCACCCCTTTGTCCCTTATAATGAAAATTATCTAGCTTTGATTGCTCATCGTGATAAGGAGGAGGGGGCAGATCCTTGGGTCGCTCCTCCCATTCAGCAGGTTAACTTCAACACGATCCTTCAAGAGCTTGAGTAAGCTGACGAGATGGACGAGGATGAAGGGGATGAGATAACCCAGGAGCAGGTTTTTGCTGAAGTCGACTAACATATCCAGCCTCAAGATGAGCAAGAGAGGGGCTCCAGCTGGTGATGACCAAGAAAATTAATCTTTCTATCCTTTACTTGATGATTGTAATGAACAAGCACCAAAACTATTTTTATTTTTGTTTATGTAATCCATGCCTTGGCCCAGTTTGGGAGGCATTTAACTCGTAACATCTGTTTTGCCTAAGTTCTGGCCTGCCTTTTGGGGGACTTTTATTTATTTGATCGTAGTTGACTTATACCTGAATCACTTTATTTAGATCCTCGTTGATGTGTATGTCGAACTAGATTGATAAGATAGGCTGGACTTGTCACGAGTTTTTGGTCGGGCTATCTTAATAAAGGAGTCGACTTACTACTTGTTTGTTTGAACACAAGATTGACTATGAGTCGAATCTGTTAGAACGAGGTCGGCCTAAGAGTTGGACCTGTTAGAGGAACGAGACTGACTAAGAGTCGAGTCTGTTAGAACGAAGTCGACTAAGAGTCGGACTTGTTAAAGGGACGAGACCGACTAAGAGTCGAGTCTGTTAGAACAAAGTCGACTAAGAGTATGACTTGTTAAAGGAACGAGACTGACAAAGAGTCGAGTCTGTTAGAACGAAGTCGACTAAGAGTCGAAATTATTAAAGGAACAAGACTGACTAAGAGTAGAGTATGTTAGAACGAAGTCGACTAAGAGTCGGACTTGTTAAAGGAACGAGACTGACTAAGAGTAGAGTCTGTTAGAACGAAGTCGACTAAGAGTCGGACTTGTTAAAGGAACGAGACTGACTAAGAGTCGAGTCTGTTAGAACGAAGTCGAATAAGAGTCGGACTAGTTAGTAGCATGGAAATAACACAGCTTTGTTGAATGGAACTGCAACTTTATTGAAGTAGTAGAACGATTACACAGAAAACAGAAGACTGGAACTGGAACTGGAACTAAAACTTAAAACTGAAGCTGATACTTGGAGCTAAAACTGAAACTTAAAAGTAGTATTTAATAAGGTGTCTAGCATGCCACGGGTGCTTCAATTCCTCACCATCTGGATGACCAATCATATAAGTGCCTTTTTTGACTACTCGAGTAACGACGTAGGGACCTTCCCAGTTAGAGATAACTTGTTCTACTGAGCTTTCCTTCCAGTTACCTTGATCTTCCTTAGCACATAGTCACACACCTGGAATGATCTTCTCTTTACTTTCTTGTCGTGGTAGCCTTTGGTTTTTTGTTTGTAGTTGACCATCCGTAACTGAGCTGTAGCCCGCTTCTCATTGAGCAAATCCAAGTCGATCAATCTATTAACATTGTTCTGCTCCTGATCGAAGAAAACTACTTTGGCTGTAGGGACCATGGCTTCTGATCCATATGTGAGAGCGAATGGGGTTTCACCCGTGGGCCCCCGAGTGGTTGTGCGGACTGCCCAGAGAGCAATGGGAAGTTCGTCCAATCAGTTGCTTCAACGACCGACCAAACCCGTCTTGAGTACTGATAGGACCAGTTTGTTCGCTGCTTCAGCCTGCCCGTTGCCTTGAGGATAGGCGACTGATAACTTCCAATGTTTGATGCCCACTTTATTTCTTCTTCGAAAGCTGTGGAGAACTGTAGCCCTTTGTTCGACACTATAGCTCACGGAATCCCAAAATGGCACCAAATGAAATCATGAATAAAATTGATGGCATTTTCCTCTGTAATCCTACGACTTGGCCTTGACCCATTTGGTAAAGTAATCAATGGCCACGATCACATACTTACAATTTCCTCGGGCGGGCGAGAAGGGACCAATCAAATCGACTCCTCACATATCGAAAGGCCAAGTTGCGACCACTGGAGTTTGCTCACTTGTAGGCAGTCTAGGTAGGTCGACAAATCTTTGGCATTAGTCGCATTGCTGAACAAATTCGTGAGCGTCCGCTCTCATGTGTGGCCAATAATAACCCAAAGTGATTAACTTGTCGGCCAAAGTTCTGGCCCCCGGGTGTCCACCACAAACTCCACAATGTACCTCATGCATCAGCTGAGTAACTTCTTGAGGATGAACGCACCTTAGTAGTGGTTTAGTGAACGACCTTCTGAATAACGCGTCCCTGTGAATTACATACCTCGGAGCCTTCTTCTTGATAGCTCGAGTTGCTTTCTCGTCATCAGGTAGCTCGCCTGTTTCTAGATAAGCCCGTATTTCATTGATCCAGCACTCCGTGTAAACCCAATTTCTTGTGGTGTCCTCTAGGCATTGAATCTGAAATCTCTCGTAGGCTGGATGCTCGAGGTAAGAGATAGTCTCCCCATGCTACTCGTCTGATGTAGCTAATTTTGAGAGTAGGTTGGCCAGCTCGTTATCATCTCGACCAACCCTTTATATCTCCCAAAATTTCAAGTCCTTGACAAGCTCCTTTACTAGGTCTCAGTATTTGACTAGGGTTGGGTTCAAAACTTTGTATTCCCCTCTGACTTGGTTTACTATCAACTGCGAGTCACAATAGGCCACGATCTTAGTCGCCCCAAAACACTTGGCGTACTCAATTGCTGCGACCAAGGCTTCATACTCGGCCTAGTTGTTAGAAGCTTCAAACTTGAACCTCAAGGATTCTTCATAGACTGTTCCTGATTCTGGCTCGACCAAAACAATTCCAGCCCCACTAACATTCTTTGTTGCCGACCCATCAGAATATACCTTCCAACAATCGTCGGGCAAAATTACGGCGGGCTGAATTGCAGGCTCCTTTCCCTTTGCACTTTCCTTCTGGGCTCTTACCTCGCCATCCTCCTTGGTGAATGTAAGCTCGACCAAGAAGTCGGCCAACGATTGAGCTTTCAACGCCTTTCGAGGCCTATACTCAATGTCGAATTCTGTGAGAGCAATTGACCAATTAAGTAGTCGATCTGAACATTTTGGCTTGTGAAGTATCTTTCTTAGTGGAGCGTTGGTCAGTACGATGATAGGGTGAGCTAAGAAATAAGCTCGCAGCTTCCTAGATGCCACGACCTAGGCGTATGCCACCTTTTCTGCATTATAATACCTGCCTTCCACATAAGACAGGGCCTTGCTCACATAATACATGGGCTTATGAAGTCCCCCTTCTTCTTGAACTAGAACAGCGGCCACAGCTTGGTCGCCAACAGACATATATATGAATAAAGTCTCCCCCGTAATCGGGCTGCTCAATAATGGTGGAGAGGCGAGATACTCCTTAAGCTGCTGGAACGATGAAGAACATTCGGCCGTCCACTCAAAAATTTTCGTCCCCCTCAAAGATTTGAAGAAGGGGAGAGATCTGTGGGGCCTCCCCGACCCGGGACCTATAGACTCGTGCCACGAGCTGGAGGGTCCCAAACCACCTCCATTTAAAAAAAACTTTATGTTTAATTAACTTGAAAGTATAACAACTTTAACAAATCAACATAAACATCTCCACCTGGAGGTGATATATAAACCATCTTAGAAAAAGACATAACCTGTTTAGTTACAAAACTACAAATGTAAAGGCTTCCAAAAGCCACTGTTAAGGAAAACCAACCCCAAATTTAGTTACAACAGAAACCCAACTGAAAACATGTTTATAACAGTTTTATTTACAAATCTCCCCAAAAGAATAACATCCACCACTACTCCCAACTCCCCAAACCATATACATACCCTGACAACCCAAAAAGTAAGCGGTCCAAACTCCTTTCCGGCCTCACCAGTCTGGTCCACCTGTCTCAGCTGGATCTAAAACAGTAAAGGGAGAAGGGGTGAGAATAAATCTTAATAAGTTATTATGGATGCAACAATATGCCATATAAAATGCAACACATAACCAGGTTGCTCATATCACATTGGTAAAGCGGTAAACACATTACGTTACCTCAATTTACCTTTTCCGTCTGAACAATAAGTCATACAACGTCGGGAGTAAAACTCCACTCATTTGTGAACTGCTTAAGCATATTCACATCTTATAAGACTCCTAATTCGGAGAACCATATAAGATCACAGCTATCTGTTAGGCTTTTGGCTCGATACAGAAGCATTCAACCCTAGTCTGTGGCTACAGAAGGGGACAATCATAGGTATAATGTAATCCGATCACCTTATGGAACAATTTCTCATAATTGATCGTATTCCATTATACCCCTACTGATCAGCTGATCTAACCACATTCAAGCACATAATAGATACTTGAAAATAAATCCACACTTGGGATCTCAATACATAACATGGTAATATTACTCATGTTAAACCATCACAATAGTGCAACTTATATTTCATACACTATTGAATAATAACAATACAATAACATGGTATTAATACTCATGCTCAAACCAATAAAGTAGTGCAACATGTATTTCGGACACTATTTGCACAACCAACCATGAATATGTAATCAAATATGGCGGCCACAATGAATCACAAGTAAGCCCTACATATTCATTTCACAATATTGAGTACCGTCTATAAAGGTTCCAGATTAATTTATTAAGTTTTGACAACTTTGGTTAAAGTTTCATAAAGCCTTCCAACCATTTTCAAGACCATATTTAAATACCTTCCCTTTATCATTTTGGACCATTTAAGACCTCATCACAAAGCCCTAATGTTGTACTAGAATTATAGTCAATTTGTGTTAAAAGATGTATTAGGGAACTAGGGTCTACAAGGCTTGAAAACTTCTTCACAGTGAACTGCATTGGGCACGACTCGTGCCCTACTTCGGCACGAGTGCACCATTCACCACGACTAGTACTACGAGTGAAAACAAGAGGGAATGACTCGTGCTCCAGGGCACGAGTCGTGCCCTTGCCCAGAAACTCATGCTGATGTTGTTCATCAGCAGCCAAGGCAAAGAATATCACCCTTATGTTCAAGGTACTTCCCTTGCAGCCATACCAACCCAACCAAACTTCAGTATATAGTTTACAAACCATAAAACATACTCCCTCCAAGCCATATACCATGTTTATACCAACCTTATCAATTAAGCCAACACATTATATAAACTCTTTACCCTACCTATTTCCAAAGCCAAGAGTTCATTCATTCCAAGGCCAAATAAGTTGCCAAGATTACCAAGAATAATTTATATGGTAATAATATCTTCTTTAAACATGACATGAACAATTATTGAAAGAAATCATAATAACTTACCAAAATATTTCGGAAATAAGGAAAATTCTAATCGGCTATAAATGTTCCACTCGATTCCCTGAGCGTTTATTTGAAGTCAAATCGAGGAACGGATCAACGATTGAATTATAGGGATTTTTAGAAGGTAACCCTAGGTTGATAGATGTTTTTGGGAACGTAGAGAGAAAGAGAAAGAACTGAGGGAGATAATGAATCTTCTGGGAGAAGGTTTTAAGATTTATATAAAACTATTTACACTCTAACTCCTCCAAGAATCGAATCCTACAATCAACTACCTTAAGTTTATATTTACATCCAAGCTCCTCAATACTTTTTATAACCTTTTAGTTAAAATTTCAAATATTATAACTTTACTACAACAATTATTATTTATTCCATTTAAACATTATATAATTCATATTGATTTATTAACATCCTAAAATCACGTAAATTATCAAATTATCCAAATAAACACATAACCAATCCAATTATCATATAATGCCTAACATGAGATGCAATGCACCCCACCCCCACGTGCTTAACACGGGACCAAAATAGTGCCTAGGTTTAGGGTCGTGACACTCACTCCCCCTTAAAGAAAATTCATCCCGAATTTGAAATTCACTTACCTGAATGATTAAATAAACCAGGATACTTCTCTCTCATTTCAAATTCTAACTCCCAAGTAGCTTCCTCAATGGTGTGATTTTTCCATAAAACTTTTACCACATGAATACTCTTGGTACGCAATTCCCGAACCTGCCACTCCAGAATTCTCAATGGTTCCTCCACGTAACTCATATCTGCCTGAACATCCTTGGGAGGAGAACTCAAAACATGAGATGAGTCATAACAATACTTTCGCAGCATGGAGACATGAAATACATCATGGAGAGAAGAAAGAGATGGAGGTAGAGCAGTCAATAAGCTAACTCACCCTCCTTCTCTAAAACCTCGAATGGACCAATAAACCTTGGTGCCAACTTCCATTTGTTGCCAAACTTTTTAATCCCAATCCTTGGTGAAATCTTCAAAAATACCAAGTCACCAACCTGAAATGATAACTCCCTTCTTCTGTTGTCGGCGTAGCTTTTCTGTCGACTCTGGGCTGTCTTCAATCTGTCTCGAATTACTTTAATCTTCTCAGTTGAATCTCTAACCAAGTCTGGACCCCAAAGTCTAGCTTCACCAACCTCATCCCAACACATTGGAGACCTACATTTCCTCCCATACAATGCTTCATACGGTGCCATCTCAATGCTGGACTGGTAGCTGTTATTATACGCAAATTCCACCAAAGGCAAATGATCTTCCCAAGATGAGTGAAAATCCATCAAACACGCCCGTAACATATCCTCCAGAATCTGAATAGTTCTCTCAGTCTGCCCATCTGTCTGAGGATGAAACGCCGTGCTAAAACTCAACTTGGAACCAAGAGCCTCGTGCAAAGCCCTTCAAAAATGCGAGGTGAATCTCGGATCCCTATCTGAAACAATGTTGACAGGTACTCCATGAAGTCTAACAATTTTGCGAATATACAATTGGGCCAATCTCTCCAATGAATACTTGGTTGAAACTGGTAGAAAGTGAGCCGACTTCGTCAATCTATCCACTATCACCCAAATGGCATCCATCTTCTTCGAGGTACGAGGTAATCCATTCACAAAATCCATCGAGATTCCCTCCCATTTCCATTCCGGAATATCCAGTGGTTGAAGTAGCCCCGCAGGTCTTTGATGTTCAACTTTGATTTGTTGGCAAGTTAAGCACTTTGATACGAACTCGGCAATTTCCTTCTTCATGCCATTCCACCAATACCCTCTCTTCAAGTCCTGATACATCTTCGTGCTTCCAGGATGAATAGCAAATCTGGACTTGTGGCCTTCCTCTAACACTTGCCTTTTAATATTTGGGGAAGAAGGTACGCAAATTCTGCCTCAGAATGTTAAGATCCCATCTTTGTTCAACACAAATTCCCCATTTTTTCCATCTTGTAACTTTCCCAAAATTTTCTTCAATTCATTGTCACATTGCTGAGCTTCCCTAAGATCTCCATATAGAGTAGGAATGGCTCGGACATTCGCAAATAGCATTTCACCTCTCAATTCACGGGACACCAAAGTTGATAAATGAGCCTTTTAGCTAATCGCATCTACCTCTATATTAGCCTTCCCCGGATGATAGGAACTGACACAATCATAGTCTTTCAACAGCTCTAACCAATGCCTCTGCCTGTTGTTCAATTCCTTCTTGTGATCAGTGAATATCTCAAATTTTGCTCCATTTAAATAGTGCTTCCACTTATGCAATGCAAAGACAATAGCAGCCAACTCCATGTCGTGAGTAGGATAGTTCTGCTCCGCTGGTGATAATTTCCTTGAAGTATAAGCAATCACTTTCCCATTTTTCATAAGAACACAACCCAATCCTTTTTTGGAGGCGTCACTGAAATTAACAAAATTCTCGCATCCATCTGGAAGGGTAAGAATCAGAGCTGAAGTCAATCTCTTTTTCAACTCAGTAAAGATAGCTTCACACTTAGTATCCCATACAAATGGTATATCCTTCCGAGTCAATCTGGTCAACGGAGTTGCAATTCTCGAAAATCCTTCTATAAATCTCGATAGTACCCCGCTAACCCAAGGAAACTACGAACCTCAGTCACTGTTGAAGGCTGTTTCCAGTTGAATATGACCTCAATATTCGTAGGATCCACAGCAATACCCGACTTGATACCACATAACCCAGGAAAGAAATCTGTTCAAGCCAAAACTCCTATTTGATGAACTTGGCAAATAACTGTTTCTCACGAAGGATAGACAACACTATTCGCAAATGTGTCCCATGGTCTTCCCGGGATTTTGAATATACCAGAATATCATCAATAAAGACCACAACAAAACTGTCAAGATAAGGCTTGAAAATTTTGTTCATCATGTTCATAAATACTGCCGATGCATTAGTCAACCCGAAAGGCATAACAACAAATTCATAATGACCGTACCTTGTTCTGAAGGCTGTTTTAGAAATGTCATCCGGTCTGATTTTCAACTGATGGTATCCGCTATGCAAGTCAAGCTTGGAATAGATAACGGAACCTTGAAGTTGATCAAATAAATCATCAATATGCGGAAGACGATATTTATTTTTGATAGTAGCTTGATTCAACAGTCTATAATCAATACATAACCTCAACGTACCATCCTTCTTCCTTACAAATAAGACCGGTGCTCCCCAGGGTGAAACACTCGGACGAATGAAGCCCCTGTCTAACAATTCTTGCAACTGAATTTTCAATTCTTTTAACTCATCTGGAGCCATTCTGTAACACTACAAGAAAAGTTACTTTATGCGATGGCTTTCGGCCATCGCATAATGTCTATAAACCGTCGCATATTCTTTATGCGATTGCAAAATCCATCAAAATGGCCGTCATCTTAGGCCTTGTCGCTAAAGGTATATGCGACAGCCGCGGCCATCGCGTAATGCGCAACACCTTATGCGATGGCTAATCTAATCTTATAATATAAATATTATTTTCAATAAAAAATTATTTTAAAAATAAAATGCCATCGCATATAGTCTTCAACAAAGATGATTTTAACCATCGCATATGCTTTTCAACAAAGAAGGATTTAACCGTCGTATATAGTTGTCAAATTAGATGAACTTCACCATCGCATATAGTCGTCAAATTAGATGGACTTCACCATCGCATAAAACCTTATTATGTGACTGCAATTGCAATCGTATATTTTACATTCTATGCGATGGCAACAGCCATCACATATTTTGCCAAAAATCTTTTGAGATGGCACTAGCCATCACATAAACATTTCTCGAAATTTATAAAATTCCCAAAATTTATATAAATTCTATTTTCGCAATTGCTACTTTTTTCATAAAAACTAAAAATAAATAAAATACTCATATGCATAAACACAAGTTTTATATAAACTTGTAACCAACAACCATTCTTTGTCCAAAATATATACCAAATACCTAAACTTAGTAACCAACTACCATTCTTTGTCCATGTTTCAAAAAACAAAAATTACCATTTTTTGTCCTAAATAATAAGGCTAGTAGTCACATGGAACTCTAAAACAAAATATTCCCTAAAAACATATCAACTAGATAATGTCATCGGCCTCACCATTACCATCATCGTCATTGTAAGGAGATGCATTTGTTGAGATATCTTACATCCTGGGTCAGAAACAACATCACATCTTCGTCACAAAATAGCATTGACTTGGGTTATAGGTTCCAGGCCATTAACTTCACATATTTTGGTTACATAAGCCTCCTGTAAAAAATTCATTCAAAGTACTATCAACAATGTTAATTCATCATAGTACCAGTCAGCCACATAAACACAAGTTATGACAGCCTGCATAATTTATGAGGAAACATTCACAGCATCAAGTCCTGCTACTTCTATAAGTTGACCTAATCAGTTATTTTTCTAAGCAAAAGTAGTTCATATCTTCAGAATGAAGAAGAAAAATCAACAACTTACTTACGTGCTTCAAGAACTCTTAATTTCTCAATTCAAATTCATTTTAGTACGATGATGCCACAAAACTTCTAATATACTCCTATATCATATGGAATTAACAGGCATACACTTCATCAAAGGGAGGAATATTTAGACCAGCACAGCAAGAAAGTAATTGCCTATTTTATCACGCCTGATGACAGCTAAAGAAGAACTTACAGTATTTGCATCACGGAACTCAAAGGATTGGTCAAGCACACTGTAGAAACAACAGTTTAGAGCAAAAGCATCGATTACGAAACTCTGGAAGCCAGGTGCCTGAAAGCTTCAGCACTTTAGCACACTCACATTAAGCAAGGAAGAGTGGGTTAACTTGAAGGTAGAATACCTTTTCTTCGCCAAAAGGCATTGTACACCAATCTTTGATCAGTCTAATAAATATTTGAACACACGTCTATGTAACAGAGGAAAACAAACAATTAGTTACATTCAACACCTTACGAAGCTTGCAATGATGCTTAAAGTAATAGACACGATAATTGAGTTAAGATTAAGAAACACACACCTTTCTAACAATAATATCCTTGTGATTACAGCACGTATACAAAAGCATCTGCATCATATGATCCAAGTAGGCCCTACTTTTGGGGGAAATGAACACCAAGGACAAACCATGAGTAGCCATCACATGTAGAAATGTGTACAGAGTCCTTTGCAACTCTAACAATTCACGAATTTCCTAAGCCAGGTGGTATGGGATGCCTCCTGGATGATACCTACACTCAAAAGCTTGTTTACCTCCAGCTTTATAGCTTCCTCTTTGTCACGAGCAAAACTTCTCAGCTTCTGCTCCTTAGGTTTCATAGTCAGATTGACTTCCAGCCGGGAACAACGACTTCCTCCTTGATCCCCCTCATGTCTTCTACTCGCCAAGCAAAGACGCCCGTGCTCTCCTTCAGCAGCTTGACTATTTATGCTCTTTCCTCGGTCGACAGTTTTCTTCCAATCTGTATTTTTTGATCGGGATAGGAGGGATTAGTCACCACATCTTCTAGCTCGTCCAAAGGTTCTAGCTCTGGCCCATCTCTGAATTGCAGGGTCTCGATGATGATTTCATGAACCCTCTGTCTTTCCTCGGCCCCCAAGTGTGGAGCCTCTTCAACTATCATGTCATCTAACTCAGCTGCTGATGTGGTGATTTTGGATATACTTTTATCCCCTATTGTTCCGAATAATTTAGTCTATTTGTATGTAGTTTGTGGGATTTTAATGTAATTTAGAGAACTTATGTGAGTTTGAGAGTTCATTGATTTCATTGTAATTTAGAGGCATTTTTAATGTTTATTTGCCTCATGTAATAGTTTAGGAAATTGGTGTCAAAGTTTCATCAATCATCATTGAAGACCAAGTTCAACCAAGAGTTTGAGGAAGAAAGAGGACTGTTCAGGTATTTAGAGAAAATGTTGAAGCAACTTGGCTAAGGAAAGAGGAGGACCTGGGAGTAATTTTGGAGAAATTCAGAAAGAAGGAAAAGCTCAAGCTTGAGCTTCATAATGCAATGCAGCCACTGTACATGTGGGCGGCTGCTCAGAATCAAGGTGGGCGACCGCCCATGGCCTGTTTTTCAGAATATCAGTTTCTAATCTAAGGAGGATTCCATGCTCCTTCCTAATTTTTCACCCTTTCTTGCCCTAGAATATATAGAAACTGCAGAAGACTATTTTTTATGCTTTATTCTCTATTGTTTTCAAGGTTTCAAGGATTGAAGAATTTCATTTTTCAGCCATTGGTTCAGGTTTATGTTCCATTATTCAATTTTTGTGATTTTGAGTATGAGTATGAGTAGCTAAGTTTTTATTGATTTGCGGATTGGTTGTAACAATACAGGATCTTTATGCTATAATCTTGAATTATTAATTCAATTTCTTTCTAGAGTGGTAAAATAAGTTTAATCCGTTCTAGGGTTTCAAACTTATGTTAAGATATTTTTGGCCCTAGAATTTGTGGGTATCCATTGCTACGGTAACTCGGGCATAGATACATGGCCACTAGTTTACTACTTAGACCTAATTGAGGACGTAACTGAAATCAATTGGTTTAGGTTCAAATATTCTTTTGATCTTCACGAGTTCTTTGATTATTATATATACGTAACTGGAAGTATAATAAAAGAAGAGTATTTGAGTTGCAAATTGCACACCAAACCGTCCCAACTCATGATTTTGTGAATGAACCCTAGAATGAAATTGATGGATTTATTACTAAAATAGCACAAAGTGAATGTATTGTGAAATACCAATCCGTGAATCTCCTTGTTAAATTTTGAATTCTATCCTTGTTTAATTTTGTGATCTTTAATCATTAGTTTAATTTCTTTGCAATTTAATTTAGTTTAAATTATTCAAAAATCAAAACCCCCTTTTGTTACTTTCTGCACTAATTTAATCAACTTGTTAAACACACAAGTCTCTGTGGTTTGACCCTTATTTGTACTGCTACTTCGGTAACTTGTACTTGCAAGGTTTTATTACATAGTGAAATTTTATCCATTAAGTTTTTGGCACCGTTGCCGGGGACTTGTTGTGATTTTTAACAAGTTTATTTAATTGGTGCATGTTCGGTAGACGTTCCTTGAACTCCTCGGTAGTTCCTGCGAACAATTTTATCGACAGAGTTGGAAGGGGCATTCCCCCTATAAGAGAATCAGACACCGAGTCTGAAACTTCTGTCACCGAGACAGTTTTTGAATTAAGTGAGTTGGAAACTTCTTCCACCGAGGAAGAAGAAGAATTAATTTGTGTGATGGCAGACCAAATTATGAATGCTTTTGCCAGGCCGAGAGTCGACACATCAGTGTCGTACATAGTGTTGCCTGATGCAGCACTGGCATATGAAATAAAGGCCAATATTTTAACATGCTCCCTAATTTTCATGGCTTATCGAGTGAGGATGCACTTGCGTTTTTGAGAGAATTCATGTCTACTGTGAGTGGGTTCCCTATAAAGGAGGGGGTTACTTCGGAGCACTTGCGACTGAAGTGTTTTCCTTATGCATTGAAAGATAAAGCCAAAACTTGGCTACTGTTACTTCCTCCTAGTAGCATCACTACTTGGGATGCTTTGCATGATGATTTTCTTACTAAATTTACCCTTATGATGAATTGACTAATTTTAGGGTGAAAATTATGGGATTTGCTCAGGAATCGGGGGAAGCCTTTCACGAGGCATGGGATAGATTTAAGATGCTACAAGTTCAGTGTCCCCACCATAAATTTCATTCTTCCATGTTGCATCAAACTTTTTATGGGGCTTTATCCCCTGAATACCAATCAATGGTAGACAATGCAGCAGGAGGTAGTTTGGGTACCAAGACTATGCAACAGTGCCAGGAACTGTTTGAGATGTTAAGTGCTAACTCTCAACAGAATGGATCAAGGGGTACAATAAGGGGAGTGAATGAGGTAGGGCTGAGCAATGAGATTGCTAAGAAGTTTGCATTATTAAACCAAAGATTTGATAAATTAGCTTTGCAAAATGCTTCTTCTTCTTCTTCTTCTGTGCCTTCTACTGCTCATCTTGTTTATGATAGTTGTGTTACATGTGGATCTAAATCTCATGATTATAACTCATGTACCACTACTAGTTCCTATAGCTATGACACTGAGCAGGTACAGGCAATGCAAGGATTTGGTCAGAGATTCCAACCAAGCAACAATCAGTATGGTAATACGTACAATCTAGGGTGGCAAGCAGGGCTGAGACATCCCAATTTGTCATGGGGGGGGGGAAATCAACAAAATAAAACTCTCCATCCCCAACCACCTCAGGGGCCCTATGAGAGGAAGAAAGAGCCTTGGGAAGAGGCCATGTATCAGATGAGAGCAGAGCAACATCAAGCAAGGGCAGAGCAGCAGCAAGTAAGTAACAACCAAGCTGCTGCAATGAAAAAGTTGGAGACCCAACTGGGTCAATTGGCTGAAGCACTACAGGGATGATAGATGGGTACATTCCCTAGCCAAGGGGAGCAAGCTAAGGCCATCATCACCTTACGGGGTGGCAAATAGGTAGATAATCAGGTAGCTTCTCCTTCTTCTCCCCCTAAACTCCCTGTTGTTGAGTCCCCTATTGTAGAACCCCCCAATGTTGAAAATGTGGTTGTGGAGGAAGTTATGTATGATGATGAGGGTACAAATGGATTGGGGAAGATGTAACTATTGATGCTCCCATCCCCAAGTCATATGTACCTCCCGTTCCTTTTCCTAGAAGATTTTTGAGAAATAAACTAGATCATCAAATGAAAGAGCTGATTGACATGTTTTCAAAAGTAAATATAAATTTGCCTCTTTTGAATGTGATAAAGAATGTTCCTGCTTATGCAAAATTCTTTAAAGAAATAAATTCCAGGAAAATTGAGTACGGGAAAGATGATAAATTGTTGTTGGTTGAGAGTGCGAGTGCTGTGGTCAAACATAGTCTTCCGCCAAAAATGAAAGATCCTGGGAGTTTTCTAATTTCCATTACTTTAGGGGATTATAACACGGTGAAGGCTATGCTTGATCTTGGGGCCAGCATTAATTTGTTGCCCTATTACATGTATCTTGAGTTAGGTTTACCTGAGCTAAAAGCCACTATGATGGCCCTACAACTTGCCGATCGGTCCATTAAAAGACCATTGGGCATCGTAGAGGATGTTTTAGTTCAGGTTGGTTCATTGATAATTTCGATTGATATTGTGGTTCTAGAGATGCCTCGCGGTGAAGGTAGTCGCCGTGACTCACCCATATTGCTTGGGCGACCTTTCATGACAACGACCAACACCGTGATAAATGTGGGTAATGGCACTCTTTCCATGACTGTAGCAAATGAAAGGATTGAAATAAATTTGTTTGACATAATGAAAAATCCTGTGGAACATGATGAGTCTTGCATGCTTGTAAATGAGTTAGATATTGTTGATGAGTGTGTGCATGATGAGTCTAAGTGGCATGATCAAGAGGTTAATGAATTGGAAAGGCTTTTAAATTGCGGTGAGAAGACTGGGGATAATGTGGGGTTCCATGTAATGGCCATTGATGATAAGGCGAGTGATTTTCACCTGTGTGATGACCCATTTCACTCCCTAGGCCACTTCAATGAGAAGTTGGCACCCTCTGTTGTGACACCCCCAATCCTTGAACTAAAAACTCTCCCTGCAAATTTAAAATATGCATTCATAGGAGAGGGAGAGACTTTTCCTGTTATAATTGCATCAAATTTGACCACAGAACAAGAGGCCCAGTTGATAGCTATTTGTGTGAGTATAGAGGGGCCATAGGGTGGACCTTAAAGGACATTAAGGGAATTAGTCCCTCGATGTGCATGCATAAAATTCATCTCTTGAATGGTGCAAAGCCGTCTAGAGAGAGACATAGAAGGTTGAATCCTCACATGGAGGAAGCTGTGAGAAAAGAGGTCCTTAAGTTGTTAGATGCGGAGATTATTTACCCGGTTGCTGTGAGTGAATGGGTAAGCCCGGTGCAAGTTGTGCCAAAAAGATCCGGCATTACTGTTGTCCAAAATGTAAAGGGTGAGGATGTGCCAATTAGGGAAGTGACCGGTCTTAGGATGTGTATTGATTTGAGAAAATTAAATGCTGCAACCAAGAAAGATCACTTTCCATTGCCTTTTATTGATCAAATGTTAGAGAGGTTGGCGGGTCATTCTTACTACTGTTTTCTTGATGGTTTTTTGGGGTACAATCAGATTGCCATAGCCCCCCAAAGACCAATCCAAAACCACCTTCACTTGTCCTTTTGGCACATATGCTTTTAGGAGGATGCCTTTTGGGCTTTGTAATGCACCTGCGACATTTCAAAGGTGTATGAACTCCATTTTTTCTGATATGATTGAGAGGTGTGTTGAGGTATTCATGGATGACTTTTCTGTTGTTGGGGATAGTTTTGAGGGTCGTTTAAATAATTTGGCATCTATTTTGAAAAGGTGTTGTGAAACCAACTTGACTTTGAGTTGGGAAAAATGTCATTTTCTTGTACAATAGGTATTGTGTTGGGGCACATTATGTCGAGTAAGGGGATTAAGGTTGATAGAGCAAAAATTGATGTGATTGCTAAATTAACTCCCCCTAGTTCGGTTAAGGGTGTGTAAAGTTTCCTTGGGCATGCGGGTTTCTATAGGCAACTCATAAAAGACTTTTCAAAAATTTGTAAGCCTTTATGTAATCTGCTTGCCAAGGATACGGAGTTCATCTTTGATCAAGATTGTGTTGATGCTTTCAATTTGCTTAAAGAGAAGTTGACTTGTGCTCCCATTCTTCTAGTCCCAATTGGTCTCACCCCTTTGAGATCACGTGTGATGCCTCACACTTTGCTATCGGGGCTGTTTTAGGACAACGGATAGATAAATTACCTTCTGTCATCCATTATGCAAGTAGAACACTTAATGATGCACAACTGATTTACACCACCACTGAAAAAGAGTTTTTGGCTGTTGTGTTTGCTTTGGAAAAATTTCATTCTTACTTGCTTGGATCGAAGGTGATTATCTATTCTGATCATGCTGCATTAAGATATTTGCTTAATAAGAAGGATGCTAAGCCTCATTTGTTGAGGTGGATGTTGTTGTTACATGAATTTGATGTTGAGATTCGGGAGAAAAAGGGGACCGAAAATGTGGTGGCGGACCATTTATCGAGGCTTGAGGACTACTCGTATTTTAACATTGAAGAGAGTGTGATTCCGGTTAATGAAAATTTTCCGGATGAACAACTTCTCGCTCTACATGTCCAAGAGCCTTGGTATGCGGACTTTGTTAATTATCTTGTGTCTAATTTGATGCCAACACACTTCACTTATGACCAAAAACGTAAGTTCAAGTCGGATGTGAAGCATTATATTTGGGATGATCCTTATTTGTGGAAAATTTGCCCGGATCAAATTGTTAGGAGATGTGTCCCAGACCATGAGCAAAGTAGTGTGTTGCGATTTTGTCAAGAAATCCAATGTGGAGGTCATTTTAGTGGCCAAAAGACCGCGAGGAAAGTGCTTCAATCGGGTCTTTATTGGCCTACTTTGTTCAAAGATGCTCAAAAGTTTTGCATTAGGTGTGATAGGCGCCAAAGGGTTGGTAGTATAGGAAAACGTGATGAGATGCCTCTCCAAAACAATTTAATTATTGATATTTTTGATGTGTGGGGCATTGATTTTATGGGTCCTTTTCCCCCTTCTCATGGTTATCTCTACATACTTGTGGCAGTCGATTATGTATCAAAGTGGGTGGAAGCAATTCCTACTCGTACTAACTGTTGGGTTTTATGGGTCCATGCGCAACGGAATTAAGCATCTAATAACAAAAAACCCAAGAGCCCTAAGATCCGTTCTATATGATTAAATTGAATTCCTATGAGATAGAATTAACCAACCTTAATTGCTTTCCGTTCTTGAGCTATCGAACAATCAAACGATGTGATTTTGATTCACAAACTTCGAACTCTAGGCCTTGATCTTCGTACGAGCAAAGACCCTCTTATGGTATCCACACCATTGAATGAACCAAGAACGATTTCTTGATGATTTCTAGATCATAAACCTTGAAGAATATTGAGAATTTTGTTGTGATTTTCTTTTCAGAAATTCGGCTACCCAATTAGGGTTGACAGACCTTCATATTTATACTACATTAGTATGGTATATGTTTCCTAATCAAATTAGGAAACCAGTCTGTAAACGCCTCTGTGGCTTAAAGTGTCACACGACCAGACGAGTCCCATGGACAAGTTCTATCGCGCGATGTATTATGCCACATCAGGATTCTCTCAATTTTCTTCCTCTGGTTCAATCAATCCATTCTAGTTGTGTGTGACCCAATAGGATTATATTATGTTGGCAATGAGCTCGATCATATCGACTCTCATAAAACATAAGCGGACTCTAGCAAGCCATTATGTTTACCCAAATAATATAACGTAAGAGTTCACGTTTCCAATGGTATACTTCCATTTCTCCCTTTGTCTCACGATGTTATATTGAACACAAGTCATGGTCCACGTCAACTTGTATTTGTTCAATGCTTTCTCGATTCTGAGTATAATGATAATCCAATCGCATTGGGGTATGTCCATACACTTTCATCATTATCACTCATCAAGGGGCCCAAGCAGAACATCTCTCTTTCGAGGGACAAATTCCATCTTGACTTATCATCCTTCCCATCATGATTCCGATCATGCCAAAGACAGCCTTTATAGATATCGTGTTAAGATATCGTTTGACTAAAATCAAACATGACTTTCATCATATGTAAGGTCATGATAATCTCAGGTCTAGGGACTAACTGAAGTAACCTTATGAGATTTAATTATGACATTTGACCATGACATAAATCTCATACGGGTCAAGTCCAGTCACTTGTTCTCTAACAAGTACCCATAAATTTAATGTGCATCACTATGCATATAATCATCATATGATTATCCATTAACATTTATACTAATTATTCACTTAATAATTAGGGACGGAGATTATTACAAGTAAATATGCAAAACATATAATAATCAAATAATAAACTTTTCATATAATAATAAATATTGTCAACACATAAGTGTATCAATCATAGGCCTAGGGCATAACACTAACAGTCTCCCACTTGCACTAGGCCCAATCTCCCATGTATCGAATACCCATGAACCTAACATGACCATCATGCTTAGCTTGCGGGAGAGCCTTAGTTAATGGGTCCGCCATGTTGTCATCAGTGTCTACTCTGCATATCTTTTCGTCTTCCCTTTCGCATATCTCTCGAATATTGTGGAAACTTCGAAGTATGTGTTTAGATCTCTGATGTGACCTTGGTTCCTTTGCTTGTGCAATGGCACCATTGTTGTCACAGTAAAGTTCAATAGGATCTTTGATGCTTGGAACGACTTCCAAATCACTAATGAAATTTATGATCCAAACAGCTTCCTTAGTTGCATCAGATGCCGCTATGTACTCAGCTTCCGCTGTAGAATCAGCGACGGTACTTTGCTTGGAACTTTTCCAACTGACAGTGCCTCCATTTAGCGTAAACAAAAATCCTGTCTGCGATCTGAAATCATCTTTGTCAGTTTGGAAGCTAGCATCTGTGTAGCCTTTTACTACAAGATCTTCTTCCTTTCCTCCAAACACCAAGAATACATCCTTAGTTCTTCGTAAGTACTTGAGGATATTCTTGACTGCTATTCAATGTGGTTCGTCGGGATCCGATTGATACCTACTCGTCATGCTTAGAGCACTCGAGACATCGGGTCTAGTACATAACATAGCATACATGATAGACCCAATTGCCGAAGAATATGGAATACCATTCATTCTCTTTCGCTCATCATTAGTCTTAGGGCTTTGAGTCTTGCTAAGAGATACACCATGCAACAGTGGCAAGTTTCCTCTTTTAGAATTTTCCATTTGGAATCTTCTAAGAACCTTGTCAATGTAAGTATTTTGACTTAAACTAATCATCCTTTTAGATCTATCTCTATAGATCTTGATACCAAGGATATATGCAGCTTCGCCCATATCTTTCATCGAAAAACACTTTCCCAACCAAGACTTGACAGTCTGTAGTGCAGAAATGTCATTTCCAATGAGTAAGATATCGTCAACATACAACACTAAAAATAGTGCTACGCTCCCACTAATTTTCTTGTATACACAAGGTTCATCTTCGTTCTTGATAAAGCCAAACTCTTTGATTGCTTCATCAAAACGTAGATTCCAACTCCAAGAAGCTTGCTTCAATCCATAAATGGATCTCTGCAATTTACACACCTTGTTAGAATTTTCTAGACTGACAAAACCTTCAGGTTGTATCATGTATACATCCTCAAGTAACTTCCCATTTAGGAAAGCCGTCTTGACATCCATTTGCCATATCTCATAGTTCAGGGGCGGATCCAGGGGGGGCAGGTGGGGGCACTCGCCCCCCCAGCGGCGGAAATGCAGTGGAAATTTTTTTTTTGCCCCCACCATATTTTTGTTATATATGTATATATATAATTAACTTCAAGATTAACACCAGTGAGTGGTGTGGTTCAGTGGTAGAAGGGGTGAAGTTAAAGCCTTTGGTGTTTCCTTTCAAATCCATGTTCGAACCCTGCTACCTACATTTTCAATTAATTTTGTCTTCCATCTTTGCTATTCTTTCTCTTAACAGTTTTGTTTTTCTCTTTCTCCTAATTTCCTCACATTTTTTCAATCTTAATTAATTCGTTAGGCTTTTCCCATTTTTTTTGTTTTTGGTCTTTCTTCCTATTATCCCAAGTTTAATTAGCAAATTTGAATTTCTTTTTTGTACGAGTAATATATTTTAATAAATTGTTTGCGTTAAATACTTCAACATTATTTCAATCGTTCTTTGAATTATTTACTTTTATCATTTTTGTTAACTAAAATACATTGTATTTCATGGATCTGACCCATTTTTTACTTGTCCGACCCGAAATTTTTTTTTCGGGGGCGCTGCCCCCGAACCCCCGTGTAATCTTGCCCCCCCTCGGCCAATTCCTGGCTCCGCCCCTGTCATAGTTATAATATGCGGCTATGGCAATTAAAATTCTAATAGACTTAAGCATAGCTACAGCCGAAAAAGGTTTCATCATAGTCAATGCCATCAATCTGCCTATATTCCTTAGCTACAAGCCTAGCCTTATAGGTGTGCACCTTCCCATCCATGTCGGTCTTCTTATTGAAGACCCATTTGCACCTATGGTTTTTACACCTTCGGGTGGGTCAATCAAGTTCCAAACTTGATTATCAGCCATGTATTGTAATTCGGACTTCATGGCCTCTTGCCATTTTTCCGAATCAGGAGCGGACATCGCTTCATGATAGCAAGTAGGTTCATCATTTTCGATAACTCCACTTCATCACTTTTCGTGACGAGAAATCCATATCTCTTGGGTTCGGATCGTGACCTACCACTTCGGCGATGAGCTTGTGCATCTTGAACCGGTTCCACAATTCCTTGTGAACTTGGTTCAGCTTCTACCATTGGTTCAATGTTGTTTTCGGGTTCTCGAATTTCTTTGAGATCTATTTTACTCCCACTGGTTCCTTTGCGAAGAAACTCCTTTTCTAAGAAAGTACCATTTCGAGCAACAAACACTTTTTTCTCGTTTTGGTTGTAGAAATAGTATCCTTTGGTTTCCTTAGGATAACCCACGAAAACACATTTATCAGACTTAGGTGCTAGCTTGTCAGAAGTTAACTTCTTGACATATGCATCGTAACCCGAATCTTCATGAAAGACAAACTAGGTTTTCTTCCATGCCACATCTCATATGGGGTCTTTTAAACCGAGTTGGTAGGAACTCTGTTTATAGTGAAAGCAGCAGTTTCTAGTGCATGTCCCCAAAAGGATAAAGGAAGCTCAACTTGACTCATCATAGAATGAACCATGTCCAACAAAGTTCTATTCCTCCTTTCAGACACACCATTTCATTGTGGTGTTCCGGGTGGAGAGAGTTCTAAAACGATTCCACAACTCTTAAGATGACTGTCAAATTCTTGGCTCAAATATTTGCCACCTCGATCGGATCGAAGTACTTTAATAGTTTTGCCAAGTTGATTTTGTACCTCATTTTGAAATATTCGAAATATCTCGAACAATTCACTTTTATGTTTCATTAGATAAACATATCCAAATCTACTATAATCATCAGTGAATGTTATGAAGTACTGAAATCCTCCCCTAGCATTGCTACTCATAGGTCCACACACATCGGTATGTATGAGGCCTAATAAGTCGCTCTCCCTTTCACCAGTTTTGGTAAATGGGTTCTTGGTCATCTTGCCAAGTTAACAAGATTCACATGTCTTATATGATTCATAATCATGTGAGTCTAAAAATCCATCTTTTTGGAGTTTAGAATTGCGTTTCTCATTTATATGACCAAGACGACAATGCCATAAGTAAGTGTGGTTTACATCATTGGGTTTAGATCTCTTGTTAATGTTATAGACATCATTATCACGATTTTCAACATCAAGGTTATAAAGGCCATTGAATGAAATAGCAGTACAATAATGCATATCACTCTTGTAAATAGAAAACTTCTTATCACATATAAGAAAATTAAAACCTTCATTATCCAAACATGAAATCGAAATAGTATTCCTACTTAAAGCTGGAACGTAATAACAATTGTTCAAAACAAGTATTAGTCCACTAGGTAAAGTAACTTCATAAGTTCCTACATCTAATGCAGCAACTCTTGCTCCATTCCCCACACGTAGGTCCACTTCACCCTCTTCAAGCATCCTTCTGTTCTTTAGACCCTGCACATTTAAACAAATGTGAGTTTCACATCCGATATCCAATACCCAAGAACTAGAAGTAGATAGGAATATATCTATAACAAAGATACCTGAAGTCGAAGCAACACCTTTGCTCTTCTTCAGTGCTTCCTTGTATTTTGAGCAGTTTCTCCTCCAATGTCCAATCTCATTGCAATGGAAGCAGACTGCGTCCTCTTGGGACTTGGTCTTAGCCTCTTTGGGTTTGGCACCCTCTTTGGGTTTGGTAACATTTGCCTTAGGATTAGCAACTTTTGCCTTTCCCTTACCCTTGAAACCCTTCCCCTTGTTAACCATCAACACTTGATCGGTTTTCTTCTTGACAATATTGGTTTCCGCAGTGTTCAACATTTGAACTAACTCGGAAAGGTTCTTATTCATGCCCCCCATGTTATAGTTCATTATGAAATTACTAAAACCTTCGGGCAATGAATTCAATATCATGTCAGTAGCCAACTCTTTGCTAATTAGAAAACCGAGCCTTTCAAGATGCTCAATGTGGCCCTTCATCTTTATGAGATTTATTCAAGACATCATATGTCTAGGCATATTTTAATCTCATCTTATGCCTTGGGTCCAAAACCATTTTGATAACCCAATTAAGTTCATTCACTTTAAACGTATAGGAACCACCATTTCCTCATCTTGCTAGCATTCGAATAGAATCAAAGTACCTTGCTATGGAAAGCCCACCCAAAACTATTCGAATGGTCTCAAGTGTTTTAATCATGAATTGGCATAAATAACTTAAAAGTTAAATGAATGTTCTTTAAAGTAGATTATAATCATATCAGCAAAGATAATCATAATCGTGCACCAGGTAAGTTCCCAGAAAGATAGGTGAGCCACAAGGACTACTTAAGTACCAAATTTCTCCTTCGACAGAACTCTCCTAGACTTGCACAATCAGAAATCAGCTCTGATTTGCAACATAATCAACACTTTGAATAAAAAATCAGTTTCCTTTTAAATTTTGCATAAAATGACTTGTTTCTCATATACAATCAGAAAACCAAAATATTAATGTTTCAATCTAAACATTCAGGAAATTACAATACAATGTTTCAACTAAACATCTAACAAAATTCTTAACACATAAGAACACATAATTCATGCATCGCAACAATTAATAAAATCATATTTTAATTAACTAAGCATACATAAACAATGAATTAATCTAGCATAGCCCTATAAACATAAATTCCAGAAATTTATAGCATCCAGATTAATACATAAACATATCAGATTGTAAACACATTCACAGATCAACAAGATTGTTTAACAAACTGATTCTGCCCAGATTGGGCTAGTTTTGTCGCGTGACTATGAATGTGATGCCCAAGATCGCGGCTCTTTTTTGTTTTGTTTATTTGTTGAACTTCTTTCTCGTGTAAGGGGTCACCGCCTCATATCGGTTTGAAGACATCCAGTTTAAATTGAAAAATGGAGTCGCCACGCCATTTTGATTTCCTCAAAACTTTGAAAAAAAGGATTAGGGTACGGAGGTTAAGTTACCCCTTGGGAAGAACGTTTGGCGTTCACCCAAGGAGCCTTGCCGAAGCAAGTCTTCCAAGGTCCGACTTTCGTGCTTGCCTTTGTGCTTTCATGTGTGGGATCTGTTTTGATAAAAAAGGGGGGGGGAATGTGCCAAGTGGTCTTCCGGATGTATAAACCATGAGTTGGTTATCGCTCGGGATTCCTTGGATTTTTATATGTTCGGGACTTTGATCCCATGCTCATCTAGGACTTACGATCATCATTATGAGACCTTGGGTCACATGTGATCGGAATAGGGACGCCTCTTTTTATAGTCCAAGAATGAGACTCTTTAGAAAGGAAGGACCTTTGCCCATCAATCCTACATCTTGAGAAGATTTGAGCTTGATAGGGACATTTGTGCTCGTCTCAAGTGATGATCGGAGATGTAGGGGCTCAAGTTCATCCGTTTCTAAAGGAATATTCGACTATGGCATCATTATGTGGAGGAAACGATATAAAGATATGACCTTTACACCATTACGCCCCAAGAGATGCATCAAGTACCAAAGGGACTAAGGGTAGGGGTATAAAGATTGGATCTTTATACTCATCCTATGCCTTTTGTGCCTTAAAAAGGTCACTAGGCAATCATTGGAGAGTGATCCAACCATGAGAGACATGGGGAAATGCATTTTTAAAGTAAAGATGACATTTTTATGCAAACATGTGTAATGAACACTATGCAAGATAGGACTAGGAATGTAAAGGGAGGACCTTTATGGCTTTCCTATGTCCTTTAAGAACCATTTAGGTGGACAATCCTTGGAAGCAAGGTCTATAGGAAGGGGGATGACATTTATGAATAAAGATGACATTTTTAATGAAAAAGATGACATTTTTATATGGAAAAGATGACATTTTCACATCATCATGTGAGAGATCCACACTAGAACAAGCCATTTATGGTCTTATTGTTCATCCTTGGGATGGATCCTCCATGAATCCTATGTGATAGGGGAATGGGGGGTATTATGATCTACATAGATAAGGACTTGATTTTTATGACAATAAATCAAATATAAAGCAAGTAAATAGCAATATAAATGGCAGGGAGCAATATAACAAGAATAACAAGTATATTTTAAAGAGAAGAGGAGGAGAGGTTACCAATGGTGGTGTTCCTCTATCTCCCTTGAAGGTTTCCTAAGGAAGGAGCAACTTTGGAGGGATTTTGGAGAGGAGGGAGGTGATTTTGAGAGGTTTCTGCTTTCTGGAATTTTGTGGTTCTATGTTGGCAGAGTAACAGTGCCAAAAATTATATATCAAAATGAATAGAGGAGGCCTCTATTTATAGGCAATTTTGTGCTGGCTAATGAAGCCGTGCGGCTGTAACCCTTGGCTAATGAAGCCGTGCGGTCTTATCCATTAGTGACTCAGCCTGTTTCTAGAATCATGCAAGGTGGCATTCTAGAAGCTCTTTCCAATGAGGGACTACGTGGAATTTTAATTCCTAACAAGTCCTTCACCCCTTGGAAGGTTTGGGAAAGTTCCAAAATTGCCCCTAAACTCTAGGAAAGTCCGGGGAATTGCCGAGAAACTTAACCGGAAGGCATGAGCCAGATTTGGGTACTTACAGAAGCCCCTCGGCAACGTCACTTGCAGGGCGAGTGGGGTTGTCGATAAAAAAGGATCCAATCTGGGAACTGCCGAGACGGATTGGGTGACCAAGGTGGTTGAGTGGCTGAACCTTTGGAAGGCTACCTACGTATCCCGGAGGAATCAAGCCTTGATCGTAGTTCGAAAAAGATCCACTGGGAAAGGGGTGTCATATGTGACGAATTGGCTGAACCTAAAGTAGGATACCTACGTATCCCGGAGGAATCAAGCCAGGTCGTAGTTTGGGGTCCACTGGGGAATGGCGAAGAGAGACTGGTATCTTGCTAGGAAGATAGAAGGAAAGTGACCTAGGAGGTCAAATAGCTGATCCTACTGGGGATATGTCGGATGAAGGAAGTGACCAATGTGGTCGGATATCTGGACCTTTATGAGGGGCTACTTCACCACTGAGGAGTGATGAAGGAACAGAGTGACCAATGTGGTCGGATGGCTAGACCTTTATGAAAGGCTCATGCACCACTGAGGAGTGATGAATGAAAAGGGTGACCATTGCGGTCGGATGGCTGGACCTTTATGAAAGGCTACCTATGTATCCCGGAGGAATCAAGCCTTGGTCGTAGTTCAAGTCTCACTAGATAGTTAGGAACAATGTCTAGGATCCTTGAGGTTTTGACGATTAATGGATGAGTCACCTGAGTTTGACAATTAATGGAGG
The DNA here is from genome assembly GCA_022495995.1 of Adenophora triphylla var. japonica. Classification (NCBI taxonomy): domain Eukaryota; kingdom Viridiplantae; phylum Streptophyta; class Magnoliopsida; order Asterales; family Campanulaceae; genus Adenophora; species Adenophora triphylla. Next base: position 463,827 of record JAFEMH010000699.1, read on the forward strand.
TTGTCACCTGATTGACAATTAATGGAGGTTGTCACCTGATTGACAATTAATGGAGGTTGTCACCTGAAGAAACTAAAGCTTACGTCCCTATCGAGGAGATAGAGGTAGCTAAAGTTGGAAAAACTTGAGCGTACTTCACTATCTATGAGATAGAGGTAGCTAAAGTTGGAGAAACTTGAGCCTACTTCACTATCTATGAGATAGAGGTAGCTAAAGTTGGAAAAACTAAAGCGTACTTCACTATCTATGAGATAGAGGTAGCTAAAGTTGGAGAAACTTGAGCGTACTTCACTATCTATGAGATAGAGGTAGCTAAAGTTTGGAGAAACTGAAGCGTACTTCACTATCTAGGAGATAGAGGTAGCTAAAGTTGGAAAAACATGAGCGTACTTCACTATCGAGGAGATAGAGGTAGCTAAAGCTTAGAGAAACAGAAGCGTACTTCACTATCTATGAGATAGAGGTAGCTAAAGTTGAATCTTGACAATTCGGAGGATGTCACCTAGCGTTATTCCGTTATAACGGAAGTAACGGAGGCGTCTTCGAGAGGAAAGTTTATTCTCCTTAGAGATAATGGATATCCTTGGGAAACAGCGTTACTCTGGTTAAGAGATAATGGGAATTGTATGCCTAAGTGAAAAGTCCAGGGGTAAAAGTGTAAATTCAGCTTAGAGCGGATGAAGCCGCCCGACGAGAGATGGGGAAAAAGAAGCCGTCTGGCTTGAATCTTAATTTCACCAGATTATTTAAACAGACTTGAAACGGGCTTGGGCGCCATTGTTGCCGAGGAGAAGAGAGAGAGTAGAGAGAGAATTTTTCATAATTCTTCAATTCCCTTGCTTCTACTACTCAAGATGGCTCCGGAGGGTAATATTGTGCCTAGGCAAGCACGGAGGACCTTGTCGGAAGCTGCTAGGAGGAGATGGAGGGAGCTCGTTCGAACCGAGCAAAAGTATGATTTCAACACACCTCCTTCCGAGCTCTATCCCGGTAGGAGGGAGCACAAATCTACAAAACCTCAATCTATTGGGGTAAGCATTCTTAATTTGCTTGATTTTGTCAATTTTGATTGATTTAGGGCTTGACTCGATTTTTAGGAATTTTTCGAATTTTCCTATGATTTTTGTTGATTATTTTGGGAATTTGATGATTAACCTATGATGTTAGGGACATAAATGAGCATGCATGCGCAATTTATTTGAGGAATATGAGAATGACTCACTTTTTTGAAAATAAAATAAGAAAAATAATGTCTAAAATGTGACGGAGTCCTTGCATGTGCTAGAACTAGGTCAATTTCTGATCATGGATGGGAAAACAAGATTTTGGACGATGAAAAGGATTCATGCATGCCATTTTGAAAAATTAATGCTAACGTACAGAGAACATTGTGAAAATTGGGCTTTTGTACTTAGGAGAGCAATGTGCTCGGGATGACGTGTTTCAAATGATGAAGGACACGCTTTCTAGGCAAAGGATGCTAGAAATCTCTTATGAATGCTTTTCTTTGAAAATATGTGCACTTTTGAATATATGCATGCTTTTGAAATGAGATGAAGGACTGACACATTTTTTGTTGAGTTTTCCTACAGGAGAACAAGTGGAGGGGACCCTCTGAGGTGGCTGTGAAGTTGTGGGATAGGATGCCCAACTTCGAGAAGGATGGGGTGAATCCCAAGAAGTTGGTGATGGCGACCGGGCTCGATTCTTTCATTAACGCTATCAGCAGAGGTATCCATGTGACCTCTAAGAGCAAGGGGCTAGTCCAGGCCCTCTCGAAGTTCTGGTGGGACACCACTCACAGCTTTCATCTTAGCTGGGAAGAGATCATGGTGACTCCGGTCGACTTTACTGCTATCACTGGCTTGCAGTTCACTAGGAGGCCTGTGACCTGGAGAGATCACATCACTGCAGACGAGTTCAGAGATTTGGTGGGATTTGACCTCTGTCCTAAGGGGCTTGGGATGGAGACGAGGTATGTTGAGGTGGCGGTTCTGGAGTGTATTCAGGGGTTTGCCGCCTATAAGTACCCAAATCCGGATCGTCAAAATCCGTTAGAAGTTAACCGGAATCCGTTAACTGGCCAGCTCTAGGTTAACCAGAACCCGTTAAGCTCCCTGTTCCCAAGCCAACGAGACATCTCGGGACTGCCCCATGCATCCCGACGTCAAACCTACTCAACACACGTCGTCGCACGTAAAAGTACAGCTTTCCTGAAAAATGCACTTTTCGGCACTTTCCGGGGGCATTTCGGACATTTTCCGGACAGTTATTTAAAAAAGGGACAAAACCGGGGATAATGGCACGAAATCCCATGAACCTGGTGAGTCACTGGACACGTGCCACGCATGACACATCTCCCTTGTCAACCTCAATCACATTTCAGTGTGAAAAGACTAAAATATCCCTGGTATGCAGTCCAAGTCCGGCCGGACTCTTTTGCAGACAATCCAGAATTGCCAGCAAGTCCCTCCAATTTCCAAAGTATCACAAAACCCCCTGGAATTCAGCCTAAGTCCGTTCGGACTCTTTTGCAAATTTCACCTATAAATACAGAGGGCTGTCAAACATTTTGACAACAACAAAATTCACCCAAAATTCTCTCTAGCCACGGCCCAAACCAGTTTCCATCTCTCCCGAGGTCCCGTTTCACCTCGATTTGCGTGAAAACTCCGTATTTCAACCAAATACAAGCCCCACCACCTCAAAACACCATTCCAAACAACTTTTCATATCCCGTATACGCCCATCGAGCCAAAGGAGCCGACCCTAGCCATAGGTAGTGCTCTCTCTCCCTAAACTCTTGTTCCGTCTTGATTTACGCGCCAGTTGCTACAACTGTTTTGGACGAACGTTGTTAAAATGTAGACGTCACAGTCTAACGGGGTCCGATACGTTTTAGTCCTTGATCCTCTTCTCTTTCCGTAAGAGAAGTAATCTCGAGTTAAAACGGTGTTCCGGCCCTGTTTCGTTACTTTTTATTATATTTATAAATTCTGGATCGTTTGATCTGTTGATCGTCATTTACTTTTATGTCATTTACAAATTCCGGATCGTTTGATCCGTCGATCGTCATTTACTTTTACGCAACTTTACAATTCCGAGCTGTTTGGCTCGTCAATCGTACTTTATAATTCCGGGTCGTTTGATTCCGTCGATACCGCACTTTAAATACTGTCATTTACAAGTCCGAGCCGTTTGGCTCGTGATAGTATTTACTTATCAAAGTCCGAGTCGCAAAAACGATTCATTGATCGCATATCATTTAATGCCTTTTTCCCGTAAAATCGCTAACAATGTAATGCCCTGTTCAAAACCGGAGTTCGACATTCGAACTCTCTTTCAAAAACACGCAAAATGACGTTTGGCATCCAAACGATCATCTTCAAACTTAAAAGCCGACATTTGACACTCAAAATCATTTAATGCTTTATTCCCGTAAAATTGCTAACAATGTAATGCCCGGTTCAAAATCGGAGTTCGACATTCGAACTCTCTTTCAAAAAACGCGAAATGACGTTTGGCATCCAAACGATCATCTTCAAACTCAAAATCCGACGTTTGACATTCAAATGCTCTTTTCTTAAAAGTCAACATTTGACACTTAAAGAAGGATCAAAATCAGCACTCGCGCCACTTCTCCTAAAAAACTTCAAAACCGACGTTTGTCATTCAAACGCTCGCCTTTTCAAACAGAATCACAAAAATCAACGTTTGCATTCAAACCAAGATTAAGCTTGTCATTCAAGCCCCCATTTTCAAAATGCAAACACACACACACATGCACACATTTTCGAGAAAGGTAGAAAGACTCGTCATACGAGGCATTTTGGGTGATCTCAAAATACTCTTCCCGAAACGTAACGTGACCTCCGAACCTAACAATTTATGGTACTCAAAAAAGATTTTTTCTCGTTTTTGCTACCAATAAAAATGACACCCCGTTTTCAAAGCTTTTTCCTAAGTTTTTGCTACCAATAAAAACGACACCATTTTCAATCAAAAGCCATTTTTCAACGTTTGGGCTCAAAATACAAAACCGCGTGGCGACTCCTCTCCTTACCGAAAGCGAGGTCTCAGACACCAACCCCGCGAAAGACAACCGCTTTCACCGCGCGCGAAATCTGGGTAATTTCAGTTGGCGACTCCGCTGGGGACTTGGATACTTTTTCAAAACTACCGTTGTTTTCAAAAATCCTTCCTTGGGTCAAACTTTCGTTTACCCTTCCTCGTTTTTGTGTGCGTGTGTTACTTTAAACCTCGAACGGTTTTTTCAAAAAGGGTGTTACATTAGCGTCTTTTTCAAAATCATAACATGTTCGTGCATTCCCGTTCATATTTGATTTTCATGTTACATTTTGAACTGCGCATAAAATTCTTTAAGACACATCCTGAAAATCTCTGTTTTACTCAGAAAAATAATTTTTGTGACCGCACACTACTCGCACTTGCTGCCTCGGTACACCGCACTTCACGTGCACTTGCTGCCTCGGTACACTGCACACTACGACCCGTAACCTGGGATGACCATTCAGTTGCAGCTCGGTTGGTCTGCCAGACACCTTTCGAGTGCGCACGTGTAAGTACCCAAATCTGGCTCATGCCTTCCGTTTAAGTTTCCCGGCAATTCCCCGAACTTTCCTAAAGTTTAGGGGCAATTTGGGAACTTTCCCAAACCTTCCGAGGGGTGAAGGACTTGTTAGGAATTAAATTCCACGTAGTCCCTCGCTGGAAAAAAGCTTCTAGAATGCCACCTTGCATGATTCTAGAAACAGGCTGAGTCACTAATGGATAAGACCACATGACTTCATTAGCCAAAGGTTACAGCCGTACGGCTTCATTAGGAAGCACAAAACTGCCTATAAATAGAGGCCTCCTCTATTCATTTTGATATACAATTTTGAGCACTGTTACTTTGCCAAAATACAAACACGAATTTCCAGAAATCTGAAACTACTCAAAATCACCTTCTTCCTCTCCAAAACCCCTCCAAAGTTGCTCCTTCCTTAGGAAATCTTCAAGGGAGATAGAGGAACACCACCATTGGTAACCTCTCCTCCTCTTCTCTTTAAAATATACTTGTCATTCTTGCTATATTGCTCTTTGCCATTTATATTGCCATTTACTTGCTTTATATTTGATTTATTGCTATAAAAATCAAGACTTTATCTATGTAGATCATAATACCCCCATTCCCCTATCACATAGGATTCATGGAGGATCCATCCCAATGATGAACAATAAGACCATAAATGGTTTGTTCTAGGGTGGATCTCTCACATGATGATGTGAAAATGTCATCTTTTCCATATAAAAATGTCATCTTTTTTCATTAAAAATGTCATCTTTATTCATGAATGTCATCCCCCTCCCCATAGACCTTGCTTTCAAGGATTGTCCACCTAAATGGTTCTTAAAGGACATAGGAAAGCCATAAAGGTCCTCCCTTTACATTCCTAGTCCTAGCTTGCATAATGTTCATTACATATGTTAGCATAAAAATGTCATCTTTCCTTTAAAATGCATTCCCCATGTCCCTCATGGTTGGATCACTCTCCAAGGATTGCCTAGTGACCTTCATAAGGCACAAAAAGGCATAGGATGAGTATAAAAATTCAATCTTTATACCCCTCCCCTTAGTCCCTTTGTTACTTGAAGCATCTCTTGCAGCGTAATGGTGTAAATGTCCTATCTTTACATCATTTCCTCCACATAAAGATGCCATAGCCGAATATTCCTTTAGAAAAGGATGAACTTGAGCCCCTACATTTCCGATCATCACTTGAGACGAGCACAAATGTCCCTATCAAGCTCAAATCGTCTCAAGATGTAGGATTGATGGGCAAAGGTCCTTCCTTTCTAAAGAGTCTCATCCTTGGACTATAAAAAGAGGTGTCCCTATTCCGATCACATGTGACCCAAGGTCTCATAATGATGGCCGTAAGTCCAAGATGAGCACGGGCTCAAAGTCCCGAACATATCAAAATCCAAGGAATCCCGAGCGATAACCAACTCATGGTTTATACGTCCGGAAGACCACTTGGCACATTCCCCCTTTTTATCAAAACACATCCCACACACGAAAGCACAAAGGCAAGCACGAAAGTCGAATTTTGGAAGACTTGCTTCGGCAAGGCTCCTTGGGTGAACGCCAAACGTTCTTCCCAAGGGGTAACTTAACCTCCGGACCCAAATCCTTTTTTTCAAAGTTTTGAGGAAATCAAAATGGCGTGGCGACTCCATTTTTCAATTTAAACCGGATGTCTTCAAACCGATGTGAGGCGGTGACCCCTTACACGAGAAAGCGGTTCAACACAAAAAAAAGCCGCAATCTTTTGGGCACCACATTCACAGTTTGGCGACTCCGCTGGGGAAAATCAAAAAAGCTTTCATTTTTAAATAAAAAAAATGATACTTGGTATATATGTGGAAACCATTAAACTTCCCGTTATCTCCTCCTAACACGAGTGTAGGATAAAATATGGTCTAACAATGCCACGTACCGGTATCTTTTCGAAAAAAAAAAAGAAAAGCTTTTTTGAGTGGGTTAGCTTTCCGCCGCGGATCCGATTCTCGTGCTTGCTTTCCTTTCCTTGCTTTTTTGCATGCATTTTGGTTCTTGGAATTGTGCATATTCTGGATACTGAACAGGAAGCATTCTGGAGCTGAAAAGGTGCCAAAACGTTCGGGGAAACAACCTGCAAATGAAAAAAAATGGAACCTGGAAAATTGATTGATGTAGCCGTACGGCTTGATTCTCCCTGGATCCTAGTCGGGCGGCTTCATTGGCAATTCCACCAGGACACTTTTGAGGTTAATCTGGTAGCCTTGGCAGCTTGGGGCTATTCAGTTCCAAGACTGACCGGGCTCCAGAAAATTTACGTGCTTATTTGCTGCATTTTCCCCCATCCCGAAAATCATTCCTTTAAAACACATTTCTGATAATTTCTATTTTAACTCAAAAAGGAACATTTTTAGGAGGCCGCACACTACGCGCACCTTATATATCTTGTACACTTTGCACACACGTCCCTTTAACCCGGGGTGGTTGTTCATCTGCAGTCACGGACAGCATTACGATGCTCCCGGGCGCGCACGGAATCATCCCAAACTCCTCATGGCAGCCAGTGTCGACCAATGCACAGTCCGTGCCACACATCTTAAAACCGTGACTTTTGGTTGATTTTTGGTCTAGACCGTGTCATATAGCCTAGTTGTATACCCCCGTAAAGGTCAAACCTTAGCCCATGACGGAAGTCAGGATCCTTCGCGCAAGCGAAACTCTGCCGAAATTCTGCCAAGGAAAAATTGGCAGAATCTTGACTCCGGCATTGACTTTGACTTTGACCCACATGGGATACGTAAGAGTTGATCCCGAGTCCGTGCCAAAAATCCAAAGATCTTTCGCGCAAGCGGAGCTCTGCCGAAATTCTGACAAGGAAAAATTGGCAAGATCTTGAACCGGCATTGACTTGGACTTTGACTCGCACAACGTATGCAACAAAGTTCAATGTGACACTGTGTCATCCGGATTTTACCGTCCGACCCATGCTTATTATCTTCTTGGACAATGCCTAAAGTCAAAACGTCAAACGCACAAGCGAAACTCTGCCAAAATTCCGTTAAGGCTGAAAGACGAGTCTTTCCCGGCATTGCCTTGACTATAATCCGCATCGCTCGTGCGTTAAAAGTTCCTATGACCCACTAGACCCATTAGGAGCGTTCTTCTCTCTCGGTCGGTGGGATCCGCGTGCCATATAGGACCCTCGCCTGGGGCTGTCCACCCTGGGAGGTCGAAATACAGGTGGAATACGAGGGGCTTATAGACGTAGTGACAGAGCCCACAGATCCAGGATCTAGAGTATTGGCGAAAAAGAAGGGCAACCCCTTTTCCAACCAAATAGAAATTAATAAAAGACACCGTTTTAAGTAAACTGAAAGATTCTTAATTTGCATATTGCTTGAGCCTTCAGCCTAAACACCTACCCCAGAGTCTAAACCTTGCCTATCCCTTTCCCGCAGCGAGAAAGAAGTGGGTGAGAATACCGGGTCAGCGGCTTGTCAGCGCAGAATTTTCAGATAGCTCGCGAGAGTCCTCAGTTTTGTCAGTCCACAGAGTCAGAATGACAGATTTGACAGAAAGCTGCAGTGGTTTGGGTAACCAGATGATTAGGGAAGAGGAGCTAGCCTTAGATATGGAAAACAGTCGTAAGGTCCATGAGGAACAACAAGCCATGCTTATCGATGCGCTCCGTCGTCATGGGGTTCAGATAGTGGTTGAGTCCAACGGTTCCCTGGTTATGGTAGAAGATGAGACTCCAGAAGCAGCCATCTCAGCTCCCCCAGCCTATAACCAATGCCCTCCTCTATCAACATATGATCCCTTACCAAGGACTACCCCTTTTCAGTCCTTTCCAACATCCCAGACCATTAGGGTTCCAACGCCCTCGCCTCCTCAGATAAGACCTAGCTTTGTTCCCTACCAACAGAGAGAAAATGCCACAACTATCACAGCTACTCAGCCTCCGCATCATCTCATGGGACTCACTCCCCCTCCTTAGCATGAACCAAATTTCCTTATCCCAAAACTCCAGTATCAACCTGACATTTCCAACTTCGTCAATGCTTGTGAATTTGCCTATCTCCCAGACAGTGACAGCGAAGAGTCAGTCGGAAATGAGAATAGGAATGGATGGATTTACAGTGATGATGACAGCTCAGTAGAATGAATGAACATGGAGCCAATGGAAATATTACCCGAAGGACCAGATAGGGTAGAAAATCACAGACCGGGAAGGGGGGACTGTATCACTTCAAAGTGTGTCTGTCACCTTTGCAAGGGCTCAGAAGAGAAAATGGATGCAATTTCAGATGAGGCAGGGTATGAATTCCACATCCTAGAATTCAACACTCCTTACAAAGACTTGGTTGGTGAATGGAAAAACTTGATCGAAGCTTTAGCTTAAAAAGGGAAGTGGGCTCCACCCGCCGATCTAGAACACGTAAGCGTCATTGAGGCTAAACCCCCATCGGGAAGAGTAGACTCCATTACAGTGTTAAGGGTCACCCCTGAGACTTTGTTCGAAGAAGAATGTATGGAAGCTCTAGAAAGGGTCTTAAAGTTTGAAGCGACCCCGATCCCCTTCCTATCTTATGACGACAGTGATGTCTTCTTGGTAATCCCTAAGTCAGGGGAAGAGTCCAGAATACCCCTTATATGGCGCCAAGTATCCCGAACTTCTTTTGCCCTCATTGGTCATCAGAGTCAAGATGAAAGTTCCAACATAAGTTACTATAGTGAGACTGAGGAGGACATAGTTGAAATGCCAGAAGGAATGGTGGAAGAGTGGTTAGCCCAGAAGCCAAAAAGCCCAGAAAACCCTCCCGTGAGTAAAGAACAGGAATGTGCCATGAGGTTTGACCCCACAAAAATCCTTATCGATGATGGAATCTCCCACTTCAGGAAGTGTTTGGCCAACGTCAAAGATGCCGTCAGAAGGTTGACCCTGAGAGAAAGAAGGGATATTTTTGACAGTGATGAGGAATGTGACCCCGCTCTGTTTAAAAAGTTGCTATGTCAAAGTGAGGAAGCCATTAGCAAAACCTCCAAACCCTGGGAACGATAATTCCTGTTGCATGTTGACCCTGAAAAGCTTGAATGAAACTGTCAAAGCCTTGAGTGAGGAAGATGAAACGGAAATCAGCCAGTTTGTAAGCCAATGGGGAAGTCAGAATTCAGAAAGGGCTAGAAAGCCAGTGACCTGGGATCAGATTCGGGAAGCTGCCTATGCCTCTGGTAGTGCTGTTAATCAAATTAACCAGCAGAGTTGGCCATATGCCAGCAAAAGCCCGCCTCTAACCTTGAAGGAGCTGAAGGAATCCTCCGGTAGGACTGATGACTCTGAAAAGTCTAATGTTTATGTGATGACTCGGTCTGGACAGATGAGTGTGGAGCAGCCTAAGGGTGACAAAAGAAATGCCATCTCCGAGCCAAAGACAGACAAAAGACCTTACAAGCCAGAAGCAGAAAAGCCAGACTCTGAAAAAGAGGACTCGGTGTTGACTCAGTTGAAGTGTACTCAAGCCAATATCTCCCTGTAGTCCCTGTTGACATCCTCATACCCTCACAAACTGAAGCTAGAAGAAAGTTTGGCCAAGACCATGGTGCCCATAGATGTCACCCCAGATGAGGTCGTCCAGATGATTGGAAATATCCACAATGGAAATATCATCACCTTCACTGACTTGGACTTGCCAAAATATGGGGCTAGTCATAACGAACCCCTTTACATTACAGTTCAGTTGGAAGAACGCCGATTATCAAGGGTATTAGTTGACGGAGGGTCTGCAATGAACGTCCTGCCAGCAAAAATGATGGATCTGTTGGACTTGAAGCCTGTAGATTTGAAACCTTCAAGGCCTACGATTCCACTGCTCGGTCAGTTTTGGGGATTGCTACTCTTAAATTATGGTTTGGGAAAAAGGCCATAGATGTGGACTTCCAAGTGATTGACATTCCCATTTCATTTACCGCTTTGCTGGGATGACCTTGGATTCACCAGATAAATGGGGTAGCCTCTACTTTTCACCAATGCATCAAATTCCAATCAAGTGATGGGACTATTACTACTATCTACGGAGACAGTGTCACTGTGGAAGGAACTAGTCCGGGAGGTATCCCAATACTGGAGATCAAGCATGATGATGAAGGGTTTGCCTTGACCGGATTCTCTGTAGCCTCCTCCAAAGCGCAAGTGTGTTGCACCGACCTCACTGCTACCTCTGACAAAATACCTCCTGCCATGCAAATGATGAGAAAGATGGGTTATCTTCCGGGGCATGGACTGGGTAAAAGACTTCAGGGTCGCAATGCTGTCATTGATGTAAAGGAACAGACCACCCGACACAGCTTGGGATACAAACCGAATTCTCAGGATGACAGAAAGGCTAAAGGGACAGTTCAGGAAAAACGAAGTGAAGGGATCCGTCTCCATCCTTACGGCTTGTCTCTGACCCAGTATTTCACAAGAGGTGGGACCCAATATGATGAAAGTGATAGTCAGATCTCCTTGAGAAAAACTCTTCTGGAAAACCTTGAGAAAGTTCGGGGAAAACCAGCAAATCCTGTTCGGAGAATGTTCCTTGACTTGCCGAACATTCCCGGGGCTACCACTACTGTTCAGAACAAGTATGCCTTCAAAGGAAACCCAGACCGTTTCATAGAGTCAGCACTCTTCCCATCAGGGGTAATGGATTTCTCCGCCTTCGAGTTAGCTCTATCGAAGATCAGCCAGATAGAAGCTGCCAGTAGTGAAGACAATGAATCAGGTTTGCAGAAGTTGTTTGATGAAGAAGTGCAGATTCCTGATTTGATCGACTTCAGCTCAGATGGCGTGATAGTTGCCGTGATTGGAGACGGTGCTGAAGAACCTTTTGATCCCCGCACTTTGGTGACCAAGACAGAGATGCCTTTAAGGAATTGGGAGACATTCTCAGGGCCGATAGCCAGCCGACAGCAAATGATCACGGAGCTTGGATTGGTACCCCGTCCCTCTCAGCCCAGTCATGTCAAACACCCTGTTGTCCATACCCTCGAGTCAGGAGTCTTTGAATTCCAGTCCTCCGAGTCATCTGAAGGCCTCACGCCTGAAGATTATGAATATGTAGCCAATGTCATCTTTCCTTTCGCTTTGAATGAAATGACAGATCGTTCTGAGTATCCCCTTATTGCCAACTTAACAAATGATAAATTAACTAATAACTTAACAACAGTTAATAATGAATCATTTGAACAAGATGCAAACACACTAAACGAACAATACATTAAAGAAATCTTTAAGTAGGTTACAGACAAAGAGGAAAACCGTGCCCAAGCTGCCGAGGAGGTTTTGACAAGTGTTAACTTGGGTACTGTCGAGGAACCTAAAGAGACACAGATTGGGAACTTCTTCTAGGGGGTTAAACGAGACAGACTGGTCAATCTGCTCAGAGAATAGATGGACGTGTTTGCATGGTCATACATGGATATGCCGGGGCTAGATAGTTCGATTGTGGAGCACAGAATCCCTCTAGCCCCAGGTGCCAAGCCGGTAAAGCAGAAACTGAGAAAGATCAAGCCAGAGTGGTCTCTACAGGTCAAAGAAGAGATTGAGAAGCTACTGCGGGTAGGATTCATCAGGGTCATTGAATATCTGACATGGTTATCCAACATCGTGACTGTGACTAAGGCCAATGGGAAGGTGCGCTGTTGTGTAGATTTCCGGGATCTGAACAAGGCCAGCCCCAAAGACGACTATCCCTTGCCAAACATAGACATTCTGGTGGACGCCACTGCTAACTACGAAGTCAAATCCTTCGTTGATGGCTTTGCTGGCTACAACCAGATCAAGATGGCCGAGGAGGACCAAGAAAAGACAGCCTTCACCACACCGTGGGGAACATACTGCTACACTGTTATGCCTTTTGGGCTTAAGAATGCCGGGGCTACGTATCAGAGGGCAGCGACTGCACTATTTCACGACATGATCCACAAGGAAATTGAGGTCTATGTCAATGATATGATAATCCATTCCAAAGGTAAGGATGGACAGCACTTTGTCAACCTGCGAAAGTTCTTTGAAAGGTTGAGACAGCATTCCATGAGACTGAACCCTGCCAAATGCACCTTTGGAGTGACAAGGGGAAAAGTGCTTGGGTATATGGTCACAGAACGAGGTATTGAAGTCGATCCTCGAAAGATCAAGGCCATTATGGAAATGAGGCCACCTCGAACCCAGACAGAGGCCAAAAGCTTTATGGGTAAATTACAGTACATCAGCCATTTTGTTAACCAGCTGACCACCATGTGCGAGCCCATCTTCAAGCTTATGAAGAAGAATGCAGACACAAAATGGACTGAGGAATGCCATGATGCCTTTGACCAAATCAATGCGTACCTAGTACATCCTCCAGTGCTATGCCCCCCACATAGACAGAAACCTCTTCTGCTCTATCTCACTGTCACTGATACAACAGTTGGGGCTATGCTTGCTCAAGAGAAGAAAGACTCTCGGGTAGAAAATGCCATTTACTTTGTCAGCCGGAAGCTGCAAGGAAGTGAGCTCAATTACTCAGCGTGCAAAAAGACTTGTGCAGGATTGGTCTGGGTAGTAGGTAAGCTGAAGCATTACATGCAAGCCCACTCTGTGAACTTGGTCTCGAAAATGGACCCCATCAAGTACATCTTTGACAAGCCTTCCCTTTCGATGCGTCTAGCAAAGTGGTCGTTCTTCTTAGCTGAGTATGACATCAACTATGTGATGAGAAAGGCAATCATGGGCCAAGCATTGTCAGACCATCTGGAAAACTTCCCTAGCAATGAGGACCGCGGGCCTGAACCCCAATTCCTAGATGAAGGAATCTTTGTAGTTGAGCCTGAGAACCGATGGCAGCTTTTCTTTGACAGAGCTGCTAACAAGAGAGGAAATGGCATAGGAATGCTACTGGTCAATCCGAAAGATGAGCACACGCCAATAGCCCTCAAGTTGAACTTCCCTACCACGAACAATGTCGCCGAGTATGAAGCTTGCATTGCTGGTTTAGAAGCTTCCTTAGAAAGGAATGTCAAGGAGCTCGAGGTCTATGGAGACTCAGCCCTGATCATCAACCAGGTCTCCAACAAGTGGAAGATTGTGGATCCTAACCTTCAGAGGTATCATGCCTACATGGAAGAGTTGGCTGAGCAGTTCAGAGAAGTGACTTTCCATTACCTGCCAATGGATAAGAACAGATTTGCGGATGCCTTAGCTACTCTAGCCTCATTGGTAGAGATCCCCGAGGGAAAGGCCATAAAACCATTCAGAGTGGGTAGAAGAGAAGCCCCGACTTTTTGTTGTGAAATAGACTTGGTACCTAAGCCTATCAAAGAACCCTGGTACAGTAAAATTTATCAGTTCCTCAAGGATGGGGAATCAGCTTTCAGAGATGAAGAAGGTAGACCTAGGGAAGGCATCAAAGCCAAGAGCTTGCAAGCCCTGAAATGGTTGGCCTCCCACTATGTCATCCTAGGGGGCGATCTGTACAAAAAAAGGTACCAGGGACCACTCCTCCTGTGTGTCACCCAAGAAAGAGCCAGAGAGTTAATGATCGAAGTCCACAATGGTCCCTGCGGTCCTCATATGAATGCCATATCATTGATGCAAGTTATCCTCAGAATGGGCTACTACTGGATTTCCATGGAAACAGACTGTGTCCAACATGTCCGAGCGTGCGACAAATGCCAACGGTTTGTCAACCTCAATCATCTCCCGCCTCATAACTTGTACTGCATAATGACTCCCTGGCCATTTGCAACTTGGGGTATTGATGTGATAGGGAAGATAGCCCCGGCAAGAAACAATGGGCATGAATTTGTGTTAGTGGCAGTCGATTACTTCACAAAGTGGGTAGAAGCCAAGTCCTACAAGGTCCTCACTTCCAGAAAGGTGGCCTAGTTTGTCAAAGAAAACATTATGTGCAGATATGGGATGCCCAATGAGGTCATTTCAGACAACAGGTCACACTTTTAAGGGGACTACGATAGATTGCTGTCAGAATTCAAAATCACTCGCCATAAATCATCCTCGTACAGACCTCAGACCAATGGAGCCGTAGAAGCTACCAATAAGACGCTCGAGCGGATTATCCAAAAAATGGACACCCGTGGTCGTGACTGGCCTGAAAAGCTGCATCTGGCACTCTGGGGCTACAGAACATCTGTCAGAACAGCCATGGGAGAAACTCCCTTCGCCCTAACATACGGGATGGAAGCAGTATTTCCAGTGGAGTTAGAAATCCTTTCACTAAGGGTCCTCCTGAAAAACAGTCTCAATGAAGTAGAGTGGCTGCGCAGCCGGCATGATGAATTGGCCCTGCTTGATGAAACAAGGCTAAAAGCCATGGAGCACACCCGAGCCTACCAGAGGCGAATGGCCAGGGCATTCGACAAAAAGGTCAAGGCCAGGGACATCAAAGAGGGTGACCTAGTGCTGAAAGTGAAGCCCCCCACCAGAGATAACCCCCTTGGAAAGTGGGAACCCGTTTGGATTGGCCCGTATGTGGTGCAGAAAATACTCTCAGGAGGAGCGATGAAGCTTGTGGACCTGGACGGCAATCTATTTGTCCACCCAGTCAACGGTGATAGGCTCCGCAGGTATTATGTCTAAAAAAAATAAATAAATAAATAAAAAAGAAAAGAAAAAGAGAAAAAAGAAAAGAAAAAAAATTTTAGTGCAAAAAGAGTAATGCCCAGTTAGGCTGAAAACCCAAAAAGGGCGGTCTAGGCAAAAGACAGGGTTGCACATAAAAAAAAAAATCAAAAAACAAAAATCTCGATAGTTCAACCGAATGAACTACGAAGACCAGAGCCCCTTAGTCTTTCTTGTAAAAGGGGAACGTAGGCAGCCAGAAATGGTTCAGTCTAAACAATAAATAAGACAATCAAGTTTCCATGAAATATGTGTCTTATAAATTTCTAAGATAATATCTTTGTTAATTACAAGTTAAAAACTTCTTGATGAGTTCAAGCACGGTCT
This sequence comes from Adenophora triphylla var. japonica, assembly GCA_022495995.1. Taxonomy (NCBI): domain Eukaryota; kingdom Viridiplantae; phylum Streptophyta; class Magnoliopsida; order Asterales; family Campanulaceae; genus Adenophora; species Adenophora triphylla. Next base: position 479,378 of record JAFEMH010000699.1, read on the forward strand.
ACTCTTGACTCTGCTAACCTGCTACAAAGATCTAAAATACACAATAAAAGACCTAATAATCTATTGTGTTTGCAAATGACAATAAGGGAATCCTAGGAATAGATCTCTCAGTCGTCATTCACTGAGTCTTCCTTGTTCTTCTTTCCTTTACCTCGACCCCGTCAAGTGTTCTTCCTCTTCTTCTCAATGATGTCGGTCTCCCTCATCCCAATCTCAGGTATCCTCACTGGAGCCTCCATCAAACCCGTGTCAATAAGTGCCTTCTCAATCCTGGCATGAGTCTGTACCTCCTCCCTCTGAGCCCCAGTCAAGGGAGCAACCTCCGATAGCCTCTCATATCGAGCTTCCATATCCTTGATAAGGTCACTCGACTGGTTATGGCAGCTAGCCTTGGCCTCTGTCTCCCTTAGAGTCCTGCTCGAGTCACAGTCAGCCCCCAATAAAGCCTGACGTCTCTCTCCCAAAATGATCTGAGTTGCCCCCATCTTCCTCTCATACCAGTCCAAGTAGGCCGTGGTCAGTATGGTACTCTTCCTGCTCTTGAGAATGTCCCTGGGTGGGAAAGCAGTGTATGTCCAAGCCCTCGAGAAAAATGAGAAGTGGGATGGGTCCCTCATGTCAAAAGGCACTACCTCTACGGTACTGATGTTCTTCCAATCATCCAGAGGCTCCTGCAAGATCCCAAACTGCCTGGAGACTAAGCAAGGGATGTAGAAAGATGACCAAGAGAGCCCCGGAACCCTCACTATGTATGACTCCTGAATGTTCTACGAGTTTGTAGTCTCCAATGAGGCACCCACCAGTGAATGTCCGAGGTGGACAACCTAGCCATCATCAGCTCCCAGCTACCCTGGTCCTGTTGCCTAGGTGCACCCCTCCGAGAGATCACCCAAGGGCACTGAGTAGGCGAAGCCCCCGGCTAAATCCCAAGCCTCTCTTGTAACCATAAAGTCAGCACCGCTGGGCTCCCAGACCTCATAAAATGGTCTCCCCTAGCCATCATGTCAATGCTATATAGAGTCTCACCCAAAACCAGTGGGACAATAACCTTCCTAGCCCTGCAATCACTGACCATGTCCAAAAGGCCACCATGACAGACCCCTAAGGACTCGGTAGTGAACAAAAATGAGAACACGCAGAGGATAAAGGCATCCATAGCCACCGTGGTCGTAGCCGTATCTGGAAACCCAAACCTGCCCGGAATATAAGAAAGGTCAATCCTGTCAGGGCTACCATCATCCCCTCGGCCTCTTCCAGAGAAATTTGCAGAAAAGATGCCAACTTTACCATCACCGACACGTCTCCGGTCAAAGGAATCGAAACGGACTCAATTTCTGGACCCCCAATCAATGCCCGGAAGTCTTCAAAGGTTGGGATGAGCTCATTGTAAGAAAAGAGTAAACGTGTCTTTAGACGTCCCAAAACCTCGCTGCGGCTCTCAAAAGGTCCCAATCTGGCGGGAGATCCTTCAAATGCCATAAAGACTTGATCTTGAAGGTGGTATCGAACAGCCCCTTGTTAGATTGGAAGTTGTGTCTCATCCAAGATTGAAGATCGGACAGAAAACAGTCTCTTTTCCCCTTTTGCAATCTGATTGGTTTCTCCATTGGCCGTGATCAAAGTTGATGAATTTTGGTAAAAAATGTGCTCTGGGATTAGTTGGGACAAGCCTAGGGTGAAAATGAAATGAAAAGGCTATCCCTTGATTTTATTTGAAAAAAAACCAGTTCAGACAAGACTACTAGCCGCACAGCTACATTTTCCCAAAGACATGGCCGGACGGCTTCATTTGCTTCTGCAGAAAAAAAATCTGCAGCAGCCAAAGCTGCTGCCCAAGTAGAATTCTCACCCCACTTTCTCAATGAAACCAGCATAAAAACATGTCCAAACTGTTGGGTTTTATGGGTCCATGCCCAAGGAAAGTAAGCAACTAAAATAACACAAAACCCAAGAGCCTAGGATCCGTTCTATACATTTAAATTGAAACCTATGAGATAGATATAACCAACCTTGAACGCTTTCCGTTCTTGAGCTATCGAACGATTTAATAATGTGTTTTCGAATCACAAAACTTCGTTCTTCAGATTGCTTGAACTCTAGGCCTTGATCGTTGAACGAGCGAAGACCCTCTTTCGGTATCCACACCTTTGAATGAATCCAAGAACAATTTCTTGAAGATTGCTAGATCCTATAAACCTTGGAATAATATTGAGAATATTGTTGTGAATTTCTTTTGAGAATTTCGGCTATCTTTTTATGGTTGACAGCAAGTAGGTTCATCGTTTTCGATTAACTCCACTTCATCACTTTCCGTAATGAGAAATCCATATCTCTCGTGTTCAGATCGTGACCTACCACTTCGGGAAAGAACTTGTGCATCTTGAACCGGTTCCACAACTACTTGTGAACTTGGTTCAGTCTCAACCATAGGTTCAATGTTGTTTTTGGGTTCTCGAATTTCTTCGAGATCTATTTTACTCCCTCTGGTTCCCTTGCGAAGAAACTCCTTTTCTAAGAAAGTACCATTTCGAGCAACAAACACTTTGTTCTCGTTTCGGTTGTAGAAATAGTATACTTTGGTTTCCTTAGGATAACCCACGAAAACACATTTATCAGATTTAGGTGCTAGCTTGTCAGAAGTTAACTTCTTGACATATGCATTACAACCCGAAATCTTCATGAAAGACAAACTAGGTTTTCTTCCATGCCACATCTCATATGGGGTCTTTTGAACCGATTTGGTAGGAACTCTGTTTATAGTAAAAGCAGCAGTTTCTAGTGCATGTCCCCAAAAGGATAAAGGAAGCTCAACTTGACTCATCATAGAACGAACCATGTCCAACAAAGTTCTATTCCTCCTCTCAGACACACCATTCCATTGTGGTGTTTCGGGTGGAGAGAGTTCTGAAACGATTCCACAACCCTTATGATGACTGTCAAATTCTTGGCTTAAATATTCACCACCTCGATCGGATCGAAGTACTTTAATAGTTTTGCCAAGTTGGTTTTGCACCTCATTTTGAAATATTCGAAATATCTCAAACGATTCACTTTTATGTTTCATTAGATAAACATATCTAAATCTACTATAATCATCAGTGAATGTTATGAAGTATCGAAATCCTCCCCTAGCATCGCTACTCATAGGTCCACACACATCGGTATGTATGAGGCCTAATAAGTCGCCCGCCCTTTCACCAATTTTGGTAAATGGGTCCTTGGTCATCTTGCCAAGTAAACAAGATTCGCATGTCTCATAAGATTCATAATCATGTGAGTCTAAAAATCCATCTTTGTGGAGTTTAGAAATGCGTTTCTCATTTATATGGCCAAGATGACAATGCCATAAGTAAGTGTGGTTTACATAATCACTACCTTTTATAAACAATCAGTTTCCTTTTAAATTTCGCGTAAAATGACTTGTTTCTCATAAACAATCATAAAACCAAAATTTTAATGTGTCAATCTAAACATTCAGGAAATTGCAATATTTTGTTTCAACTAAATATCTAAAATTATTAACATTTAAGAACACATAAATCATGCATCGCAACAATTAATAAAATCATATTTTAATTAACTAAGCATGCATTAACAATGAATTAATCTAGCATAGCCCTATAAACTTAATTTTCAGAAATTTATAGCATCCAGATTAATACATAAACATATCAGATTGTAAACACATTCACAGATTAGCATTATTGTTCAACAAACTGATAGTGCCCAGATTGGGCAAGAAGTGTCGCGTGACAGAAGCATGTTCTGTCGCGTGACACAAGATGACAATTTCCAGATTTCCAGAATTCAATCAATTCTAAATCACAGAGCAATTAAATCATGTAAACAAATTTTAACATATTTAATTCAATTTCAATAGAACACGATTTAGGCATATTGTTTCAAAAACAATCAATCTACCGCATACATAACATGCAAAAGAACATATAAACGATTTATATTACTTTTCTAGCATGTTAATTCAAACTTAAAGATACGAACGGGGCTCTGATACCAATGTTGGGTTTTATGGGTCCATGCGCAGCGGAATTAAGCATCTAAAATAACACAAAACCCAAGAGCCTAGGAGCCGTTCTATACAATTAAATTGAAACCTATGAGATAGATATAACCAACCATGAACGCTTTCCGTTCTTGAGCTATCAAACGATTTAATAATGTGTTTTCGAATCACAAACTTCGTTCTTCAGATTGCTTGAACTCTAGGCCTTGATCGTTGAACGAGCGAAGACCCTCTTTCGGTATCCACACCTTTGAATGAATCCAAGAACAATTTCTTGAAGATTGCTAGATCCTATAAACCTTGGAATAATATTGAGAATATTGTTGTGAATTTCTTTATAGAATTTCGGCTATCTTTTTAGGGTTGACAGACGTTCATATTTATACTACATTAGTATAGAATATGATTCCTAATCAAATTAGGAAAGGATTCTGTAAAACCGCCTCAGGGCCTGTTGTGTCGCACGACCACACGAGGCACATGGCCTAGTTGTGTCGCCCGACCAGACAAGGTTGATGAGGAATTTTCTCAATCATTTTTCCATAGGTTTAATCAAATTCATTCTAGTTGTGTGTGACCCAATAGGATTATATTATGTTGGCAATGAGCTCGATCATATCGACTCTCATAAGACATAAGCGGACTCTAGCAAGCCATTATGTCTACCCAAATAATATAACGTAAGAGTTCACGTTTCTAATGGTACACTTCCATTTCTCCCTTTGTCTCACGATGTTATATTGAACACAAGTCATGGTCCTCGTCAACTTGTCTTTGTTCAATGCTTTCTCGATTCTGAGTATAATGATAATCCAATCGCATTGGGGTATGGCCATACACTTTCATCATTATCACCCATCGAGGGTCCCAAGCAAAATATCTCTCTTTCGAGGGACAAATTCCATCTTGACTTATCATCCTTCCCATCATGAATCCGATCATGCCAAAATTAACCTTTATAAATATCGTGTTAAGATATCGTTTGACTAAAATCAAACATGACTTTCATCATATGTAAGGTCATGATAATCTCAGGTCTAAGGACTAAATGAAGTAACCTTATGAGATTTAATTATGACATTTGACCATGACATAAATCTCATGCGGGTCAAGTCCAGTCACTTGTTCTCTAACAAGTACCCATAATTTCAATGTGCATCTCTATGCATATAATCATCGTATGATTATCCATTGACAATTATACAAATTATTCTCTTAATAATTAGGGACGGAGATTATTATAAACAAATATACAAAACAAATAATAATCAAATGATAAACATCTCATATAATAATAAATAATGTCAACACATAAGTCTATCAAACATAGGCCTAGGGCATAACATTAACAGTCTCCCACTTGCACTAGGCCCATTCTCCCATGTATCGAATACCCATTGACCTAACATGACCATCATGCTTAGCTTGCGGGAGAGCCTTAGTTAATGGGTCCGCCACGTTGTCATCAGTGTCTACTCTGCATATCTTTACATCTTCCCTCTCACATATCTCTCGGATAATGTGGAAACGTCGAAGTATGTGTTTGGATCTCTGGTGTGACCTTGGTTCCTTTGCTTGTGCAATGGCACCATTGTTGTCACAGGAAAGTTCAATAGGATCTCTGATGCTTGGAACGACTTCCAAATCACTAATGAACTTTTTCATCCAAACGGCTTCCTTAGCTGCATCAGATGCAACTATGTACTCAGCTTCGGTTGTAGAATCAGCGACGGTACTTTGCTTGGAACTTTTTCAACTCACAGTGCCTCCATTCAGCGTAAACAAAAATCCAGACTGCGATCTAAAATCATCCTTGTCGGTTTGGAAGCTAGCATCTGTGTAGCCTTTAACTACAAGATCTTCTTCCATTCCTCCAAAGACCAAGAATACATCCTTAGTTCTTCGTAAGTACTTAAGGATATTCTTGACTGCTATCCAATGTGGTTCACCGGGATCCGATTGGTACCTACTCGTCATGCTTAGAACACACGAGACATCGGGTCTAGTACATAACATAGCCTACATAATAGACCCAATTTCCGAAGCATATGGAATACCATTCATTCTCTTTCGCTCATCATTAGTCTTAGGACTTTGATTCTTGCTAAGAGATATACCATGTAACTTGTACAAGTTTTCCCTTTTAGAATTTTCCATTTGGAATCTTCTAAGAACCTTGTCAATGTAACTACTTTGACTTAAACCAATCATCCTCTTGGATCTATCTCTATAGATCTTGATACCAAGGATATATGCAGCTTCGCCCATATCCTTCATTGAAAAGCACTTTCCCAACCAAGTCTTGACAGTCTGTAGTGCAGGAATGTCATTTCCAATAAGTAAGATATCATCGACATACAACACTAAAAATAGTGCTACGCTCCCACTAATTTTCTTGTATACACAAGGTTCATCTTCGTTCTTGATAAAGCCAAACTCCTTGATTGCTTCATCAAAACGTAGATTCCAACTCCTAGAAGCTTGCTTCAATCCATAAATGGATTTCTGCAACTTACACACCTTGTTAGAATTTTCTGGACTGACAAAACCTTCAGGTTGTATCATGTATACATCCTCAAATAACTTCCCATTAAGGAAAGCTGTTTTAACATCCATTTGCCATATCTCATAGTCATAATATGCGGCTATGGCAATTAAAATTATAATAGACTTAAGTATAGCTACAGGCGAAAAGGTTTCATCATAGTCGATGCCATGAATCTGCCTATATCCCTTAGCTACAAGCCTAGCCTTATAGGTGTGCACCTTCCCATCCATGTCGGTCTTCTTCTTGAAGACCCATTTGCACCCTATGGTTTTTACACATTCGGGTGGATCAATCAAGTTCCAAACTTGATTATCAGCCATGGATTGTTACTCGGACTTTTTGGCTTCTTGCCAATTTTCCGAATCAGGAGCGGATATCGCCTCTTGACAGCAGGTAGGTTCATCATTTTCGATTAACTCCACTTCATCACTTTCCGTAATGAGAAATCCATATCTCTTGGGTTCAGATCGTGACCTACCACTTCGGCAAAGAACTTGTGCATCTTAAACCGGTTCCACAACTACTTGTGAACTTGGTTCAGTCTCTACCATAGGTTCAATGTTGTTTTCGGGTTCTCGAATTTCTTCGAGATCTATTTTACTCCCTCTGGTTCCTTTGCGAAGAAACTCCTTTTCTAAGAAAGTACCATTTCGAGCAACAAACACTTTGTTCTCGTTTCGGTTGTAGAAATAGTATCCTTTGGTTTTCTTAGGATAACCCACGAAAACACATTTATCAGATTTAGGTGCTAGCTTGTCAGAAGTTAACTTCTTGACATATGCATTGCAACCCCAAATCTTCATGAAAGACAAACTAGGTTTTCTTCCATGCCACATCTCATATGGGATCTTTTGAACCGATTTGGTAGGAACTCTGTTTATAGTAAAAGTAGCAGTTTCTAGTGCATGTCCCCAAAAGGATAAATGAAGCTCAACTTGACTCATCATAGAACGAACCATGTCCAACAAAGTTCTATTCCTCCTCTCAGACACACCATTCCATTGTGGTGTTCTGGGTGGAGAGAGTTCTGAAACGATTCCAGAACTCTTAAGATGACTGTCAAATTCTTGGCTCAAATATTCACCACCTCAATCGGATCGAAGTACTTTAATAGTTTTGCCAAGTTGGTTTTGCACCTCATTTTGAAATATTCGAAGTATCTCAAACGATTCACTTTTATGGTTCATTAGATAAACATATCCAATTCTACTATAATCATCAGTGAATGTTATGAAGTATCAAAATCCTCCCCTAGCATTGCTACTCATAGGTCCACACACATCGGTATGTATGAGGCCTAATAAGTCGCCCGCCCTTTCACCAATTTTCGTAAATGGGTCCTTGGTCATCTTGGCAAGTAAACAAGATTCTCATGTCTCATAAGATTCATAATCATGTGAGTCTAAAAATCCATCTTTGTGGAGTTTAGAAATGCATTTCTCATTTATATGGCCAAGACGACAATGCCATAAGTAAGTGTGGTTTACATCATTGGGTTTAGATCTCTTATTAATGTTATAAACATCATTATCACGATTTTCAACATCAAGGATATAAAGGCCATTGAATGAAGCAGTAGTACAATAATGCATATCACTCTTGTAAATGGAAAACTTCTTATCACATATAAGAAAATTAAAACCTTCATTATCCAAACATGAAATCGAAATAATATTCCTACTTAAAGCTGGAACGTAATAACAATTGTTCAAAACAAGTATTAGTCCACTAGGTAAAGTAACTTCATAAGTTCCTACGGCTAATGCAGCAACTCTTGCTCCATTCCCCACACGTAGGTCCACTTCACCCTCTTCAAGCATCCTTCTGTTCTTTAGACCCTGCAAATTTAAACAAATGTGAGTTCCACATCCGGTATCCAATACCCAAGAACTAGAAGTAGATAGGAATATATCTATAAAAAAAATACCTGAAGTCGAAGCAACTCCTTTGCTCTTCTTCAGTGCTTCCTTGTATTTTGTGCAGTTTCTCCTCCAATGTCCAATCTCATTGCAATAGAAGCAGACTGCGTCCTCTTGGGACTTGGGCTTAACCTCTTTAGGCTTGGCAGCCTCTTTTGGTTTGGCAACATTTGCCTTAGGATTAGCGACCTTTGCCTTTCCCTTACCCTTGAAACCCTTCCCCTTCTTAACCATTAGCACTTGGTCGGTTTTCTTCTCGACAATATTGGTTTCCGCAGTGTTCAAAATTTGAACTAACTCGGAAAGGTTTTTATTCATGCCTCCCATATTATAGTGCATTATGAAATTACTAAAACTTTTGGGCAATGAATTCAATATTATGTCGGTAGCCAACTCTTGACTAATTGGAAAACTGAGCCTTTCAAGATGCTCAATGTGGCCCTTCAACTTAAGAGCATGGGGACAAATAGCTTGTCCTTCAATCATCTTGCATGAGGTCAAGACCTTAACTGTGTTGTACCTTTCTTGCCTAGCTTGAACTTGGAACATTTCCATCAGTCGATTGTTCAGATCAACTGTCCCCAAGTGCTCAAGATCCTTCTGAAGGTTCTAGCACATGGCGGAGAGCATGAGGCAACCAACATCAGTAGAATCACACTTGTGCTTCAGATATTGGTCCCTCACTGCCTAGTAGCATTGGCAGCAGGTTCAGGTGGAATAGGTTCCTCGAGAACGTACAGTTTTTCTTCTTACCTGAGAACAATTCTAACGCTACGGATCCAATCTATATAGTTTGTACCATTCTCTTTCAACTTCTCCTTCTCAAAGAGAGATCGCAGTGACATGTGATTATTGTTTGATGCCATTTATTCTACAAAAAGATATACATAAAATATGAACACATATAAGTAAACATATCATATGAGAAGTATAATGCATTTACATAAAATGCTCCCACTAAATTATACACCTTCCAATGCAAATAAGCATAATATACATTTAATGGGCTAAGATCCAACTTTAATTTAATTTCAAGTTTGCTATGGCAAACCGCTCAAAATTAAATTAATTAGGTAGAAACATCAATCATATCACATATATGACTCTTAGATATTTTATGAGATTTATTCAAGACATCATATGTCTAGGCATATTTTAATCTCATCTTATGCCTTGGGTTTAAGTTCATTCACTTTAAACGTATAGAAACCACCATTTCCTCATCTTGCTCGCATTCGAATAGAATCAAAGTACCTTGCTATGGAAAGCCCACCCAAAACTATCCGAATGGTCTCAAGTGTTTTAATCATGAATTGGCATAAATAACTTAAAAGTTAAATGAAGGTTCTTAAAAGTAGATTATAAGCATATCAGCAAAGATATTCATAATCGTGCACCAGGTAAGTTTCCAGGAAGATAGGTGAGCCACAAGGACTACTTAAGTACCAAATCTCTCCTTCGACAGAACTTTCCTAGACATGCACAATCAGAAATAAGCTCTGATTTGGCAACATAATCACTACCTTTTATAAACAATCAGTTTCCTTTTAAATTTCGCGTAAAATGACTTGTTTCTCATAAACAATCATAAAACCAAAATTTTAATGTTTCAATCTAAACATTCAGGAAATTGCAATATATTGTTTCAACTAAACATCTAAAATTATTAACATTTAAGAACACATAAATCATGCATCGCAACAATTAATAAAATCATATTTTAATTAACTAAGCATGCATTAACAATGAATTAATCTAGCATAGCCCTATAAACTTAATTTCCAGAAATTTATAGCATCCAGATTAATACATAAACATATCAGATTGTAAACACATACACAGATTAGCATGATTGTTCAACAAACTGATAGTGCCCAGATTGGGCAAGAAGTGTCGCGTGACAGAAGCAGGTTCTGTCGCGTGACACAAGATGAAAATTTCCAGATTTCCAGAATTCAATCAATTCTAAATCACAGAGCAATTAAATCATGTAAACAACTTTTAACAGATTTAATTCAATATCAATAGAACACGATTTAGGCATATTGTTTCAAAAATAATCAATCTACCGCATACATAACATGCAAAAGAACATATAAACGATTTATATTACTTTTCTAGCATGTTAATTCAAACTTAATGATACGAACGGGGCTCTGATACCAATGTTGGGTTTTATGGGTCCATGCGCAGCGGAATTAAGCATCTAAAATAACACAAAACCCAAGCGCCTAGGAGCCGTTCTATACAATTAAATTGAAATCTATGAGATAGATATAACCAACCTTGAACGCTTTCCGTTCTTGAGCTATCGAACGATTTAATAATGTGTTTTCGAATCACAAACTTCGTTCTTCAGATTGCTTGAACTCTAGGCCTTGATCGTTGAACGAGCGAAGACCCTCTTTCGGTATCCGCACCTTTGAATGAATCCAAGAACAATTTCTTGAAGATTGCTAGATCCTATAAACCTTGGAATAATATTGAGAATATTGTTGTGAATTTCTTTAGAGAATTTCGGCTATCTTTTTAGGGTTGACAGACGTTCATATTTATGCTACATTAGTATAGAATATGATTCCTAATCAAATTAGGAAAGGATTTTGTAAAACCGCCTGTTGTGTCGTACGACCACACGAGGAACATGGCCTAGTTGTGTCGCACGACCAGACAAGGCTGATGAGGAATTTTCTCAATCATTTTTCCATAGGTTTAATCAAATTCATTCTAGTTGTGTGTGACCCAATAGGATTATATTATGTTGGCAATGAGCTCGATCATATCGACTCTCATAAGACATAAGCGGACTCTAGCAAGCCATTATGTCTACCCAAATAATATAACGTAAGAGTTCACGTTTCCAATGGTACACTTCCATTTCTCCCTTTGTCTCACGATGTTATATTGAACACAAGTCATGGTCCTCGTCAACTTGTCTTTGTTCAATGCTTTCTCGATTTCGAGTATAATGATAATCCAATTGCATTGGGGTATGGCCATACACTTTCATCATTATCACTCATCGAGGGGCCCAAGCAAAACATATCTCTTTCGAGGGACAAATTCCATCTTGACTTATCATCCTTCCCATCATGAATTCGATCATGCCAAAATTAGCCTTTATAAATATCGTGTTAAGATATCGTTTGACTAAAATCAAACATGAATTTCATCATATGTAAGGTCATGGCAATCTCAGGTCTAGGGACTAAATGAAGTAACCTTATGAGATTTAATTATGACATTTTACCATGACATAAATCTCATGCGGGTCAAGTCCAGTCACTTGTTCTCTAACAAGTACCCATAATTTCAATGTGCATCTCTATGTATATAATCATCGTATGATTATCCATTGACAATTATACTAATTATTCTCTTAATAATTAGGGACGGAGATTATTATAAACAAATATACAAAACAAATAATAATCAAATGATAAACATCTCATATAATAATAAATAATGTCAACACATAAGTCTATCAAGCATAGGCCTAGGGCATAACACTAACACAAACACCATTCATGCAATCATATATCATCACAAACCATTTTGGCCCAGTTTCAGCCCCATTTTCAAGCAAAAAAGCTGCCCCGAGGCTCAAGTAATATGCAAATTCATAAAGCATGAATAAGAAAAGTAAATAAAAGATCATTACATTGTTCTCGCCTCCTTGGCGCCCAAATAAAATGAAAAATAAACAAGTTGTGCATAAAAGTGTTCATTGTTTGTTTCTCTCCTCTCCTAGATCAATCCTAGAGAACCCTATGTCTCCGACTCCTCATCATCGCTGCTTAGCTCGTAGAAGCTAGGATCCCTCATCAAGTCCTCGTCATCACTCACGTCAGAAAGATTGACATTCACGTGCTCATTTTCCGCCAGCTGCTCCAGAATGCCCGTGTTGGGTCCTTGTCCCTGAGGCATGGCACTAGTGGATGAGGTCTGATATCCTGAGGCTGACGAGGTAAAGGCTGTGCTCCCAACGTGCCTCCTCTTGCGCACGGGCTCCTACATATTCGTCCCAGCCCTGGAAGCATAGGCCAACTTCCTCAGAAGGGACCGAGCCACATCCTTCCAGCCCCTGTTCTGCCGTACCAAGCCATCATAGGTACGAGCAAGAACCTGCGAGAAAAGAGAATGAAAACTCAGAAAATCTCAGAAAAGTTCAAAATTGCAGAAAGCAAAGAAATCCAAAAAAGGAAAAAACCCTAGAGATACTTACAGTGCTGTCAGGCGGCAGAGTATACCGGGGCTCCCTCATGTCAGGAACAGGCACCATGAACCTCCTCGGTACCCCGTTTACTACGTAGGAGAGATGAGCAGGAGGCATAGGCGGATCAGTCGGCTCTGCTTCCCCGTACCCCTGAGTGACAGCCATCTTCACTAGCTACTGCGGCGTCCTCAACCGCTGCTCCACAAAGGTGGCGTACGGGGTAGCAAAATCAAAATACTCCTCAGCCGCCACACCGGCCTGATACCTCGCTATCTCATCCGCTGACCAGTCCCTAGGCTGCAGCATAAGTGATGGAGGATCGTGAGGAGTGATGGCATCCAAAGGAGGGACAAGGCCATTCTTCCTGGAGAAGCGATCCCCCAAGTAAATGACATCACAAGTCAGCCCCGTCAGCCACCTCCTCTGCCTGGTCGCCTCCAAGGCATCTCCTAGCAAAACCTCCGGGTACCTCCCCCAAGGATAGAAATCCACCCCCTCGTGTCCATCCCTGTTGATGACCGGTCTCACCATCTTGTAGTCAAAAGTAATCCGGGTCTTCCCGGTGAACTTATCTCTAGCCTTTCCCCTCCAGCGAATCATGGCCGGGAAGATCTCCGGATCACTCTGTTAGTTCCAAGGAAAGAACCCAATCACCTTGCAGAACTAGACCTGCATGTTCAAAATAAAGGGTCATTTTTCTCTTAAAAATCTCAAGACAAAAAGTAACAGAGAGAAAATAAAGTGAGGATACCTCCAAAGCAAAAGAAAAACAGTCCATCGAAGCAGCCTTGTTCCGGCTGTACATATCCAAAGAGAAATAGAGCTCAGCTAATCCGGCCTCACCCCAAGAGACCCCCCCTATCTCATCCAGATTCTCCAAAGAGTCAAGCAGGCACAGCATTGCCAATGTCCCAGAATTCGCAAAAATGGTGACTGACAGCATCAACCACAGAAAAGCTCTCGCAAGCTGGTGGGCAGTCACCTCATTGGCGGCAAACCCCTGCATGAATTCCAGAACTGCCACCTCAACATACCTCGTCTCCATCCCAAGCCCCTTAGGATGGAGGTCAAATCCTACCAAAGCTCTGAACTCTTCTGCGGTGATGTGATCTCTCCAAGTCACAGGCCTCCCAGTGAACTGCAAGCCAGTGATAGCAGTGAAGTCGGCCGAAGTCACCGTGATCTCTCCCCAGCTAAGATGAAAGTTGTGAGTGGTATCCCACCAGAACTTTGAAAGGGCTTGGACCAGTCTCTTGCTCTTAGAGGTCACATGAATGCCTCTACTGATAGCATCAATGAAAAGATCAAGCCCGGTAGCCATCACCAGCTGCTTGGGATTCACCTCATCCTTCTCGAAGTTGGGCATCCTATCCCACAACTTCACAGCCACCTCAGAAGGTCCCCTCGACTTGTTCTCCTGTAGGGAAACACAACAAAAAATGTGTCAGTCCTTCATCTCATCACAAAAGCATGCATATATTCAAAAGTGCACATATTTACAAAGAAAAGCATTCATAAGAGATTTCTAGCATCCTTTGCCTAGAAAGCGTGTCTTTCATCATTTGAAACACGTCATGTCGAGCACATTGCTCTCTCAAGAACAAAATTCCAATTTTCACAAAATTCTTAGCACATAAGCATTAATTTTTCAAAATGGCATTCATGAATCCTTTTCATCGTCCAAAATCTTGTTTTCCCATACATGATAAGAAATTGACCTAGTTCTAGCACATGCAAGGACTCCGTCACATTTTAGACATTATTTTTCTTACTTTATTTTCAAAAAATGAGTCATTCTCATATTTTTTCAAATAAATTGCGCATGCATGTTCATTTATGTCCTTAACGCCATAGGTTAATCATCAAATTCCCAAAATCATCAACAAAATCATAAGAAAATTCGAAAAATTCCTAAAAATCGGGTCAAGCCCTAAATCAATCAAAATTCAAACAAAATTGACAGAATCAAGCAAATCAAGAATGCTTACCCTAATAGATTGAGGTTTCGTAGATTTGTGCTCCCTCCTCCAAAGATAGAGCTCAGACGGAGGCGTGTTGAAGTCATACATTCGCTCCGTTCGAACGAGCTCTCTCCTCCTCCTCCTAGCGGCTTCCGACAAGGTTCTTCGTGCTTGCCTAGGCACAATGTTCCCTTCCGGATCCATCTTGAGTGGTAGAAGCAAGAGAATTGAAGAAATTCGAAATTTTCTCTCTCTACACTCTCCCTCTTCCTCGGCAGAAACAAGCAGCAATGGCTATTTGCCAGTTTCAAATTCTGTTTAAATAATCTGGTGAAATTAAATTTCAAGCCGGACGGCCTCTTTTTCCCCCATCTCTCGCCGGGCGGCTTCATCCGCTCTGAGATGAAATTACATTTTTGCCCCTGGACTTTCCACTTAGGCATACAATTCCCGTTATCTCTTAACCAGAGTAACGCTGTTTCCCAAGGACATCCGTTATCTCTAAAGAGAATAAACTTTCCTCTCGAAGCGCCTCCGTCACTTCCGTTATAACGGAATAACGCTAGGTGACATCCTCCGAATTGTCAAAACTCAAACTTTAGCTACCTCTATCCTAGATAGTGAAGTACGCTTCAGTTTCTCTAAACTTTAGGTACCTCTATCCCGCAGATAGTGAAGTATGCTTCAGTTTCTCTAAACTTTAGCTACCTCTATCCTAGATAGTGAAGTATGCTTCAGTTTCTCTAAAATTTAGCTACCTCTATCCCATAGATAGTGTAGTACGCTTCAGTTTCTCTAAACTTTAGCTACCTCTATCTCATAGATAGTGAAGTACGCTTCAGTTTCTCCAAACTTTAGCTACCTCTATCCCATAGATAGTGAAGTACGCTTCAGTTTTTTCCAACTTTAGCTACCTCTATCTCCTCGATAGTGAAGTACGCTTCAGTTTCTCCAAACTTTAGCTACCTCTATCTCATAGATAGTGAAGTATGCTTCAGTTTTTTCCAACTTTAGCTACCTCTATCTCCTCAATAGCGACATAAGCTTTAGTTTCCTCAAGCGACAACCTCCATTAATTGTCAATCAGGTGACAACCTCCATTAATTGTCAATCAGGTGACTCCTCCATTAATCGTCAAAACCTCAAGGATCCTAGAAACTGTTCCTAACTATCTAGTGAGACTTAAACTACGACCAAGGCTTGATTTCTCCGGGATACATAGGTAGCCTTTAATAAAGGTCCAGCCATCCGACCACAGTAGTCACCCTGTTCATTCATCACTCCTCAGTGGTGAAGTAGCCTTTCATAAAGGTCCAGCCATCCGACCACATTGGTCACCGTCTTCCTTCATCACTCCTCAGTGGTGAAGTAGCCCCTCATAAAGGTCCAGATATCCGATCCCATTGGTCACTCCCTTCATATGGCATATCCCCAGTAGGATCAGCCATTTGACCTCATAGGTCACTTTCCCTTCTATCTTCCTAGCAAGATACTAGTTTCTCTTCGCCATTCCCCAGTGGATCCAGAACTACGACCTGGCTTGATTCCTCTGGGATACGTAGGTAGCCTACTTTAGGTTCAGAAAATTCATCACATATGACACCCCTTTCCCCAGCGGATCTTTTCCGAACTACGATCATGGCTTGATTCCTCCGGGATACGTAGGTAGCCTTCCAAAGGTTCAACCACTCGACCACCTTGGTCACCCAATCCGTCTCGGCAGTTCGCCAGATTGGATCCTTTTTTTATCGACAACCTCACTCGCCCTGCAAGTGACGTTGCCGAGGGGCTTCTGTAAATACCCAAATCTGGCTCATGCCTTCCGGTTAAGTTTCCCGGCAATTCCCCGGACTTTCTTAAAGTTCAGGGGCAATTTGGGAACTTTCCCAAACCTTCCGAGGGGTGAAGGATTTGTTAGGAATTAAAATTTCACGTAGTCCCTCGCTGGAAAAGAGCTTCTAGAATGCCACCTTACATAATTCTAGAAACAGGCTGAGTCACTAATGGATAAGACCGCACGACTTCATTAGCCAAAGGTTACAGCCGCACGGCTTCTTTAGGAAGAACAAAACTGCCTATAAATAGAGGCCTCCTCTATTCATTTTGATATACAATTTTGAGCACTATTACTCTGCCAAAATACAAACACGAATTTCCAGAAATCTGAAACTACTCAAAATCACCTCCCTCCTCTCCAAAACCCCTCCAAAGTTGCTCATTCCTTAGGAAATCTTCAAGGGAGATAAAGGAACACCACCATTGGTAACCTCTCCTCCTCTTCTCTTTAAAATATACTTGTCATTCTTGCTATATTGCTCTTTGCCATTTATATTGCCATTTACTTGCTTTATATTTGATTTATTGATATAAAAATCAAGTCTTTATCTATGTAGATCATAATACCCCCATTCCCCTATCACATAGGATTCATGGAGGATCCATCCCAAGGATGAACAATAAGAACATAAATGGTTTGTTCTAGGGTGGATCTCTCACATGATGATGTGAAAATGTCATCTTTTCCATATAAAAATGCCATCTTTTTTCATTAAAAATGTCATCTTTATTCATGAATGTCATCCCCCTCCCCATAGAACTTGCTTCCAAGGATTGTCCACCTAAATAGTTCTTAAAGGACATAGGAAAGCCATAAAGGTCCTCCCTTTACATTCCTAGTCCTAGCTTGCATAATGTTCATTACATATGTTAGCATAAAAATGTCATCTTTCCTTTAAAATGCATTCCCCATGTCCCTCATGGTTGGATCACTCTCCAAGGATTGCCTTGTGACCTTCATAAGGCACAAAAAGGCATAGGATGAGTATAAAGATCCAATCTTTATTCCCCTCCCCTTAGTCCCTTTGGTACTTGAAGCATCTCTTGGAGCGTAATGGTGTAAAGGTCCTATCTTTACATCATTTCCTCCACATAAAGATGCCATAGCCGGATATTCCTTTAGAAAAGGATGAACTTGAGCCCCTACATCTCCGATCATCACTTGAGACGAGCACAAATGTCCCTATCAAGCTCAAATCGTCTCAAGATGTAGGATTGATGGGCAAAGGTCCTTCCTTTCTAAAGAGTCTCATCCTTGGACTATAAAAAGAGGTGTCCCTATTCCGATCACATGTGACCCAAGGTCTCATAATGATGGTCGTAAGTCCAAGATGAGCACGGGCTCAAAGTCCCAAACATATCAAAATCCAAGGAATCCCGAACGATAATCAACTCATGGTTTATACACCTGGAAGACCACTTGGCACATTCCCCCCCCCTCTTTTTATCAAAACACATCCCACACATGAAAGCACAAAGGCAAGCACGAAAGTCGGATCTTGGAAGACTTGCTTTGGCAAGGCTCCTTGGGTGAACGCCAAACGTTCTTCCCAAGGGGTAACTTAACCTCCGGACCCAAATCCTTTTTTTTCAAAGTTTTGAGGAAACCAAAATGGCGTGGCGACTCCGTTTTTCAATTTAAAGCGGATGTCTTCAAACCGATGTGAGGCGGTGACCCCTTACACGAGAATGCGGTTTAACACAAAAAAAAGCCGCAATCTTTTGGGCACCACATTCACAGCACGGGGTCGTCCCAAACAGCCCATCCTAGCCCGTGTAAGCCATGCACACTTTGTGTCACACTTCGCCCAAGACCCCGGTTGGTTTTTGGCTTAGTACGTGTCATAAAGCCCAAGTGTATGTTTTTACGCCGGGTTCCGTTACGAGTCAAGCTCGAAAGACTGAGACCGAAAGTCGTTCCCGACCCGAAGTCTTGAGCTTTTCAGCCTTGACTTTGACATGGAGCTCTGCCGAAAAATATACCCGAAGGTTCAATGTGACGCCGTGTCACCAAACCCTCACCGTATGCACCGTGCCAGCCACAACTTGGCCAACGCCAAAAGCTAAGGCCCCTCGCGCAAGCGAGTCAGGAGAGATCATGCTGAAATTTTGGCACGATCCCCGCCTTAACTTAAGGACGTTGACTTCGGCTGTGGCCTGCGTGTCACATACGTTGGAAGTTTGCGTGATCAGCTAGCCTTAAGTTCACTTTTTCCTTTGTCGGTGGAACTCGCTTGCCTTATAGGACCCTCGCTCAGGATTGTCCATCTCGAGAAGATGATATGCAAATGGAAACGAGGGGCTTATAAACGTAGTGACGAGATCCACTGATTAGAGCCTTAGGTTAGTTGCGAAAAAGAAGACACGATCTTTTCCAACCGATTAGGACTCTGAGAAAATGCGTTTTAAGTAAACATTAATCGGTAACTGCACATTGCACAAGACCGAAGCCCTGAGCCAAATACCCTTTTCCGAAGCCTAAACCCTGCCTTTCGTTCCTGCGGCAGCGTAAAGTGGTTCGAATTCCGGGTCGCACCTCGCCGTAGTCACATTTAGCGGCGTACGGTTCTTCGGTTCCCTCAGTTCCCTCAGCCAGAATATCCGACATGTCTAGCTCACCGAGAAATTGTGACGCGGACAGACCCCCGCCACCGGTAACAGATATGACATTGGAAGAAGCCATCCGGGCTTGTGAGGTTCACAAGAGGCAGAAAGAAGATTAGCAAAATTTTGTGGTACAGCTTCTGAATGAGCGAGGTATAGCAGCTATCCCCCAGTCAGACGGTACTTTCATCATAATCGAGGACGACGATTCCCCGAAACCAGTTCCTCAAACCTTCAACCAGGTTCCTCCCCCGCCAACTTACGGGATGCCTTTGAACCAAGGAAACAGCCGACCGAGGCTCCATGTTGCCACCTCTCAGGGCAACCCTGTCATATACGGACAAGCCAGTACTACTCCCATCACTCAGTACAACCAGCGCACTGCTGAACCATCTCAAGCAGATTCCAATATCCTTCAATACCCTCCTGGGTTCATTCCATTGCCTATACACGAATCCCAAAACACCGGGGACAAACCCCGATACAGTCCAGAAAAGGCCCCCATATATCCACATATATCGAGCCTTCCACCTCCAATCACTACCACTGACATGGTAGCACCCGTCGCCGAGCCTCAAAGTCCACCACTGGACCCAACCTTAGCCTGGATGGTCAAACAGATGAAAGACCTGAAAGCCACCATGAGCAGCTCAAAGCAAGAAACGCTCAGATCCACAGATCCGGGAATGGTCACGCCTCTCCCTGACAAGTTCATAATGCCGGAGATGGACCGATTCGACGGAACCGAATGTCCTCAAACGCATGTTGACACCTACGTTCTCGGCATGAGAGCGAAAGGAGCAACCCTCCAGCAAATGGCCGATCACTTCCAGCATACGCTCAAGAGTTCAGCGTTACGATGGTTCCTATGGGTCAAGCCTGCAGATCGCCATACCTGGGATCAGATCAGTAACATCTTCCTAGAGCGATACAGATCCAACTTAGAGTGGGAAACAAGTCGTGAGGACTTAATCACCACCGAGCAGAAAGCAGATGAAAGCGTCGGAGAATTCTACAAGAGGTGGAGTTGGAAACTCTCTGAGATCATGGAGCCACTCTCCAAGGATGAACAGATGCGGATCTTCAAGTCCTGCTTAAGACCGTCCATCAAAACTCTCATCAGTCATCACTTCTTCCCAGATCTCCGGGCCATAGTCAATGCCGGCTCACAGTTCGAGAAGGATCTCAAGGAAAAATTGGCTACTGCACAGCCATACAGATACCGATCAGCAGTTGCATTTAATCCCGGACCGGCCCCCGGCAAAGGGAAAGATACGTCTGTCAACTACATCCATCAAGGACAGCAGTCGGGCAACAGAAACCCAGTCCCGCAATGCAACAACTCCACTCAGAAGGAGCCTGCCGTACACTTCGACAAGTTGGACATGCCGCTGAGTAAGATGCTGGAAGGGTTGATCAAGGAAGGCCTCCTCAAACCCGTTGCAAACTACAAACCCAAGAATCCCGTAGTCAACGCTGACAAGAGCAAGTACTGCACCTTCCACCAGTATCATGGCCATACCACCGACAACTGCTTGGGGTTACGATACAAAATTCAGAATTTGATAGAGGAAGGAAAGTTGGAACGTCCCCGTGGACCCAATACAGTCGAAAACCCTTTTTCGAACAACAGTGTGAACTCCATTGAATGGGTGCCAAAGAAGATTGCCGCAGAGCCAGTTCCTCCGCCTCTTCCAGCCGGGTATTCATCAAATGTCCACATCAGTTACTATGTACTCTACTCCAGCCAGTCCTCCCTTCCTCCAGGCCATGCAGCTTTAGAGCAGACAGGGGTGGGAAAGCCGAAAAGTCCTGCTGACACTAGAGTTCAGGCCTCAGGACACTGGAATACCTCAAATCTTGACAACCTCACTGCCAGCCAGAAGCCTAACCCCCCGCGGGGTCAGCCAAGGTTCAATTTGCCCAACCTCAGAGCATGGGCCGGCAAAGGAAAGTCAAAGTCAGCTTGGCACTCGCGCTCAATCAACGTGCTAACCAAGGGCGGCAACCGCCGCAAACAGCCTCAACAAAATCCCAAGGCACCAGCAAAAGCTTTACCTCGCAAGAGGAAGACAGGAAACGGATGGCTTGATGACTCTCCTTCTCCGAAAAGAGACCAGATCTACGATTCCCGACTGTATGGCAGTATGCTCACTTTCTGTGACGAAGACCTATCGAGAGATGCCTCAGGGCACAATGAAGCTTTGTACATCACTCTCCGGCTCAACACCATATCGCTCCCCGGAGTATTGGTAGACAACGGATCAGCAGTATATGTCCTCCCTCTCAGCATGATGCGAGCCCTACGCATCGAGGAAGGACACATGATTTCATTTGCCCGGACTATCAAAGCCTATGACAGCACGTCTCGTCCCATCCTGGGGACGGTAACTCTGGAGCTCTGGTTCGAAACCCAAATGGTGCCAGCAAAATTCCACGTAATGGACATTCCGTCCGAATTCACAGCTCTGTTGGGACGCCCTTGGCTACACCACATGAAAGCCATAGCTTCCACTCTCCATCAGTGCATCAAGTTCATCAACCGGCAAGGAGATCTTGAAGTCATCAGAGGGGACATTTTCCTCATAGGAAACGAAGCTGAGACAACAGCCAAGCGTGCCCGTAGCCTGGCACCAGGGCTACCTCCTTCAAGTCGACCAAGGGACTACCGGGGCAAATCTCATCAGAATCCCTCAGAGTCCGGAGATGCTAACTATGTCAACGTCCTCGAGCAGGCAGACCTTGAAGCAGTCAGATACATCAAGTTCAACTGCCGTTTCCGAAACTTGTAAGCAGATTGGAAAGAAACCTTGAGCATCGCCATGATGCGGGCACATAAACCCCCTGTCTCCGATCGGAGATTTGTCAGCATCCTTCAATCCTACTCTCTGGCCCCGCCAGGCGAGGAAATCTTCGTGATAAAGGTCAACAGGCATCGTCACACTCGTGATGAATGTATGGCAGTTGTATGGGACGTCCTCCACGAGGAATTGCCCACCGAGCCCCTCTTCTCAAGCGAAGGGCATGATGTTTTTCTAGCAGCTCCAGCAGCGCAGCAAGATGCGAGACGTCCTTATGTCTGGGTTGAGCCGTGAGACGACAACGAATCAGGACTCACCGGAGTTGAGGACCCGGCAGATCTGCAAGAAGATCCCTACATACATATGCTCAGTCTCGAGGACGGCACCAGTTCCAAGGATGTCACCTACGACAAGGGCTCCAATACCATGGAAATCGTCAAGCTCAACGACCAGTACAGGCAGTTATCCGACAATTGGAAACAACTGGTTGACACGACAAAGAACCCCTCTGATCAAGTGACTGACGACGACTTCGTCAACATTATATTTTCCAGATATCCCGATGATACCAAGGATCCGGTCCTTATTATCAGATTCTGCAATGCCAAAGTTACCCTCGACGACTGCCTGCTCATGGTAAACGAGGCCCTGGTCAATCGAGCTCAGAGCTCATCATCACTTCTGACCAACAACCCCAGTGGCAACCGGCCCGTGCCGTCAGGCAAGCTTACAGCCGCAAGCGCTGCCAAGGCCAAGGGCATCAGCAAAGGAGACGAAGCTCCTCACCCTATCACAAATCAGATCAACCTCAGGAATGCTTCCAGTAGCCACCCTAAAAACATCTGTAAGAGTCTTCCCCACAAGACAGATTCGGCTTCCGAAGAAAGGAATGATCACCTCAGCATCAACATGCTCAAGTTCGATCCTGCTCCCAGTCGTCACGGCCACAGATTCAGGCATCCCGCCAGAAAACTGCTAGCTCTGATAGACTTGGCGATCCAGCGAGATCACGAGACTATTAACATCGCAGAATTCAATACCCCCATGGGTTCAATCAAGCAGATATGGGCGAAATTCTTGGTAACCGAGATCAAGGAAGGCCGCATGGAATGTCCCAGCCCGACTTCCTTCGTCAATATAATCCAAGTGTTTCCACCATTCAGAGATTTGGACGTGATCACAGTTCTAGACACTAGTCAGACGGCGCGCACCTACGAAGACTGTTTAGCTCTCGCAAGGAAAGCCCTCATGGAACTAGCCGCTCAAGAGATTCGTCTCTGGGATGAGAACCAAGCTCAGAAGACTCACAGGGACCAAGCCCTTAAACACAAGCAGCTTCAGACAGAAAGCTAGAGGCCACTCTAGACCAGTTCGACCTCAAGGGTTTTGCTCACGGCAACTTCCTGGACTACCGTCTTTTCTCATCCAACCCCCTCTGGCAAGGGAGGGCGGTCAACGGTCCCGACGACCTAGGAGATGGAATGGCACAGTACAAGGAGTACCTAGCCAAAAAGCATGAAGAGTACCAGCGCTTATCTCCCCGAGAAAACCAAGTTCTCTGTGAAAGCAACGACGAAGACGATGAAACCATTCTCTTCCAAGCCGGGCATAAAGTCAACAAAACCGAAATCCCAAGGGTCCTGGGAGGATGGGGACGGATCATTTCTGCACTCAAGCTAAAAGGCCAACTAAGGGAGGAAGGTCTATTCAAAAATAAAAGAAAGATGGAAATACATCTCCAGCAACTATTCAAGGAGATTCCACAGACTGCGGCATTCGTTTACAGAAACGATCAGCTGGGACAGCAGCCAGTTACATGGGCAGATGTTCAGGAAGCCGTGTACTCACCTTCCGACATACCCGCCACTCAGATAAAGCAGAAGGGAAAGCTCTCCCCGATGGAAGTTTATCTAGACTGCCGCACACAGTTTAAGGAAGCACTGGCTATTCTCACGTGGGAAGAAACACAGGCGCTAACTCTGGACGTAGGCTCTACTGCAAGAAAATTGATCTGGGCCAAGAGTGGAGGAAAATTAGCGAACCATGAATATCGCCAAACCCAACTCCAGAATGCCCTGAGCATGCTCAGCAAGAAGGAAAGGAGTGCGGTATACCGTGAAGAGATCAAGGAGACACTTCGCATGAACCAAGAGCTCTCTAACCTCCCCCGGAGGGTCAGCAATGCACAGTTCAGTTCTGGCAACCACTGTTGCGCACTGACGTTCGAACAACTGCGGCAATCTATAAACTACCTCCCCACGGAGGCATCCAAGCTAGTATCCTGGGACAGAATTCGGAAAGCTGCCGAAGCTCCTGGGAATGCCTCTACAGTCAACGAATTGAGGGAAGACATATGGCCCTATGCTTCGAGGAATCCTCCTCTGACTATGGCTCAGCTCAGAGCGACCTGTTCAGAAGGGACCAAGCCTGATGTCAGCGTCCTAACCCAATCGGGTCAAATCCATGCATTACCACCTAAGGCCACTAAAAAGCCAGCGGAACCAGAACCGCAACCCAGCCTGCCCGAAGACACAAGTTCCATGAAAGAGGACCCGATCCTCACTCAGCTCAAGCAAACCCAGGCGAACATTTCCCTTTGGTCCCTGCTCACATCCTCATATCCTCACAAGCTCAAGCTAGAGGAAAGTCTGGCCCGCACCATGGTCCCCGTGGACGCAACCCCAGATGAAGTAATTCAGATGATCGGCAACATCCACTACGATAACATTATCACCTTCACAGATTTGGACCTGCCAAAATTTGGGGCTGATCACAATGAGCCGCTTTACATCACAGTCCAGCTGGACGAGCGTCGCCTTCCCCGTGTGTTGGTAGACGGAGGTTCCAGAATGAATGTCTTGCCCGCCAAGATGATGGACCTACTTGACATCAAGCCCACAGATCTGAAGCCTTCAGTCCACACTATCAAGGCCTATGACTCCACTTCCCGTACAGTTCTCGGGGTTGCTACTCTAAATATCTGGTTCGGCAAGCGGATGATCCCCACCGAATTCCAAGTGTTGGACATTCCTATCACTTTCACAGCCATCCTGGGGCGTCCCAGGCTGCATCAAATAAATGGCATGGCATCCACCCTTCAACAGTGTATCAAGTTCATGCAAGGCAATGAGCTAACCACAGTCTACGGCGACAGTGTCACCACCGAGGGGACCAGCACCAACGACATTCCAGTGTTAGAAATCAAGCATGATGACGACATGGCATTAACTGGATTCAATCTGGAGACCTCCAAGATCCAAATATACAACGTGGACCTTCCACTGTTTCAAGACAAGATTCCTCCCGCCATGAAGATGATGAAACTCATGAACTTCATCCCAGGACTAGGGCTCGACAAAAGGTTACCAGGCCAACACCAAGTCATCGAAGTCAAGGACCACACCACGGTCCAGGGGCTTGGTTATGTGCCAACACCAGTTGACATCAGGGAAAACAAAAGGCTCGCCCACACCAAGGCAGCAGCCCGCAAAAGGGGAACCTCCAACGGCACACCCAACCTCCAACCTTACAGTTTCGACCTCGCTCATTACTTCACCAAGGGAACCGACATCAGAACTGAGGGGATCGACAAGGGAACCGACAGCAGAACTGAGGGGACCGAAAGTGGAACTGATGAAGATGAGAAAGAAGCAGGGAAAGTCAGCACGGAGACTACGGAAAGAATGGAAAAGTTAGCACGAGACCTCAAGCATTTCAGAGGACTCAAGGCTAATCCAATAAGGGGAGCGTTCCTCGACATCACAACTCTACCTGGACCACTTGCCACCACAGTCCAGCACGAGTACACATTCAAGGGAATCCAAGACATAGAAGAGCAACTCGAGACACTCTTCACGAGAAACAGACTGTTCGGGTCAGTCGCCGAGGCCACATTCGAGACAGTAACTCCAAAGCAGAAGGAACCAGAATTCATAGAAGATGCTCTCAGTAGACCCGCTCTACAGAGTCTTTTTGACAAAGTCATGGAGGTGTCAACCTGATTGACCTGGGCTCCGAAAACAGCATGATCGCCATGATCGGGACAGCAGAAGCCAAACCTCTCGACCCCCGAATCCTCATCAAGCATCCAGCAATGCCACTGAAGAACTGGGTAACTTTCACCGGACCAAGGGCAAGCCAGGCAGAAATGGAAGACAAGCTGGGCCTGCACCCACATCTCCCTAAACCCGGTCTCGAACCCTCTGAGCCAGTCCTTGTTAAAGTCCAGTCCTCTGAGTCGTCCAACGGCCTTACGCCGGAAGACTATGTTAATGTAGCCAACAATGTATTTCTATTCGAATCTAATGAAAAATCTGACCTTTTGGAGTATCCCCTCATTGCCACTTTAACAACTGATAAGTTAACAAACAACTTAAAAGACGTTAATAATGACTCACTTGATAAAGAAGCAGACACATTAAACGAACAATACATTAAAGAAGTTCTCAAGCGTGTAGTAGACCAAGAGGACAATCAGGCCCAAGCTGCCGAAGAGGTTATGACCAAAGTGAACCTGGGGTCAGTGCAAGAGCCTAAAGAGACACAAGTGGGCAGTTTCTTCGCCGACGCAGAAAAAGAAGCCCTGATAAATCTCCTCAGGGAGTATGTTGACGTGTTCGTCTGGTCATATCAGGACATGCCAGGACTCTATCCCTCAATCGTGGAGCACAGAATTCCCCTGGATCCAGAATCCAAGCTTGTTAAACAGAAATTGCGCAAGATCAAGCCAGAGTGGTCCTTGCAAGTGAAAGAAGAAATTGAGAAAATGCTCCGCGTTGGTTTCATCAGAGTAATTGAGTACCCGACCTGGCTCTCCAACATTGTAACGGTCACCAAGGCCAATAGAAAGGTCAGATGCTGTGTGGATTTCCGAGATCTCAACAAGGCCAGCCCTAAAGATGATTTCCTACTGCCCAACATCAACATGCTAGTCGACAACATGACAAATTTTGAAGTAAAGTCCTTCGTGGATGGGTTTGCCGGATACTATCAGATCAAAATGTTCGAGGAAGATCAAGCCAAGACTGCTTTCACCACTTTGTGGGGGACATACTGCTACACGGTCATGCCGTTTGGTTTAAAGAACACTGGGGCTACTTACCAACGGGCTGCAACAGCCCTCTTCCATGACATGATTCACAAAGAAATTGAAGTATATATCGACCACATGATCATCCACTCCAGAGGATCACACATGCAGCACATGACAGATCTAAGAAAGTTCTTCAACAGACTCAGAAAGCACTCCATGAGGTTGAACCCTGCAAAGTGCACCTTCGGCGTCAAGGGAGGCAAAGTATTAGGGTACATGGTTACAGAAAGAGGTATCAAAGCCGATCCCAAGAAAATCAAGGCCATCATCAACATGAAGTTGCCTCAGACACTGACAAAAGTGAAAACTTTTATGGGAAGACTTCAGTACATCAGTCGCTTCATCAACCAGTTGACATCTCTCTGTGAGCCAAGGTTCAAGGTGATGAAGAAAAATGCCGACATCAAATGGGACTCCGAGTTCCAGGCAGCTTTCGAGAAAATCAAGACATACTTGGTGAATCCCCCAATTCTGTGCTTGCCACATGAAGACAAGCCACTCCTCCTATACTTGACAGTAACAGACACGTCAATCGGAGCAATGCTGGCACAAGAACAGAAAGATTCCAAAGTTGAGCATGCAATCTACTTCGTAAGCCGAAAGCTTCAGGGAAGTGAACTCAGCTACTCAGCATTAGAGAAAACTTGTACCGCCTTGGTATGGGTGGTCGGGAAACTGAAACACTACATGCAGTCACATTCAGTGCTCCTGGTCTCCAAGATGGACCTCGTCCGATATCTCTTTGACAAGCCATCCCTGTCAATGAGACTAGCCAAGTGGTCATTCTTCTTGGCTGAGTTAGACATGAAGTACATGGCCAAAAAATCAACAAAGGGCAGAGTAATGGAAGATCAGCTGGCAGACTTCCCAAGCAGTGAACCCAAGGGTCCTGATCCGCAATTTCCGGACGACGGAATCTTTTCACTCGACAGCGCAAACCGCTGGCAACTCTTCTTCGATGGGGCAGCCAACAAGAAGGGAAATGGTATTGGAATGCTCCTTGTCGACCCACAGGACGAGCACACTCCCATAGCCATCAATCTGAATTTTGAAACAACCAACAATGCAGCAGAGTATGAAGCTTGCGCAGCCGGTCTAGAAGCCGCTCTCGAGCGCAACATCTCAGAACTGGAAGTATACGGAGATTCAGCATTGATCATCAATCAAGTGTCCAACAATTGGAAGACGATAGATTCTGGCCTCCAGAAGTACCACACGTACATGGAGGAGCTCATTGCTCAGTACAAGGACATCTTTTTTCATTATTTATCAAGAGACAGGAACCGCTTCGCAGATGCCCTGACTACCCTCGCATCACTTGTCGAAATTCCCGACGGGAAATCAGTAAAACCCCTCAGAATAGGCAGACGGGAAACACCCGCTTATTGCTGTGAGATCGAAGTTAAAAATGAACCGATCGACGAACCCTGGTACAATCAAATCTACCAGTACCTCCAAAACGGAGAAGCTTCCTTCACAAATGAAGATGGAAAATACAAAGAAGGGATCAAAGCCAAAAACATGATGGCATTAAAATGCCTGGCATCCCATTTCATCATTCTGGGGGGTATGTTGTACAAGAAGCTCCACCAAGGGCCACTCCTTCGGTGTGTAAATAAAGAAAAAGCCAGCGAGCTAATGAACGAAGTTCACAATGGAACCTGCGGTCCGCACATGAACGCCCGAGCATTGACACAGATCATCCTCCGTATGGGATACTATTGGGTATCAATGGAAACAGACTGCATCCAGTTCTTCAGAAGCTGCGGCAAATGTCAACGGTCTCCAATCTCAATCACATCCCTCCTCATGAACTCTATTGCATGACTACACCATGGCCTTTCGCCACATGGGGAATCGACATCATCGGCAAAATCACTCCACCAGGAAGCAATGGTCACGAGTTCATTCTAGTCGAAGTTGACTACTTCACCAAATGGGTAGAAGCTAGATCATACAAGGTACTGGATTCTAAGAAGTTGGCCGAGTTCATCAAACAGAACATCATGTGCCGATACGGAGTGCCCAACGAGATCATATCCGACAATGGGACCCACTTCAAAGGAGATTGTGACCAACTGCTGACCGAATTCAGAGTTACACGCCACAAGTCTTCTCCCTACAGACCCCAGACTAATGGTGCAGTAGAGGCAGCAAACAAGACTCTCGCAATGATAATCATAAAGATGACCGCCATAGGTTGGGACTGGCCCAAAAAGCTACATCTAGCCCTTTGGGGATACAAAACATCAGTCAGAACCGTCACAGGGGAGACTCCGTTCGCACTTACCTACGAAATGGAAGCAATGTTACCCATGGAATTGGAAATTCCATCCCTCCGAGTCCTCTTGGAAAACGGGATCAATGAAGTCGAATGGCTACAGAGCCATCACGATGAACTTGCTCTACTCGATGAGCGCAGATTGAAAGCCATGGAGCACACTCGAGCCTACCAAAGCAGAATGGCCCGAGCATTTGATAAGAAAGTCAAGATCCGAGACATCAGAGAAGGCAACTTGGTGCTAAAGGAAAAGCCTCCTATGCAGACCAATCCCCTCGGAAAGTGGGAGCCTACCTGGATAGGACCGTTCGTGGTACAAAGAATCTTCTCTGGAGGAGCCATGAAGCTAGCAGATTTCGACGGGAACCCTTTCGTTAACCCCGTGAATGGAAGCAAGCTCCGCAGATACTTTGTTTGAGGAAGAGCACGAGTCATTTCTCCTTCCCCATACACCACCCCTAAGTAAAATTAAAGTGCTAAAAGAGTAATACCCAACTGGATACATTCCCGATAATGATCCAGGTAAAAAACAGGGTCGCACTTCTTTTGTCTTTGTTTTTCTCAAATATCACCTAAAGTGTTGAACTACGGTGACCTGAGCCCCTTAGTCCAATTGTAAATGGGGAACGTAGGCAGCCATCATTGGTTCGGTTTCAAAAACAAAAAAAAAAGCATCAATTGCTTGTGTTTCGAAAAACTCTTTTCAATTAACCTACAAATTCATTACGGTTAAAACAATCTTTGATGAGTTCAAGAACGGTCAACTCTTGACTCGCTACACGCTAGCAAAACAACAATAATACATTAATCAGTTAATGTGTCTGCAATGACAGTGGGTGGATACTCCGGATAGCAAGGTCAACCTAGTCTCCCGTACTTGGTCCTTCATCCTTCTTCCCTTTCCCTTTTCCGCGGTGTGTATTCTTCACCTTCACAGGGAATATTCCCATAGTCCTTCTACCTGGCTCAGGGACCCTTCCCGACGCCTCCATCAAACCGCCAACTGCCAACGCAGCCCTTTCCCTAGCTCTATCTTGAGCTGCCTCTCTTCGAACCATCATAACCGTGCTTTGATCGGCCTCCCGACTAGCATTGGCCTCATAGTCAGCCATGTCGTCCCCAGTATGATTTCGAGGGTTAGCTCCCACTTCAGCCCTCCTCAAAGTCGAGCCGTCAGGGTAATCAACACCCAACAGCTCCCTCCGTCTCCATAAGATGGCCATCTGTGTCTCCCCCATACACTCTTCGTACCAGTTCAGATACTGCGTAGACAGAACAGTGCCCCCTCTCCGGTGAAAGAGAACCCTTGCAGGAAAGGACGCGTATTGCCACAACCGTGTGAGAAGCAATAGTGTCGAAGGATCTTCCATCAACAGAGATCCCACCTCAAAGGTAACAGCATGATCCAAACATGTCAATGGCACTCGCCCAAATTTCATACTGTCGCAGCACCAAGGATGGAATGTAGAAGGCAGTCTGGGACAACCCCCGTACTCTGACAACCAAAAGACCCTCCTGAGCGGTCCGATAAGCCTGTAACTTCTAGTGAGGAACCCACCATCGCAAGTGATGCGTGCGGAGTCTGGCCATCCAGAGCTCCAATTCAGCCTGATCGCCCCCTATCACCAGAGGACGTCGAGAAAAGGACCAAGCGTCACAAGACACTGGCACCCCGAGCATCATCTGTAATCTCTCTCTCAACCACATAGTGAGCATAGCGGGACTCCCTCCCCACATGTATCGGCTGCCGGTCGCCATCCGACCAATGTCGAGGAACGTCTCGCCCAGGACCAAAGGCACGATGTCTCCCCCGTTCGGCACTGCCTCACCAGGTCCAGTACACTGTGATGGCACACACCCAGGGATGTGAATGTGAACAAAGTAGCAATCGCGCACAGAGCAAACGCGTCCCATGGAAAAACGCTCCCCTCGACACCGGCAAATTTATCGGGCAGCCCCGAAATGTCGACATAATCTGTGTTCAGTAATAGCATCCCGTATGCTTCTTCAGCCGAGATACCAAGCAGAGACACTAACTTCTCAACAATGGCCATGCCACCCGCATTGGGAAGAACTAGCTGTTCCGTCTCAGGTCCTCCTAAAATGGCCTGGAAGTCTTCAAACGTGGAAGTGATCTCGTTATACGAAAAGTTGTACACATGCCTCCGTACGTCCCAGAAACGAGCCGCTGCTCTCAAAAGATCCCAATTTGGCATGAGCTCCTTCAAAGCCCAAACAGATTTCATCCCGTAACAACCCTCAAAAAAACCCTTGTCCTGCCTCGTGTGGTGCCGTACCCACGAATGGAAATTATCCAAGTATCGCTCTTGCATCTGAGACGATAGCGTAGGAAATGGAGCCATGAAAAAAAAGGGCAAAGAAAACCTTCAAGAAGTTGAGAGAAAATCAGCTGATTGATCAAAGCAAACATGCAGTTTTTTACAATTGCAAAAGATGAACTGCTATTTAAAAGATTCTGGAAATTGAGTCTTAGTCCGGTCGGACTGTTTCTCAAGTTGACTGGGTCAACTCTGCAGCCACCTGCTTTCAATTTGGAAACATTTCCAAACCAAACCCTGTTTAAGCCTCCTTGAAACTGCGTGCACCCATGGTTTCAATCAACCACTGCCAACACCACTTCCGCCCCGGGCTCATGCGATATTGCAATTAATTAAATAACAGTGCATATAGGCATAAATTTTGACCAGTTTGAATTTTTGTGCATATTTCATTATTTATTTTTGATCAACCTACTTGCTTATTTGCCAAAATAAAAGAAGTTAATCACTAGATAAATGTGCAAAATACAGGTTCCGCCTCAAGGGCGCCTTTTCAAGTACAAGTCAAATTGTTTGGACAATACACACATTTTGTCTAAAAATAAAGCAAAAAAAAGGACTACTCAGAGTCCTGCTCGTCATCCGAGCACTCAATGTACTGCCCCGCAGCAGCCGGGTCTGCCGAGAACAGGTAATCTCCAAATTCCTCCAGGCGGGAATACGAGAAAGGACGCCTCTGCGTCTGCGACCTCGAGGACTCTCCCTGTTCGTGCCCCGAGTATGAAGGGTGACGAGCTCCGAACCTCGTCGTCCCGCCAGAGAACTGGCCACCCTGCATAAAGTCTCCCCCACCAGCCGTGGAGGCAGACGAACTTCTCGCTGCAGATGGCCTAGATGGCCTCGGCTCATGAACAGCCGCACTCCTCCGGGAATTATACCGCAGGAACTCCACGAGTCTCCTGGCGTAGTTGGCCCACCCGTCCAACTGTCTCACAGCCTGGTTGTACGTACGGCCAGACACCTGCAAACCAGGAAAGTCATCAAAAGATAAATAGACAGCACAGATGCAACATTTGCAGAATGCTACTATCAAATGCAGAAAATCAAAAGCACTCACCGAAGCATTAGGGTCCACTCTGTACCGAGGCCTCGTCTCCTCCGGAATAGGGATCACCAGCCGCCTGCGAGAACCGTCCAGCCCCTCATATGCCAGCCTAGCGCGAGGGAGCGGGTAGTCTCGGGGATATCCATGACCCTCGCCCTCCCTGTGCAGCACCTGCGGGCTCCTCAGCCTCGTCCTCAAGAAGATCTCATAGTCGGCACCCTCTATGATAAACTCGGTATAGAACACGCCTTGTCTATACCGCTCCATATCCTCCATCGGTATCAACAAAGGATGCTGCATGTGTGGAGGCGGGTCCATCAGAACCAAAGGAAGGGACCCCGGACCATGCTGATAGGTCACCCTCTCCCCCAGATACATCGCGTCACAGTGAAGTCCCACCAGCAGCTTCCGCCGACGTGTGACCTCTCTAGCAAACTGGACCACACCAACATTAATCCGATTCCACCAAGTCAGCTGGATTCGCCCGGAAAACTCACGGCTCAGGGCCAGAGACACTTCTTCGTAAGTCAGTCGAGTACCCTCCCTCGATGACACCGACTTCTTCGCCTCCTTTGCCTCCCATCTCTGCGGGCGGAACACCTCCAAAGCCCACACCTGTCAAGCACATGGAAAGTTATGTCAGCTACAAAGCAGATACATAAGAGTACAAAAATGAGACAAGGAAGAGAAAAAGATGGGAACTTACATCCAAAGCAAACGAAAAGCAGCATAAGGTGTTCTCCTCTCCCCGCGAGAACCTATCAAAGGCATGGTAGAGCTCAGCCAGTCCAGCCTCCCCCCATGCGAACCCTCTCATGACGTCCAGATCAGTCAGTGAGCCGAGCAAAGGGAGGTGACAGGATGTGTCAAAAGTAGGAAACAGGGTCGCTAATAAAGCAAACCATATGAACCCTCGAGCCAGATGCTCTGCGGTCATCCTCGTAGACCCCTCCACATAAGCAGTAATACCCCTCCTCAGATGAGTCTCCATCGGCCTGTACCGAATACCTAAGCCCCTGGCATCGGTAATATCAAAACCCAGCAGATCCGACAACTGCCCCGGGGTATACCCATCCACCCACACCAGTGTGTTGCCCCAGAATGGCAACCCAGTGATCGCCGCAAAGTCTGTGGGAGTCACAGTCGCCTCCCCCCACCTGAAGTGAAAAGTGTGGGTCGTGTCCCACCAGTACTCGCTCAAGGTAACGTACAAGGACCTCACCCTCTGCGTCGAAGCCACCGCGGCTAACACGCTGATGAATCCAGCCAAACCGGAGTCAACCACAAACTGCTGTGGACTCCTCTCTCCGTCTCGAGCCTCGTCCGAGAGTATCTCCCACAGCACTCTAACCGCCTCAAAGGCTCCCCGGCTCTTCAAGTTGTGAACGTTGACTGTCCGTCGCCCCTGCAGGTGAACACGACAAGAATACGTTAATACAGAAGCGACATCAACAGAGCGCACGAGCGCATGTCAAAATGATGCAACACAGATATAGTTCTCATTTTCCTAAAATATGTCCATCCCGGTTGGAGTATTAACGGTCCGAAATTCCAAAAGTTCAAAATATTTCGAAAACTCCATCGAATTCGGAACTTTCAAAACATTTCGAAAACTCCGTCGAATTCGGAACTTTCAAAACATTTCGAAAACTCTGTCGAATTCGAAACTTTCAAAACATTTCGAAAACTCCGTCAATTTCAGAACTTTCAAAACCTTTCGAAAACTCCGTCGAATTCGGAACTTTCAAATCATTTCGAACAAATCGAAATATTACTCCGTCCCGAATTAAAATTACTTTAATTTCGGAAAACACCTCTAGGCATGGAATTTTGCAACCAAAATTTTTATGTCATCTACCCATAGCGTCAATTGAACTACACTCTAGTCAATTTTGACAAAGGCGCATAGCAAAGTCAAAAGCCCCAATTCGGGCGCCAAGAACCCTAACTCATTTATAGTCAAATTCCTAACATTTAAAGAATGCACATTCTTAAAATTAACCGAATTTAAAGGAAGTTTACCTGTCTTTCGATCCCTCCTTTGGATTTGTGGGTGTCCCGAGCCAGATAGAACTCCGCCGGATTCAAAGGAAGAACAGTGGTCCGAATGGTCCTCACCAACCTCGTTCTTTCGTTATCGGTCCTCCTATGGCGAGCCATTGGTCCCAAATCAGCTTCCATGTTGATTTTCCCTTGAAAATTTGAGCAAAACTCACAAAATGGGGTGATTTTTCTTCTCTCCTTTCTCTCTTCCTCGCCTGGAAAAATGGAGAAATGGTCCAGTTTTGCGTCGGCCTTGGCGCTGATTTGAACCTGGTCAAATTCAGGTTGAGTCTGGCCGGACTCTTTTTGCAGCTGAAAAGATTCCTTGCCAATTTGGCCCCTCAACTTCTCGCAGTTTCAATTTTACACCTTTTGGCCCCCAAAAGTGTAAAATTTTCCCAAGTTAGACCTTTCTAACACCCCATCCCCCGAGGATTAAGTCCTGTTAGTTTTCATTAATGTTCTTCTCCAGACGTTAAATTCTCAGTTAGTTCTCGCTAACGCCTCATCTCCAGACGTTAAATCTCAAGTCGACGTTTGACATTCAAACGCTCACTTCCATCTCAAGTTGACGTTTGACATTCAAACGCTCACTTGCGTCTCAAGTCGACGTTTGACATTCAAACGCTCACTTCCATCTCAAGTCGACATTTGACATTCAAACGCTCATTTTCATCCCAAGTTGATGTTTGACATTCAAACGCTCAGTCCTGTCTTCGGACATCAAAACACAACATCGTCTCCAGACGTTAAATTCTCAATTAGTTCTCGCTAACGCCTCGTCTCCAGACGTTAAATCTCAAGTCGACGTTTGACATTCAAACGCTCACTTCCATCTCAAACCGACGTTTGACATTCAAACGCTCATTTTCACCCCAGACCGACGTTTGACATTCAAACGCTCAGTCCCATCTTCGAACATCAAATCACAACTCCACCTCCTGACATCAAAATTCCCATTGGTTTTCACCAACATTCACTTCCCCGGCCACCAGTCGTAAGCCCGATCATCCCAATTCAGCGGCCATCAAGGTAAGCCCGCACAACAATCCCTCTTCGGCCATCCTCGTAAGTCCGAATACCTCTTCACTCCAGCAAGTGAACGTTCACTTACCCGGTCGCCAGTTGTAAGCTCGATCGTCCCAATTCAGCGGCCATCAAGGTAACCCATACAACAATCCCTCCTCGGCCATCAAGGTAAGCCCGAACACTCCTCCCCAGTAGGATCCTAAGACCATACTTCTAAAAATAAACATCAATCAATCCCCTTAGTTCCTAACTGGCTTTGTTAGAACTCTGGACGCTTTTCCCCAGCAATGTGTCAGTCTCTCCCGAGGCCACATCCCGTTCCTAACCCCGTTGTTAGAACGTCAATCCTTTCGTATTGTTAATAACGCCAGTTAACACAACCATTCCCATCATTGCCACCCCATCCCCCGCGGATAAAACTTGGCCGTCATCATAAGTCCAGCACTCAAGGCACGAACGCCTCTATCTCAGGATAAACGCATCCTCGTAATCTCGGTCTGAGGTACCACACGCCCTCGTATATTTTAGCAATCCGGTCTGAGGCCCCCCACGCCCTCGTATGTTCAGCAACCTCGGTCTGAGGCGCCACACACCCTCGTATGTTTTAGCAACACCAGTCTGAGGTGCCACATGCCCTCGTATGTTCCAGTAATCTCGATCTAAAGCGCCACACGCCCTCAAAGGTTTCAGAAATCCCAGGTTCAGACGCCTCACAATAGTCTCCATCCAGGTTCAGACGCCTCACAATAGTCTCCACTCAGGTTCAGACGCCTCACAACAGTCTCGCTCAGGTCAAGGTCCCCACGTGCGGCTCCTTGCACCTACGAACTACGATCGGCTTGATTCCCGCTCGGGATACGTAGGAATCCTTTCGCTAAGGGTCCGGCCAATTGACCGCCCAGGTCTTTCAAAGTAAGGCATCCCCCGATTTGGATCCTTATCTTTTTCAACGACCCCACTTCCTTTGGAAGTGACGTCGCTGAGGGGCTAACTGTAAGTACCAAATCCGGATCGTCAAAATCCATTAGAAGTTAACCGGAATCCGTTAACTGGCCCGCTCCAGGTTAACCGGAACCCGTTAAGCTCCCCGTTTCCAAGCCAACGAGACGTCTCGGGACTCCCCTGTGCATCCCAACATCAAAGCGTACTCAACACACATCATCGCACGTAAAAGTATAGCTTTTCCTAAAAAATGCACTTTCCGGCACTTTCCGAGGGCATTTCAGACATTTTCTGGACAGTTATTTAAAAAACGGACAAAACCGGGGATAATGGCACGAAATCCCATGAACCTGGTGAGTCACTGGACACGTGGCACGCATGCCACAGCTCCCTTGTCAACCTCAATCACATTTCAGTGTGAAAAGACTAAAATACCCCTGGTATACAGTCCAAGTCCGGCCGGACTCTTTTGCAGACAATCCAGAATTGCCAGCAAGTCCCTCCAATTTCCAAAGTATCACAAAACCCCCTGGAATTCAGCCTAAGTCCGTCCGGACTCTTTTGCAAATTTCACCTATAAATACAGAGGGCTGTCAAACATTTTGACAACAACAAAATTCACCCAAAATTCTCTCTAGCCACGGCCCAAACCAGTTTCCACCTCTCTCGAGCTCCCATTTTGCCTCGATTTACGTGAAAACTTCATATTTCAACCAAATACAACCCCCACCACCTCAAAACACCGTTCCAAACAACTTTTCGTATCCCTTATACGCCCACCGAGCCAAAGGAGCCGACCCTAGCCATAGGTAGTGCTCTCTCTCCCTAAACTCTCGTTCCGTTTCGGTTTACGCGCCAGTCGCTATAACCATTTCGGACGAACATTGTTGAAATGTAGACGTCACCGTCTAACGGGGTCCGATATGTTTTAGTCCTTGATCCTCTTCTCTTCCCGTAAGAGAAATAATCTCGGGTTAAAACGGTGTTCCGGCCCCGTTCCGTTACATTTTATGTCATTTACAAATTCCGGATCGTTTGATCCGTCGATCGTCATTTACTTTTATGTCATTTACAAATTCCGGATCGTTTTATCTGTCGATAGTCATTTAATTTTACGTAACTTTACAGTTTCGAGCTGTTTGGCTCGTCGATCGTACTTTACAATTCCGGGTCGTTTGATTCCGTCGATACCGCACTTTAAATACTGTCATTTACAAGTCCGAGCCATTTGGCTCGTGATAGTATTTACTTATCAAAGTCCGAGTTGCAAAAACGATTCGTTGATCGCATATCATTTAATGCCTTTTTCCCGTAAAATCGCTAACAATGTAATGCCTGGTTCAAAACCGGAGTTCGACATTCGAACTCTCTTTCAAAAACACGCGAAATGACGTTTGGCATCCAAACGATCATCTTCAAACTTAAAATCCGACATTTGACACTCAAAATCATTTAATGCTTTTTTCCCGTAAAATTGCTAATAATGTAATGCCCGGTTCAAAACCGGAGTTCGACATTCGAACTCTCTTTCAAAACGCGCGAAATGACGTTTCGCATCCAAATGATCATCTTCAAACTCCAAATCCAACGTTTGACATTCAAACGCTCTTTTCTTAAAAGTCAACATTTGACACTTAAAAAAGGATCAAAATCAGCACTCGCGCCACTTCTCCTAAAAAACTTCAAAACCGACGTTTGTCATTCAAACGCTCGCCTTTTCAAACAGAATCACAAAAATCAACGTTTGACATTCAAACCAAGATTAAGCTTGTCATTCAAGCCCCCATTTTCAAAATGCAAACACACACACACACACGCACACATTTTTGAGAAAGGTAGAAAGACTCGTCATACGAGGTGTTTCGGGTGATCTCAAAATACTCTTCCCGAAACGTAACGTGACCTCCGAACCTAACAATCTCTGGTACTCAAAAAAGATTTTTTCTCATTTTTGCTACCAATAAAAATGACACCCCATTTTCAAAGCTTTTTCCTAAGTTTTTGCTGCCAATAAAAACGACACTATTTTCAACCAAAAGCCGTTTTTCAACGTTTGGGCTCAAAATACAAAACCGCGTGGCGACTCCTCTCCTTCCCGAAAGCGAGGTCTCAGACACCAACCCCGTGAAAGATAACCGCTTTCACCGCACGCGAAATCCTAGTAATTTCACCGCCAATAAGGTGACTGCCCACCAGCTCGCGAGAGCTTTTTTGTGGTTGATGCTGTCAGTCACCATATTTGCTAACTCTGGGACGTTGGCAATGCTTTGCCTGCTTGACTCTTTGGAGAACTTGGATGAGGTTGGGGCGGTCTCTTGGGGTGAGGCTGGATTGGCTGAGCTCTACTTCTCTTTGGATATGTACAGCCAGAACAAGGCTGCTTCAATGGATTGCTTTTCTTTTGCGCTTGAGGTACTCTCACTTTCTTTTCTCTCTTTTACTTTTCTGTCTTGAGATTTTTATGAGATAAATGACCCTTTTGTTTTGAACATGCAGGTTTGGTTCTGCGAGGTGATTGGGTTCTTTCCTTGGAACCAACAGAGTGATCCAGAGATCTTCCCGGCCATGATTCGCTGGAGGGGAGAGGCTAGAGAT
Source organism: Adenophora triphylla var. japonica (assembly GCA_022495995.1). Classification (NCBI taxonomy): domain Eukaryota; kingdom Viridiplantae; phylum Streptophyta; class Magnoliopsida; order Asterales; family Campanulaceae; genus Adenophora; species Adenophora triphylla. Next base: position 518,653 of record JAFEMH010000699.1, read on the forward strand.
AAGTTCACCGGGAAGACCCGAATCACTTTCGATTGTAAGATGGTGAGACCGGTCATCAACAGGGATGGTCACGAGGGGGTGGATTTCTATCCTTAGGGGAGGTACCCGGAGGCTTTGCTAGGGGATGCCTTGGAGGCGACTAGGCAGAGGAGATGGCTGACAGGGCTGACCTGTGACATCATTTACTTGGGGGATCACTTCTCCAGGCAGCATGGCTTTGTCCCTCCTTTGGATGCCATCACTCCTCACGACCCTCCACCGCTTATGTTGCAGCCCAGGAACTAGTCAGCGGATGAGATAGCTAGGTATCAGGCCGGTGTGGCGGCTGAGGAGTATTTTGACTTTGCTACCCCGTATGCCACCTTTGTGGAGCAGCGGTTGAGGACGCCGCAGAAGCTAGTGAAGATGGCTGTCACTCAGGGGTACGGGGAAGCAGAGTTGACTATCCGCCTATGCCTCCTGCTCATCTCTCCTATGTGGTAAACGAGGTACCGAGGAGGTTCATGGTGCCTGTTCCTAACACGAGGGATCCCCGGTATACTCTGCCACCTGATAGCACCGTAAGTATATCTAGGTTCCTTCTCTTTTCGGATTTCTTTGCTTTCTGTGATTTTGAACTTTTCTTGAGATTTTCTGAGTTTTTCTTCTCTTTTCTCGCAGGTCCCTGCTCGTACCTATGATGGCTTGGTACGGCAGAACAGAAGCTGGAAGGCGGTGGCTCGGTCTCTTCTGAGGAAGCTGGCCTGCGCTTCCAGGGCTAGGGCGAATGTGCAGGAGCCCGTGCGCAAGAGGAGGCACGTTGGGAGCACAGCCTCTACCTCGTCAGCCTCGGGATATCAGACCTCATCCACCATTGCCATGCCGAGGGGACAGGGACCCAACACGGGCATTCTGGAGCAGATGGCGGAGTATGAGCATGTGAATGTCAATCTTTCTGACGTGAGCGATGATGAGGACTTGATGAGGGATCCTAGCTTCTACGAGCTAAGCAGTGACGAGAAGAGTCGGAAGCTTAGGATTTCTTAGGTTGACCTAGGAGAGGAGAGAAACAAACAATGAACACTTTTACGCACAATTTGTTTATTTTTCGTTTTATTTGGGCGCCAAGGAGGCGAGAACGACATTGTAATGATATTTTATTCGCTTTTCTTATCAATGCTTTATGAATTTGCATATTACTTGAGCCTCGGGGTAGCGTTTTCGCTTGAAAATGGGGCTGAAACTGGGCCAATATGGTTTGTGATGATATATGATTGCATGAATGGTGTTTGGACATGTTTTTATGCAGGTTTTGTTGAGAAAGTGGGGTGAGAACTCCACTTGGGTAGCATCTTTGGCTGCTGCAGATTTTTTTTCTACAGAAGCAAAAGACGCCGTCCAGCTAGGTCTTTGGGCAAAAGAAGCCGTGCGGCTGGAGGTTTTGTCTGAACTGGTTTTTTTCAAATAAAATCAAGGGATGGCCTTTTCATTTCATTTTCACCCTAGACTTGTTCCAACTGTTCCCAGATCACATTTTGACCAAAAATCATCAGCTTCGATCGCTTGCCATGGAAAAACCAGTCAAATTGCAAAAGGGGAAAAGAGACCATTTTCTGTCCGATCTTCAATCTTGGATGAGACACAACTTCCAATCTAACAAGGGACTGTTTGATGCCACCTTCAAGATCAGGTATTTATGGCATTTGAAGGATATCCCACCCGATTGGGACCTTTTGAGAGCCGCAGCGAGGTTTTGGGACGTCCGGAGACACGTTTACTGCTTTTCTTACAATGAACTCGTCCCAACCTTTGAAGACTTCCGGGCATTGATTGGGGGTCCAAAAATTGAGGCTATTTCGATTCCTCTGACCTGATACGTGCCAGTGACTGTAAAGTTGGCATCTTTTCTGCAAATCTCTCTGGAAGAGGCCGAGGGGATGATGGTAGCCCCTGACAGGATTGACCTTTCTGATATTTCGGGCAGGTTTGGGTCTCCAGATACGGCTGCGACTCCGGTGGCTATGAATGTCTTTATCCTTTGCGTGTTCTCATTTATGTTCACTGCTGAGTCCTTAGGGGTCTGCCATGGTGGTCTTTTGGATATGGTTAGATACTGCAGGGCTGGGAAGGATATTGTCCCGATGGTTTTGGGTGAGACTCTGCAAGGCATCGACAGGATGGCTAGGGGAGACCATTTTATAAGGTCTGGGAGCCCAGCGGTGCTGACTTTATGGTTACAAGAGAGGCTTGGGGCTTTGCCACGGGCTTTGCCTACTCAGTGCCCTTGGGTAATCTCTCGGAGGGGTGCACCTAGGCAACAGGACCAGGGTAGATGGGAGCTGACGATGGCTAGGTTGTCCACCTCGGACATTCACTGGTGGGTGCCTCATTGGAGATTGCAGACCCGGAGGACGTTCCAGGAGTCCTACATAGTGAGGGTTCCGAGGCTCTCTTGGTCATCTTTCTACATCCCCTGCTTAGTGTCCAGGCAGTTTGGGATCTTACAGGAGCCTCTAGATGATTGGAAGGACATCAGTACCATGGAGGTAGTGCCTTTTGACATGAGGGATCCAGCCAGCTTCTCATTTTTCTCGAGAGCGTGGACATATACTGCTTTTCCACCCAGGGCTATTCTCAAGAGAAGGACAAGTACTATCTTGACCATGGCCTACTTGGACTGGTACGAGAAGGAGATGGGGGCGACTCAGGTCATTTTGGGAGAGAGACGTCAGGCTTTATTGGGGGCTGACTGTGACTCAAGCAGGACTTTGAGGGAGACTGAGGCCAGGGCTAGTTCCCATAACCAGTCAGGTGACCTTATTAAGGATATGGAAGCCGGATATGAGAGGCTTTCGGAAGTCGCTCCCCTTATGAGGCTCAGAGGGAGGAGGTACGAGCTCGTGCCCGGATTGAGAAGACACTTATTGACAGAGGTTTGGTGAAGGTTCCAGTGAGGATACCGAAAATTGAGATGAGAGAGACCGATATCATCGAGAAGAAGAGGAAGTACACTCGACGGGGTCGAGGTAAAGGGAAGAAGAACAAGGAAGACTCAGTGAATGACAACTGATAGATCTATTTCTAGGATTCCCTTATTGCCATTTTGCAAACACAATAAATTATTAGGTCTTTTTGTATTTTTAGATCTTTGTAGCATGTTAGCAGAGTCAAGAGTAGACCGTGCTTGAACTCATCAAGAAGTTTTTAACTTGTAATTAACAAGATATATTATCTTAGAAATTATAAGACACATTTCATGGAAACTTGGTTGTCTTATTTATTGTTTAGACCGAACCATTTCTGGCTGCTTACGTTCCCCTTTTACAAGAAAGACTAAGGGGCTCAAGTTTTTGTAGTTCATTCTGGAGAACTATCGAGATTTTTGTTTTTTTGTTTTTTTTTTATGTGCAACCCTGTCTTTTGCCTAGACCGCCCTTTTTGGGTTTTCAGCCTAGCTGGGCATTACTCTTTTTGCACTAAAATTTTTCTTCTTATTTTTTTTTTTATGTGCAACCATGTCTTTTGCCTAGACCGCCCTTTTTGGGTTTTCAGCCTAGCTCGACATTACTCTTTTTGCACTATGTAATTTTTTTTCTTTTTCTTTTCTTTTTTTATTTTATATATTTTTCTTTTTTTTAGATATATTACCTGCGGAGCCTATCACCGTTGACCGGGTGGCAAAATGGATTGCCATCCAGGTTCGCAAGCTTCATCGCTCCTCCCGAGAGTATTTTCTGCACCACATACGGGCCAATCCAAACGGGTTCCCACTTTCCCAGGGGGTTGTCTCTGGTGGGGGGCTTCACTTTCAGCACTAGGTCACCCTCTTTGATGTCCCTGGCCTTGACCTTTTTGTCAAATTCTCTGGCCATTCGCCTCTGGTAGGCTCGGGTGTGCTCCATGGCTTTTAGCCTTCTTTCATCAAGCAGGGCCAATTCATCGTGCCGGCTGCGCAGCCACTCTACTTCATTGACACTATTTTCCAGGAGGACCCTTAGTGACAGGATTTCCAACTCTACTGGCAACACTGCTTCCATCCCGTAAGTTAGGGCAAAAGGAGTTTCTCCCGTGGCTGTTCTGACAGACGTTTTGTAGCCCCAGAGTGCCAGATGCAGCTTCTCAGGCCAGTCACGACCACGGGTGGCCATTTTCTGGATAATCCGCTCGAGCGTCTTATTGGCAGCTTCTATGGCTCCATTGGTCTGAGGTCTGTACGGGGACGATTTGTGGCAAGTGATTCTGAATTTTGACAGCAATCTATCGCAGTCCCCTTCAAAGTGCAACCCATTATCTGAAATGACCTCATTGGGCATCCTGTATCTGCACATGATATTTTCTTTGACAAACTGGGCCTCCTTCTTGGAAGTGAGGACCTTATAGGACTTGGCTTCTACCCTCTATGTGAAGTAGTCGACCGCTACTAGCACAAATTTATGCCCATTGCTTCCTGTCGGGGCTATCTTCCCTATCACGTCAATACCCCAAGTTGCAAACGGCCAAGGAGTCGACATGCAGTACAAGTCATGAGGCGGAAGATGATTGAGGTTGGCGAACCGTTGGCATTTGTCGCACGCTCGGACATGCTGGACACAGTCTGTTTCCATGGAAATCCAGTAATATCCCGTTCTGAGGATAACTTGCATCAATGCTCTGGCATTCATATGAGGACCGCAGGGACCATTGTGGACTTCGATAATTAACTCTCTGGCCCTTTCTTGGGTGATATACAGGAGGAGTGGTCCTTGGTACCGTTTCTTGTACAGATCACCCCTTAGGATGACATAGTGGGAGGCCAACCATTTCAGGGCTTGCAAGCTCATGGCTTTGATGCCTTCCCTTGGTCTACCTTCTTCATCTCTAAAAGCTGATTCCCCATCCTTAAGGAACTGATAAATCTGACTGTACCAGGGTTCTTTGATGGGCTCGGGTCCCAAGTCTATTTCACAACAGAAAGACGGGGCTTCTCTTCTACCCACTCTGAATTGGTTTTGTGGCCTTTCCCTCGGGGATCTCTACCAATGAGGCTAGAGTAGCTAAGGCATCCGAAAATCTGTTCTTATCCCTTGGCAGGTAATGGAAAGTTACTTCTCTGAACTGCTCAGTCAACTCTTCCATGTAGGCATCATACCTCTGAAGGTTAGGATCCACAGTCTTCCACTTGTTGGAGACCTGGTTGATGATCAGGGCTGAGTCTCCATAGACCTCGAGCTCCTTGTCATTCCTTTCTAAGGCAGCTTCTAAACCGGCAATGCAAGCTTCATACTCGGCGGCATTGTTCGTGGCAGGGAAGTTCAACTTGATGGCTATCGGCGTGTGCTCATATTTCGGATCGACCAGTAGCATTCCTACGCTGTTTCCTCTCTTGTTAGCAGCTCCGTCAAAGAAAAGCTGCCATCGGTTTTTAGGCTCAACAATGAAGATCCCTTTATCTGGGAATTGGGGTTCAGGCCCGTGGTCCTCATTGCCAGGGAAGTTTGCCAGATGGTCTGACAACGCTTGACCCTTGATTGCCTTTCTAGTCACATAGTTGATGTCATACTCAGCTAAGAAGAACGACCACTTTGCTAGACGCATCGAAAGGGAAGGCTTGTCAAAGATGTATTTGATAGGGTCCATTTTCGAGACCAAGTTTACAGAGTGGGCTTGCATGTAATGCTTCAGCTTACCGACTACCCAGACCAGTCTTGCATAAGTCTTTTCGCATGCTGAGTAATTGAGCTCACTCCCCTGCAGCTTCCTCCAGACAAAGTAAATGGCGTTTTCTACCCGAGAGTCTTTCTTCTCTGAGCAAGCATAGCCCCAACTGGCGTATCAGTGACAGTGAGATAGAGCAGAAGAGGTTTCTGCATAGCAACAAAGGATGTACTAAGTATGCCTTGATTTGGTCAAAGGCATCCTGGCATTCCTCAGTCCATTCTGTGTCTGCATTCTTCTTCATGAGCTTGAAGATGGGCTCGCACATGGTAGTCAGCTGGTTGACAAAACGGCTGATGTACTGTATTTTACCCATAAAGCTTTTGACCTCTGTCTGAGTCCAAGGTGGGCTCATATCCATAATGGATTTGATCTTTCGAGGATCGACTTCAATACCTCCTTCTGTGACCATATACCCAAGCATTTTTCCCCTTGTCACTTTAAAGGTGCATTTGGCAGGGTTCAGTCTCATGGAATGCTGTCTCAACCTCTCAAAGAACTTTTGCAGGTCGAACAAGTGCTGTCCATCCTCACCTTTGGAATGGATTATCATGTCATCGACATAGACCTCAATTTCCTTGTGGATCATGTCGTGAAAGAGTGCGGTTGCTGCCCTCTGATACGTAGCCCCGGCATTCTTAAGCCCAAAAGGCATCACCGTATAGCAGTACATACCCCACGGTGTGGTAAAGGCTGTCTTTTCTTGGCCTCCTCAGCCATCTTGATCTGGTTGTAGCCAGCAAAGTCGTCAACGAAGGATTTGACTTCATAGTTAGCAGTGGCATCCACCAAAATGTCTATGTTTGGCAAGGGGTAGTCGTCCTTGGGGCTGGCCTTGTTCAGATCCCGAAAATCTACACAACAGCGCACCTTCCCATTGGCCTTAGTCACAGTCACGATGTTGGATAACCATGTCGGATACTCGATGACCCTGATGAATCTTACCCGCAGTAGCTTCTCAATCTCTTCTTTGACCTGTAGAGACCAATCTGGCTTGATTTTTCTCAGTTTCTGCTTTACTGGCTTGGCATCTGGTGCTAGAGGGATTCTGTGCACCACAAATTGAACTATCTAGTCCCGGCATATCCCTGTATGACCATGCAAACACGTCCATGTAATCTCTGAGCAGATTGACCAGTCTGTCCCGTTCAACCCCCTGGAAGAAGTTCCCAATCTGTGTCTCTTTAGGTTCCTCGACAGTACCCAAGTTAACACTTGTCAAAACCTCCTCGGCAGCTTGGGCCCGGTTTTCCTCTTTGTCTGTAACCTGCTTAAAGATTTCTTTAATGTATTGTTCCTTTAGTGTGCTTGCATCTTGTTCAAATGATTCATTATTAACTGTTGTTAAGTTATTAGTTAATTTATCATTTGTTAAGTTGGCAATAAGGGGATACTAAGAAAGATCTACCATTTCATTCAAAGCAAAAGGAAAGATGACATTGGCTACATGTTCATAATCTTCAGGCGTGAGGCCTTCAGATGACTCACAGGACTGGAATTAAAAGACTCCTGACTCACATGACTCTTAACCCTAACGACTCTGGACCCTACACTACTTATTGCCTCGAAGTGTTTGACACGGGTTAGACTGATCAAAAGCTTGTCGAAAATCATTCGTAGGTCGGTACCTTGGAAAGATGGTACGGGGAGCTAGAGAAGCCTGATGCAATTTCTCAGCGAGCTCGTCCGTGACAACCGGACTCATTGACTGGAGGGTCTGGCTCATCTTGTCAATACACTGCTGATAAGTCATCTTCTCTCTGCCAATCTTTGATATCACAACCTTGTCTACGTAGCCAACAGGAGGGTTGGCTTGGATGATACTGATGAAGTCTTCTTTGGGTGAGACTTTGATTCTACCTCGATTAACCTTGTATTCTATGGGAGTCTTGTATTCTGCCTCCAAGTCTGCTAGCTTTTCGTTGAACTTCACAATGGCAACAAACTCAGAGTTCTCTGCCTCAAGAGGATCAATGATGACGGGAGTGTTGGGCTGGACTTTGTTTTAGCTGACTGGTTCCTTGATGGACTCTTTGGCGTAACTGACATAATAGTCAAATTTGTAAGAGGGTTCTCCTAAGGTTCCCACACTCTTGTCTCATGTTTCGTACCTTTCCTTCAATTTTTGTTGCATGGACTTCTTCTTCTTCCTCTTTCTTGAGGGAGCATCCTCGTTAATCCAGTCTTGATAAGCGTCTTCCAAGCAGCCGTCACAATCACACACATCGTACCAAAAGTGGGGTTTAGGTTGAGCTGGGACGACCCCTCCAAGTACTTGATTATCACCATTGTTAATTACCACATTGGCCATTCTTGACACTGGGATGTTGAGACTGACAATTTTGATGGATTATCTGAGACCCTTGCACCGACAAACTGCTGACCCGGTATTCTCACCCGATTCTTTCTCACTGTGGGAAAGGGATAGGTAAGGTTTAGACTCTGAGGTAGGTGTTTAGGCTGAAGGCTCAAGCAATATGCAAATTAAGAATCTTTCAGCTTACTTAAAACGGTGTCTTTTATTAATTTCTATTTGGTTGGAAAAGGGGTTGCCCTTCTTTTTCGCAACTACTCTAGATCCTGGATCAGTGGGTTCCGTCACTACGTCTATAATCCCCTCGTATTCCATCTGTATATTGACCTCCCAGGGTGGACAGCCCCGGGCGAGGGTGTAGACACCCCATTCTGAACTCATAAATACATGATTACACTACTCTTCATCTCTCTTTTGTGTTTTGATGAAAGCATATCAGTTTCGTCATGTTTCGATAAGTTTCTAACAAACCTCGTTAGTTTTGGACCTAAGTGACTAACGGAACAACTGAAGAGGACAAGATGGTCATTTAACTAGTTGTCTCGCGCAGAATCACTTTCCTTCTCCGTTTCAACCTCTCTTCTTGATAAATATCATCCGATCCGGGTATCCAATCATGAAAGGGTTCTGGAAGCTTCCTTGGGAGGAGTCCCAATCCACTTGAGTCTCCTAAACTTGGTGACCAAGTCACGCATCCACCTTTTAAACCCCTATAAATACTGGATGACTTTCAGTATTTCAGAGGTCCAGAATTCTAGGTTGGAGGTCCCCGATCCCCGATCGAAAACACATAACACACACATTTTGTGGGTTTCTCTCCCTGAAAGATTCCTACAAAATCACCCTAAATCACCTAAAGTTTGTTTATCAACCTTGGTGATCAACAAACATCGAAGAAAGAATCAAGGACTGAGCCGAAGCTCTGTCCGCATCAAGATCCGAATCAAGGATTGAGGCGAAGCTCTGTCCGCATCAAGGTTCGACTCTAAACTTGAGTCGAAACTCTGTCCGAATCTCTTCTCAAAAAGGTAATCATCCTAAAACTTTTGTTTCTCTTCTCAATCCCTCTATTGATTTTAGAGTAGTGTAATCCCATTAAAAGGATTAGCCTAGAGTCCCTTCAATCAATGGAGGCGATCTCGAAGCATACAATTCGACATTCCTAATTAATAAATTAATTAGGATTTATTTGTTTCTTTTTATTGTTCTTTAGATTGATTAGATTAATAACACTCAATTAGCAAAACCAATCTTCGGATTGGGTGGAATGGATGCTCCTTGACCTACCCATTCCATAACTTAACCCCCGAACCCTTGAATCTCTTGAAAATATCAAAAGGTTTTTCTTATTGTTTTCCATCAATAAATAATAAGTGGCGACTCCAAGATGTTGAAAAAATTCACGCATCGCTACAGTGGCGACTCCGCTGGTGACAATTAAATAAGAGGGTAAGATTTGCGTTACAATTGGGTGTTATTAATCTTTTCAATTTTTTGTTTATTTTCTGGATTTTTCGGAAATTTTCTGTACTGTTTTTGTCAAAAAAAAAAATTACTGTGCGAATGCTTGTCCAGCGCGGGACAAAATTGTCCCGCGCGATACTAATATTTGGAAAGCATTCGTGTGTTTGGCGGCGACAGGCATTAAGAAAAGAAAAAAAAAACAAACAAAACCTTGTTGAATTTCTTCCTCAGTGGACCGCATGAAAAATAAAAAAAACAAAAAACACAAAAGGTTTTTAAATCTTGGTTGTTAACTTCTCTTCTGCGTTGACCAAAAAAAAAACCCTTGGCATTAGTAGTTGACTTTTCTATTGACCATTAAAAAAAAAACTTACAAAAAAGTTTTGAAAATCCAAAAAATTCAAAATAAATGTTATTTCTATTTTGCTTGTTTTAATTTCATTTTGCAGGGTAGAATAATTAATTTATACTTGAACTATATGTCTGCGTGCGATTGATTTTTGATTAAAGTCCGGTCCATGGAGGATTCGGGAGTTGTAATTTAAAATTAATTTATTCTCTCTCTCTCTCCCTTTATGTGGAACTACGACGGCCTGAGTCTCCCCAAATTTGGGAGAAACGTAGGCAACCACTTGGTGCGGCCATTATCTGTTTTTTCATTTTATTTAAAAAAAACTCTATTTTTCTCTATCACTTAGATTGACTCTCACACACGCGCACTCATATTATATCTGTCATTGCACTACATACTCTCGATAAACCCGGGATCCACACTAAGGACGGATGACGGTAACCGCCTAGTCGCCGGTCTCTCCGAAGTTGGATCATCCCACTCCGCGTATTCAATCCACCTAGATTGTCATATCGTGGAAAGCCTAGCCTTCCAGCCCTGCATGGCCACATATCATGTAGATTGTCTCTTTAAGAACACTTCGTGACCGGTCGGTTTTGACTTGGTAATCTTTCTTGTCTTTGACCAAAATAAAGTTAATGTAAAATTGACTATCGAGAAAGGATTCGAAAAAGTCCCTTCGGAAAAAGAAAAAGTCCCTTCAGAAATGTCCCTTCGGAATGACCCTTTCGAAAGTCCCTTTAAAGAAAAAAAATTCTTCCGATCAATTTTACGTGGCTTTACTTTACAAAGAATGATCAATTATCGAGTCCCTAGGTGGTTCGAATTACGTATGCCTGCAAGTTTCACCTAGGATGCTTGATAGAAAAACGGATCTTTGTACGTCCGACCATGAATTTAGGAAATAAAAAGAGGAAAAATCCATCTTTCTGAATGGTTATCTCGTGCGAGATGACCTTGTCTCGCGCGAGACTTTATTTGCAGAATTCGTGTTTGTGATTGATAATCGATGTACGCTCCCTCCTTGAGTCAAAACTCCGTCTCTAATAAAAATAAAACTTCAAAAAAATCACTCGTGAGGTAATTTTAACCGTCATCCTTTTCTCCATCTAGGATCATTTGGCGCTAATGTTCTAAAAGGCGTCTCGTTGGGATATCTCTAGTTCATCTCTAAGGTCGTCAAGCTCCCTTAACCTCTCCAACGGTAACAATTCAAATTCTTTCCAACGCAATGAATTTCGAAGAACTCAAGAAGGAAATTGAGGATCAAAGGATTCGATATGAAGAAATGCTACAAGATCAAGCCGATGAAATGGAGGCCCGATTAGAACTTGAAAGGAGAATCCAAGCCGGGGAAATGAAATCCATGGTTGATGAACTCCGAGCCATGAAACTAAAAGTGGCCTAATTAAGCTCAAAGAATAAAGAAAGTAGGACCTCTTTCGATGATTAAGTATCATACACTAAGAAGGCTAAAAGCCACCGCAAGCATAAGAAAAAGGTGTATGAGTCTAGCTCATCATCTTTCGCCTCCGATGACGAAAGCCAAACTTTCAAGAAGGAAAGTAAGGAGGAAAATAGAAAGGCAAGTGAGCCCCTCACCATGGCAATGCTAGAAAAGAAACTTGCATCCCTCGATGTGAGCAAGGGAGCATCGCTCTCTATTGACTATGACACCCTTCGTCAATCCATGTCAAAGCTTCCTCGAAAGTACAAGACACCCGACATTGCAAAATTCAATGGCACTACTTGTCCAAAAATCCATCTCGAAACCTACTCTTGGGCCATGCTACCTATGGGTGTCGATGACAACTTGCTAGTTCAATGCTTCCCTCAAACCCTCGATGGTGCCGCTAGAGATTGGTACATGACTCTTCCACTCTCCACAAGGCTTGATTGGCCACTCGCCAGTCGTGCCTTCCAAGAACAATTTGAGGACAACACTACCTACCGCACTACTAGGAGAGACCTTGAGCAAACTAAGCAACAACAAAATGTGTCATTCACAGACTTCGTCAAAAGATGGAGGACCAAACTGACTGAAATCGTTGATAGGCCAAGCCTAGACGAACAAATTCATATCCTACTTCAATGTCTCCGCGAAGAGTACCAAGAGAAGCTTGTCGGCAATTACTTCCCTAGTTTCCTCGAGCTCCATAAATTGGGCATTAGAATTTACGAATTGATCCGTCTTAGAAAGAATTCAGAAAAGGAGAATTGTCCAACAAAGGGGAGCACCAGTCGTGCCTATCATGATTTTGGAGGGACTACTCTTAAGAAAATGTTCGATGATCTAGTATGCCAAGGAAAATTGAAGCCAATGGAAGACTATCATCCTAAGAAAATGAGAGAAGATTGGGACCACGACAAATTTTGCGATTATCATCAGTTTAGTGGTCATGACACCAACAATTGCTACAATTTGAGGGATGCCATCCAAGACTTGTATGAAGCCGGCAAGATCAACTGAAGCATCACCGCCTTGGGGCTCCGATTTTCCTCTCCCTTTTTCCTTTGAAAAAAAAAAGAACAAAAATAGATTAGGTCAACTTCCTAGTATGTTCTCGAAGAGTCGTTCTGTCATTTTAGTCCATCTCTATCCTCTCTAGTTTGTGTCAAGTGAACTATCGAGTCTATTTCGAATTTCCTTATCAATAAAAGTTATCTCTTTATCCTAAATACTTTCCCAAAAGTTGTTTTTCTTTATGAGTATCATTTGATCCATGCCAAATAGTGGACCCTGATTCCTTCAATCATCACAAAAAAATAGAAACTTCTAAACAAGTTTGAAATGAAAACTATCCTTATAAGGCTTAAGACTAAACATTACTCATGTTGAAAGTCGAAGATCAACAAGCAAAGGAAGCCAAAGGCGCTGCTATCAACATTCATCCCAAGAAGAGTGGGGCTACTCAATTCAAGGCTTTGAGAGTACAAAAAAAAAAAAACACGCTAGATCGAAACTCCTCAAATCGTCCTAGGCAAAAATAGAGCATCATAAATAAAATAAAAAAAAAGAGAAGAAAAACTCTCAAGCCTTCATTACCCCACAACAAGGATGGAATTTCAACAACGGCAAGAAGGACTCTCCCACAGAGAAAAAGAGTCAAGTAATACCTACGAAGAAAAGAGGATCCCTCAACATCCTCTTACAATGAAGCCTGAATAGCAACGCAAACGAAGAAGACTTTCAACATCCATCCATAAAGAAAAATGTTTAGCCTTAAGTCATGCTAACGATTGGCTTTCTTTTCAAACTCGTTAAGAAATTTCTAGATGATGCAAGGTCCATTAAAAGTAGAACAACTTTTCTAGATCTTTGAGCCATATAGCGTTCTTTGTTGAGTCTAGGGGTATGTTGTACAAGAAGCTCCACCAAGGGCATTAAAATGCCTGGCATCCCATTTCATCATTCTGGGGGGTATGTTGTACAAGAAGCTCCACCAAGGGCCACTCCTTCGGTGTGTAAATAAAGAAAAAGCCAGCGAGCTAATGAACGAAGTTCACAACAGAACCTGCGGTCCGCACATGAACGCCCGAGCATTGACACAGATCATCCTCCGTATGGGATACTATTGGGTATCAATGGAAACAGACTGCATCCAGTTCTTCAGAAGCTGCGAAAAATGTCAACGGTCTCCAATCTCAATCACATCCCTCCTCATGAACTCTATTGCATGACTACACCATGGCCTTTTGCCACATGGGGAATCGACATCATCGGCAAAATCACTCCACCAGGAAGCAATGGTCATGAGTTCATTCTAGTCGCAGTCGACTACTTCACCAAATGGGTAGAAGCCAGATCATACAAGGTACTGGATTCTAAGAAGGTGGCCGAGTTCATCAAAGAGAACATCATGTGCCGATACGGAGTGCCCAACGAGATCATATCCGACAATGGGACCCACTTCAAAGGAGATTGTGACCAACTGCTGACCGAATTCAGAGTTACACGCCACAAGTCTTCTCCCTACAGACCCCATACTAATGGTGCAGTAGAGGCAGCAAACAAGACTCTCGCAATGATAATCATAAAGATGACCGCCAGAGGTTGGGACTGGCCCAAAAAGCTACATCTAGCCCTCTGGGGATACAAAACATCAGTCAGAACCGTCACAGGGGAGACTCCGTTCGCACTTCCCTACAAAATGGAAGCAATGTTACCCATGGAATTGGAAATTCCATCCCTCCGAGTCCTCTTGGAAAATGGGATCAATGAAGTCGAATGGCTACAGAGCCATCACGACGAACTTGCTCTACTCGATGAGCGCAGATTGAAAGCCATGGAGCACACTCGAGCCTACCAAAGCAGAATGGCCCGAGTATTTGATAAGAAAGTCAAGATCCGAGACATCAGAGAAGGCGACTTGGTGCTAAAGGAAAAGCCTCCTATGCAGACCAATCCCCTCGGAAAGTGGGAGCCTACCTGGATAGGACCGTTCGTGGTACAAAGAATCTTCTCCGGAGGAGCCATGAAGCTAGCAGATTTCGACGGGAACCCTTTCGTTAACCCCATGAACGGAAGCAAGCTCCGCAGATACTTTGTTTGAGGAAGAGCACGAGTCATTTCTCCTTCCCCATACACCACCCCTCAGTAAAATTAAAGTGCTAAAAGAGTAATACCCAACTGGATACATTCCCGATAATGATCCAGGTAAAAAATAGGGTCGCACTTCTTTTCCTTTGTTTTTATCAAATATCACCTAAAGTGTTGAACTACGGTGACCTGAGCCCCTTAGTCCAATTGTAAAAGGGGAACGTAGGCAGCCATCATTGGTTCGGTTTCAAAAACAAAAAAAAATAAGCATCAATTGCTTGTGTTTCGAAAAACTCTTTTCAATTAGCCTACAAATTCATTACGGTTAAAACAATCTTTGATGAGTTCAAGCACGGTCAACTCTTGACTCGCTACACGTTAGCAAAACAACAATAATACATTAATCAGTTAATGTGTCTGCAATGACAGTGGGTGGATACTCCGGACAGCAAGGTCAACCTAGTCTCCCGTACTTGGTCCTTCATCCTTCTTCCCCTTCCCTTTTCCGCGGCGAGTATTCTTCACCTTCACAGGGAATATTCCCGTAGTCCTTCTACCTGGCTCAGGGACCCTTCCCGACGCCTCCATCAAACCGCCAGCTACCAACGCAGCCCTTTCCCTAGCTCTATCTTGAGCTGCCTCTCTTCGAACCATCATAACCGTGCTTTGATCGGCCTCCCGACTAGCATTGGCCTCATAGTCAGCCATGTCATCCCCAGTACGATTTCGAGGGTTAGCTCCCACTTCAGCCCTCCTCAAAGTCGAGCCGTCAGGGTAATCAACACCCAACAGCTCCCTCCGTCTCCACAAGATGGCCATCTGTGTCTCCCCCATACACTCTTCGTACCAGTTCAGATACTGCGTAGACAGAACAGTGCCCCCTCTCCGGTGAAAGAGAACCCTTGCAGGAAAGGACGCGTATTGCCATAACCGTGTGAGAAGCAATAGCGTCGAAGGATCTTCCATCAACAGAGATCCCACCTCAAAGGTAGCAGCATGATCCAAACATGTCAATGGCACCTGCTCCAGCCCATACTGTCGCAGCACCAAGGATGGAATGTAGAATGCAGTCTGGGACAACCCCGGTACTCTGACAACCAAAAGACCCTCCTGAGCGGTCCGATAAGCCTGTAACTTCCAGTGAGGAACCCACCATCGCAAGTGATGCATGCGGAGTCTGGACATCCAGAGCTCCAATTCAGCCTGATCGCCCCCTATCACCAGAGGACGTCGAGAAAAGGACCAAGCGTTACAAGACACTGGCACCCCGGGCATCATCTGCAATCTCTCTCTCAACCACATAGTGAGCATAGCGGGACTCCCTCCCCACATGTATCGGCTGCCAGTCGCCATCCGACCTATATCGAGGAACGTCTCGCCCAGGACCAAAGGCACGATGTCTCCCCCGTTCGGCACTGCCTCACCAGGTCCAGTACACTGTGATGGCACACACCCAGGGATGTGAATGTGAACAAAGTAGCAATCGCGCACAGAGCAAACGCGTCCCATGCAAAAATGCTCCCCTCGACACCGGCAAATTTATCGGGCAGCCCCGAAATGTCGACATAATCTGTGTTTAGTAATAGCATCCCGTATGCTTCTTCAGCCGAGATACCAAGCAGAGACACTAACTTCTCAACAATGGCCATGCCACCTGCATTGGGAAGAACTAGCTGTTCCGTCTCAGGTCCTCCTAAAATGGCCTGGAAGTCTTCAAACGTGGAAGTGATCTCGTTATACGAAAAGTTGTACACATGCCTCCGTACGTCCCAGAAACGAGCCGCTGCTCTCAAAAGATCCCAATTTGGCATGAGCTCCTTCAAAGCCCAAACAGATTTCATCCCGTAACAACCCTAAAAAAAACCCTTGTCCTGCCTCGTGTGGTGCCGTACCCACGAATGGAAATTATCCAAGTATCGCTCTTGCATCTGAGACGATAGCGTAGGAAATGGAGCCATGAAAAAAAAGGGCAAAGAAAACCTTCAAGAAGTTGAGAGAAAATCAGCTGATTGATCAAAGCAAACATATAGTTTTTTACAATTGCAAAAGCTGAACTGCTATTTAAAATATTCTGGAAATTGAGTCTTAGTCCGGTCGGACTGTTTCTCAAGTTGACTGGGTCAACTCTGCAGCCACCTGCTTTCAATTTGGAAACATTTCCAAACCAAACCCTGTTTAAGCCTCCTTGAAACTGCGTGCACCCATGGTTTCAATAAACCACTGCCAACACCACTTCCGCCCCGGGCTCATGCAACAATGCAATTAATTAAATAACAGTGCGTATAGGCATAAATTTTGACCAGTTCGAATTTTTGTGCATATTTCATTATTTATTTTTGATCAACCTACTTGCTTATTTGCCAAAATAAAAGAAGTTAATCACTAGATAAATGTGCAAAATACAGGTTCCGCCTCAAGGGCGCCTTTTCAAGTACAAGTCAAATTGTTTGGACAATACACACATTTTGTCTAAAAATAAAGCAAAAAAAAAGGACTACTCAGAGTCCTGCTCGTCATCCGAGCACTCAATGTACTGCCCCGCAGCAGCCGGGTCCGCCGAGAACAGGTAATCTCCAAATTCCTCCAGGCGGGAATACGAGAAATGATGCCTCTGCGCCTGCGACCTCGAGGACTCTCCCTGTTCGTGCCCCGAGTATGAAGGGTGACGAGCTCCGAACCTCGTCGTCCCGCCAGAGAACTGGCCACCCTGCATAAAGTCTCCCCCACCAGCCGTGGAGGCAGACGAACCTCTCGCTGCAGATGGCCTAGATGGCCTCGGCTCATGCACAGCTGCACTCCTCCGGGAATTATACCGCAGGAACTCCACGAGTCTCCTAGCGTAGTTGGCCCACCCGTCAAACTGTCTCACAGCCTGGTTGTACGTAAGGCCAGACACCTGCAAACCAGGAAAGTCGTCAAAAGATAAACAGACAGCACAGATGCAACATTTGCAGAATGCTACTATCAAATGCAGAAAATCAAAAGCACTCACCGAAGCATTAGGGTCCACTCTGTACCGAGGCCTCGTCTCCTCCGGAATAGGGATCACCAGCCGCCTACGAGAACCGTCCAGCCCCTCATACGCCAGCCTAGCGCGAGGGAGCGGGTAGTCTCGGGGATATCCATGACCCTCGCCCTCCCTCTGCAGCACCTGTGGGCTCCTCAGCCTCGTCCTCAAGAAGATCTCATAGTCGGCACCCTCTATGATAAACTCGGTATAGAACACGCCTTGTCTATACCGCTCCAGATCCTCCATCGGTATCAACAAAGGATGCTGCATGTGTGGAGGCGGGTCCATCGGAACCAAAGGAAGGGACCCCGGACCATGCTGATAGGTCACCCTCTCCCCCAGATACATCGCATCACAGTGAAGTCCCACCAGCAGCTTCCGCCGACGTGTGACCTCTCTAGCAACCTGGACCACACCAACATTAATCCGATTCCACCAAGTCAGCTGGATCCGCCCGGAAAACTCTCGGCTCAGGGCCAGAGACACCTCTTCGTAAGTTAGCCGAGTACCCTCCCTCGATGACACCGACTTCTTCGCCTCCTTCGCCTCCCATCTCTGCGGGCGGAACACCTCCAAAGCCCACACCTGTCAAGCATATGGAATGTTATGTCAGCTACAAAGCAGATACATACGAGTACAAAAATGAGACAAGGAAGAGAAAAAGATGGGAACTTACATCCAAAGCAAACAAAAAGCAGCATAAGGTGTTCTCCTCTCCCCGCGAGAACCTATCAAAGGCATGGTAGAGCTCAGCCAGTCCAGCCTCCCCCCATGCGAACCCTCTCACGGCGTCCAGATCAGTCAGTGAGCCGAGCAAAGGGAGGTGACAGGATGTGTCAGAAGTAGGAAACAGGGTCGCTAATAAAGCAAACCATATGAACCCTCGAGCCAGATGCTCTGCGGTCATCCTCGTAGACCCCTCCACATAAGCAGTAATACCCCTCCTCAGATGAGTCTCCATCAGCCTGTACCGAATACCTAAGCCCCTGGCATCGGTAATATCAAAACCCAGCAGATCTGACAACTGCCCCGGGGTATACCCATCCACCCACACCAGTGTGTTGCCCCAGAATGGCAACCCAGTGATCGCCGCAAAGTCTGTGGGAGTCACAGTCGCCTCCCCCCACCTGAAGTGAAAAGTATGGGTCGTGTCCCACCAGTACTCGCTCAAGGTAACGTACAAGGACCTCGCCCTGTGTGTCGAAGCCACCGCGGCTACGGCGCTGATGAATCCAGCCAAACCGGAGTCAACCACAAACTGCTGTGGACTCCTCTCTCCGTCTCGAGCCTCGTCCGAGAGTATCTCCCACAGCGCTCTAACCGCCTCAAAGGCTCCCCGGCTCTTCAAGTTGTGAAGGTTGACTGTCCGTCGCCCCTGCAGGTGAACACGACAAGAATACGTTAATACAGAAGCGACATCAACAGAGTGCACGAGCGCATGTCAAAATGATGCAACACAGATATAGTTCTCATTTTCCTAAAATATGTCCATCCCGGTTGGAGTATTAACGGTCCGAAATTCCAAAAGTTCAAAACATTTCGAAAACTCCATCGAATTCGGAACTTTCAAAACATTTCGAAAACTCCGTCGAATTCGGAACTTTCAAAATATTTCGAAAACTCTGTCGAATTCGAAACTTTCAAAACATTTCGAAAACTCCATCAATTTCAGAACTTTCAAAACCTTTCGAAAACTCCGTCGAATTCGGAACTTTCAAATCATTTCGAACAAATCGAAATATTACTCCGTCCCGAATTAAATTTACTTTAATTTCAGAAAACACCTCTAGGCATGGAATTTTGCAACCAAAATTTTTATGTCATCTACCCATAGCGTCAATTGAACTACACTCTAGTCAATTTTGACAAAAGCGCATAGCAAAGTCAAAAGCCCCAATTCGGGCGCCAAGAACCCTAACTCATTTCTAGTCAAATTCCTAACATTTAAAGAATGCACATTCTTAAAATTAACGGAATTTAAAGGAAGTTTACCTGTCTTTCGATCCCTCCTTTGGATTTGTGGGTGTCCCGAGCCGGATAGAACTCCGCCGGATTCAAAGGAAGAACGGTGGTCCGAATGGTCCTCACCAACCTCGTTCTTTCGTTATCGGTCCTCCTATGGCGAGCCATAGGTCCCAAATCAGCTTCCATGTTGATTTTCCCTTGAAAATTTGAGCAAAACTCACAAAATGGGGTGATTTTTCTTCTCTCCTTTCTCTCTTCCTCGCCTGGAAAAATGGAGAAATGGTCCAGTTTTGCGTCGGCCTTGGCGCTGATTTGAACCTGGTCAAATTCAGGTTGAGTCCGGCCGGACTCTTTTTGCAGCTGAAAAGATTCCTTGCCAATTTGGCCCCTCAACTTCTCGCAGTTTCAATTTTACCCCTTTTGGCCCCCAAAAGTGTAAAATTTTCCCAAGTTAGACCTTTCTAACACCCCATCCCCCGAGGATTAAGTCCCGTTAGTTTTCATTAATGTTCGTCTTCAGACGTTAAATTCTCAGTTAGTTCTCGCTAACGCCTCATCTCCAGATGTTATATCTCAAGTCGACGTTTGACATTCAAAAGCTCACTTCCATCTCAAGTCGACGTTTGACATTCAAACGCTCAGTTGCGTCTCAAGTCGACGTTTGACATTCAAACGCTCACTTCCGTCTCAAGTCGACATTTGACATTCAAACGCTCATTTTCATCCCAAGTTGATGTTTGACATTCAAACGCTCAGTCCTGTCTTCGGACATCAAAACACAACATCGTCTCCAGACGTTAAATTCTCAATTAGTTCTCGCTAACGCCTCGTCTCCAGACGTTAAATCTCAAGTCGACGTTTGACATTCAAACGCTCACTTCCGTCTCAAGTCGACGTTTGACATTCAAACGCTCACTTCCGTCTCAAACCGACGTTTGACATTCAAACGCTCATTTTCACCCCAAACCGACGTTTGACATTCAAACGCTCAGTCCCATCTTCGAACATCAAATCACAACTCCACCTCCTGACGTCAAAATTCCCATTGGTTTTCACCAACATTCACTTCCCCGGCCACCAGTCGTAAGCCCGATCGTCCCAATTCAGCGGCCATCAAGGTAAGCCCGCACAACAATCCCTCTTCGGCCATCCTCGTAAGTCCGAATACCTCTTCACTCCAGCAAGTGAACGTTCACTTACACGGTCGCCAGTTATAAGCCCGATCGTCCCAATTCAGCGGCCATCAAGGTAAGCCCGTACAACAATCCCTCCTCGGCCATCAAGGTAAGCCCGAACACTCCTCCCCAGCAGGATCCTAAGACCATACTTCTAAAAATAAACATCAATCAATCCCCTCAGTTCCTAACTGGCTTTGTTAGAACTCTGGACGCTTTTCCCCAGCAATGTGTCAGTCTCTCCCGAGGCCACATCCCGTTCCTAACCCCGTTGTTAGAACGTCAATCCTTTCGTATTATTAATAACGCCAGTTTAACACAACCATTACCATCATTGCCACCCCATCCCCCGCGGATAAAAGTTGGCCGTCATCATAAGTCCAGCACTCAAGGCACGAACGCCTCTATCTCAGGATAAACGCATCCTCGTAATCTCGGTCTGAGGTGCTACACGCCCTCGTATATTTTAGCAACCCGGTCTGAGGCCCCCCACGCCCTCGTATGTTCAGCAACCTCGGTCTGAGGCGCCACATGCCCTCGTATGTTTCAGCAACACCAGTCTGAGGTGCCACACGCCCTCGTATGTTCCAGTAATCTCGATCTGAAGCGCCACATGCCCTTGAAGGTTTCAGAAATCCCAGGTTCAGACGCCTCACAATAGTCTCCATCCTTCAGATGCCTCACAATAGTCTCCACTCAAGTTCAGACGCCTCACAACAGTCTCGCTCAGGTCAAGGTCCCCACGTGCGGCTCCTTGCACCTACGAACTACGATCGACTTGATTCCCGCTCGGGATACGTAGGAATCCTTTCGCTAAGGGTCCAGCCAGCTGACCGCCCAGGTCTTTCAAAGTAAGGCATCCCCCGATTTGGATCCTTATCTTTTTCAACGACCCCACTTCCTTTGGAAGTGACGTCGCTGAGGGGCTAACTGTAAGTACCAAATCCGGATCGTCAAAATCCATTAGAAGTTAACCGGAATCCGTTAACTGGCCCGCTCCAGGTTAACCGGAACCCGTTAAGCTCCCCGTTCCCAAGCCAACGAGACGTCTCGGGACTGCCCTGTGCATCCCAACGTCAAAGCGTACTCAACACATGTCGTCGCACGTAAAAGTACAGCTTTACCTAAACAACGCACTTTCCGGCACTTTCCGAGGGCATTTCAGACATTTTCTGGACAGTTATTTAAAAAACGGACAAAACCGGGGATAATGGCACGAAATCCCATGAACCTGGTGAGTCACTGGACACGTGGCACGCATGCCACAGCTCCCTTGTCAACCTCAATCACATTTCAGTGTGAAAAGACTAAAATACCCCTGGTATACAGTCCAAGTCCGGCCGGACTCTTTTGCAGACAATCCAGAATTGCCAGCAAGTCCCTCCAATTTCCAAAGTATCACAAAACCCCCTGGAATTCAGCCTAAGTCCGTCCGGACTCTTTTGCAAATTTCACCTATAAATACAGAGGGCTGTCAAACATTTTGACAACAACAAAATTCACCCAAAATTCTCTCTAGCCACGGCCCAAACCAGTTTCCACCTCTCCCGAGCTCCCGTTTTGCCTCGATTTACGTGAAAACTTCGTATTTCAACCAAATACAACCCCTACCACCTCAAAACACCGTTCCAAACAACTTTTCGTATCCCTTATACGTCCACCGAGCCAAAGGAGCCGACCCTAGCCATAGGTAGTGCTCTCTCTCCCTAAACTCTCGTTCCGTTACAGTTTACGCGCCAGTCGCTACAACCGTTTCAGACGAACGTTGTTGAAATGTAGACGTCACCGTCTAACGGGGTCCGATATGTTTTAGTCCTTGATCCTCTTGTCTTCCCGTAAGAGAAGTAATCTCGGGTTAAAACGGTGTTCCGGCCCCGTTCCATTACATTTTATGTCATTTACAAATTCCGGATCGTTTGATCCGTCGATCATCATTTACTTTTATGTCATTTACAAATTCTGGATCATTTGATCTGTCGATAGTCATTTAATTTTACGCAACTTTACAGTTCCGAGCTGTTTGGCTCGTCGATCGTACTTTACAATTCCGGGTCGTTTGATTCCGTTGATACCGCACTTTAAATACTGTCATTTACAAGTCCGAGCCATTTGGCTCGTGATAGTATTTACTTATCAAAGTCCGAGTTGCAAAAACGATTCGTTGATCGCATATCATTTAATGCCTTTTACCCGTAAAATCGCTAACAATGTAATGCCTGGTTCAAAACCGGAGTTCGACATTCGAACTCTCTTTCAAAAACACGCGAAATGACGTTTGGCATCCAAACGATCATCTTCAAACTTAAAAGCCGACATTTGACACTCAAAATCATTTAATGCTTTTTTCCCGTAAAATTGCTAACAATGTAATGCCCGGTTCAAAACCGGAGTTCGACATTCGAACTCTCTTTCAAAACGCGCGAAATGACATTTCGCATCCAAACGATCATCTTCAAACTCAAAATCCAACGTTTGACATTCAAACGCTCTTTTCTTAAAAGTCAACATTTGACACTTTAAAAAGGATCAAAATCAGCACTCGCGCCACTTCTCCTATAAAACTTCAAAACCGACGTTTGTCATTCAAACGCTCGCCTTTTCAAACAGAATCAAAAAATCAACGTTTGACATTCAAACCAAGATTAAGCTTGTCATACAATCCCCCATTTTCAAAATACAAACACACACACACACACGCACACATTTTTGAGAAAGGTAGAAAGACTCGTCATACGAGGTGTTTCGGGTGATCTCAAAATACTCTTCCCGAAACGTAACGTGACCTCCGAACCTAACAATCTCTGGTACTCAAAAAAGATTTTTTCTCATTTTTGCTACCAATAAAAATGACACCCCGTTTTCAAAGCTTTTTCCTAAGTTTTTGCTGCCAATAAAAACGACACTATTTTCAACCAAAAGCCGTTTTTCAACGTTTGGGCTCAAAATACAAAACCGCGTGGCGAATCCTCTCCTTTCCGAAAGTGAGGTCTCAGACACCAACCCCGTGAAAGATAACCGCTTTCGCCGCACGCGAAATCCTAGTAATTTCACCGCCAATAAGGTGACTGCCCACCAGCTCGCGAGAGCTTTTCTGTGGTTGATGCTGTCAGTCACCATATTTGCTAACTCTGGGACGTTGGCAATGCTTTGCCTGCTTGACTATTTGGAGAACTTGGATGAGGTTGGGGCGATCTCTTGGGGTGAGGCTGGATTGGCTGAGCTCTACTTCTCTTTGGATATGTACAGCCGGAACAAGGCTGCTTCAATGGATTTCTTTTCTTTTGCGCTTGAGGTACTCTCACTTTCTTTTCTCTCTTTTACTTTTCTGTCTTGAGATTTTTCTGAGATAAATGACCCTTTTGTTTTGAACATGCAGGTTTGGTTCTGCAAGGTGATTGGGTTCTTTCCTTGGAACCAACAGAGTGATCCAGAGATCTTCCCGGCCATGATTCGCTGGAGGGGAGAGGCTAGAGATAAGTTCACCGGGAAGACCCGAATCACTTTCAATTGTAAGATGGTGAGACCGGTCATCAACAGGGATGGTCACGAGGGGGTGGATTTCTATCCTTAGGGGAGGTACCCAGAGGCTTTGCTAGGGGATGCCTTGGAGGCGACTAGGCAGAGGAGATGGCTGACAGGGCTGACCTGTGACATCATTTACTTGGGGGATCACTTCTCCAAGCAGCATGGCTTTGTCCCTCCTTTGGATGCCATCACTCCTCACGACCCTCCACCGCTTATGCTGCAGCCCAGGAACTGGTCAGCGGATGAGATAGCGAGGTATCAGGCCGGTGTGGCGGCTGAGGAGTATTTTGACTTTGCTACCCCGTATGCCACCTTTGTGGAGCAGCGGTTGAGGACGCCGCAGAAGCTAGTGAAGATGGCTGTCACTCAGGGGTACGGGGAAGCAGAGTTGACTATCCGCCTATGCCTCCTGCTCATCTCTCCTATGTGGTAAACGGGGTACCGAGGAGGTTCATGGTGCCTGTTCCTAACACGAGGGAGCCCTGGTATACTCTGCCACCTGATAGCACCGTAAGTATATCTAGGTTCCTTCTCTTTTCGGATTTCTTTGCTTTCTGTGATTTTGAACTTTTCTTGAGATTTTCTGAGTTTTTCTTCTCTTTTCTCACAGGTCTCTGCTCGTACCTATGATGGCTTGGTACGGAAGAACAGAGGCTGGAAGGTGGTGGCTCGGTCTCTTCTGAGGAAGCTGGCCTGCGCTTCCAGGGCTAGGGAGAATGTGCAGGAGCCCGTGCGCAAGAGGAGGCACGTTGGGAGCACAGCCTCTACCTCATCAGCCTCGGGATATCAGACCTCATCCACCATTGCCATGCCAAGGGGACAGGGACCCAACACGGGCATTCTGGAGCAGCTGGCGGAGTATGAGCATGTGAATGTCAATCTTTCTGACGTGAGCGATGATGAGGACTTGATGAGGGATCCTAGCTTCTACGAGCTAAGCAGTGACGATGAAGAGTTGGAAGCTTAGGGTTTCTTAGGTTGACCTAGGAGAGGAGAGAAACAAACAATGAACACTTTTACGCACAATTTGTTTATTTTTCATTTTATTTGGGCGCCAAGGAGGCGAGAACAATGTAATGATATTTTATTTGCTTTTTATATCAATGCTTTATGAATTTGCATATTACTTGAGCCTCGGGGTAGCGTTTTCGCTTGAAAATGGGGCTGAAACTTGGCCAATATGGTTTGTGATGATATATGATTGCATGAATGGTGGTTGGACATGTTTTTATGCAGGTTTTGTTGAGAAAGTGGGGTGAGAACTCCACTTGGGCAGCATCTTTGGCTGCTGCAGATTTTTTTCTACAGAAGCAAAAGACGCCGTCCGGCTAGGTCTTTGGGCAAAAGAAGCCGTGCGGCTGGAGGTTTTGTCTAAACTGGTTTTTTTTCAAATAAAATCAAGGGATGGCCTTTTCATTTCATTTTCACCCTAGACTTGTTCCAACTGTTCCCAGAGCACATTTTTGACCAAAAATCATCAACTTCGATCGCTTGCCATGGAAAAACCAGTCAAATTGCAAAAGGGGAAAAGAGACCGTTTTCTGTCCGATCTTCAATCTTGGATGAGACACAACTTCCAATCTAACAAGGTACTGTTTGATGCCACCTTCAAGATCAGGTATTTATGGCATTTGAAGGATATCCCACCCGATTGGGACCTTTTGAGAGCCGCAGCGAGGTTTTGGGACGTCCGGAGACACGTTTACTGCTTTTCTTACAATGAACTCGTCCCAACCTTCGAAGACTTCCGGGCATTGATTGGGGGTCCAAAAATTGAGGCTATTTCGATTCCTCTGATCGGATACGTGCTAGTGACTGTAAAGTTGGCATCTTTTCTGCAAATCTCTCTGGAAGAGGCCGAGGGGATGATGGTAGCCCCTGACAGGATTGACCTTTCTGATATTCCGGGCAGGTTTAGGTCTCCAGATACGGCTGCGACTCTGGTGGCTATGAATGTCTTTATCCTTTGCGTGTTCTCATTTATGTTCACTGCTGAGTCCTTAGGGGTCTGCCATGGTGGTCTTTTGGACATGGTTAGAGACTGCATGGCTGGGAAGGATATTGTCCCGATGGTTTTGGGTGAGACTCTATAAGGCATCGACAGGATGGCTAGGGGAGACCATTTTATAAGGTCTGGGAGCCCAGCGGTGCTGACTTTATGGTTACAAGAGAGGCTTGGGGCTTTGCCACGGGCTTTGCCTACTCAGTACCCGGAGGACGTTCCAGGAGTCCTATATAGTGAGGGTTCCGAGGCTCTCTTGGTCATCTTTCTACATCCCCTGCTTAGTGTCCAGGCAGTTTGGGATCTTACAGGAGCCTCGGGATGATTGGAAGGACATCAGTACCATGGAGGTAGTGCCTTTTGACATGAGGGATCCAGCCAGCTTCTCATTTTTCTCGAGAGCGTGGACATACACTGCTTTTCCTCCCAGGGCTATTCTCAAGAGAAGGAAGAGTATTATCTTGACCACGGCCTACTTGGACTGGTACGAGAAGGAGATGGGGACGACTCAGGTCATTTTGGGAGAGAGACGTCAGGCTTTATTGGGGGCTGACTGTGACTCGAGCAGGACTTTGAGGGAGACTGAGGCCAGGGCTAGTTCCCATAACCAGTCAGGTGACCTTATTAAGGATATGGAAGCCCGATATGAGAGGCTTTCGGAAGTCGCTCCCTTTATGAGGCTCAGAGGGAGGAGGTACGAGCTCGTGCCCGGATTGAGAAGGCACTTATTGACACAGGTTTGGTGAAGGTTCCAGTGAGGATACCGAAAATTGAGATGAGGGAGACCGACATCATCGAGAAGAAGAGGAAGTACACTCGACGGGGTCAAGGTAAAGGGAAGAAGAACAAGGAAGACTCAGTGAATGACAACTGATAGATCTATTCCTAGGATTCTCTTATTGCCATTTTGCAAACACAATAAATTATTAGGTCTTTTTGTATGTTTTAGATCTTTGTAGCAGGTTAGCAAAGTCAAGAGTAGATCGTGCTTGAACTCATCAAGAAGTTTTTAACTTGTAATTAACAAGAGATATTATCTTAGAAATTATAAGACACATTTCATGGAAACTTGGTTGTCTTATTTATTGTTTAGACCGAACCATTTCTGGCTGCTTACGTTCCCCTTTTACAAGAAAGACTAAGGGGCTCAAGTCTTTGTAGTTCATTCTGGAGAACTATCGGGATTTTTGTTTTTTTGTTTTTTTTTTTATGTGAAACCCTTTCTTTTGCCTAGACCGCCCTTTTTGGGTTTTCAGCCTAGCTGGGCATTACTCTTTTTGCACTAAAATTTTTCTTCTTCTTTTTTTTTTTATGTGCAACCATGTCTTTTGCCTAGACCGCCCTTTTTGGGTTTTCAGCCTAGCTGGGCATTACTCTTTTTGCACTATGTTTTTTTTTTCTTTTCTTTTTTCTCTTTTTCTTTTTTTTTATTTTATATATTTTTCTTTTTTTTAGATATATTACCTGCGGAGCCTATCACCGTTGACCGGGTGGAAAAATGGATTGCCATCCAGGTCCGCAAGCTTCATCGCTCCTCCCGAGAGTATTTTCTGCACCACATACGGGCCAATCCAAACGGGTTCCCGCTTTCCCAGGGGGTTGTCTCTGGTGGGGGGCTTCACTTTCAGCACTAGGTCACCCTCTTTGATGTCCCTGGCCTTGACCTTTTTGTCGAATTCTCTGGCCATTCGCCTCTGGTAGGCTCGGGTGTGCTCCATGGCTTTTAGTCTTCTTTCATCAAGCAGGGCCAATTCATCGTGCCGGCTGCGCAGCCACTCTACTTCATTGACACTGTTTTCCAGAAGGACCCTTAGTGACAGGATTTCCAACTCTACTGGCAACACTGCTTCCATCCCGTAAGTTAGGGCAAAGGGAGTTTCTCCTGTGGCTGTTCTGACAGACGTTTTGTAGCCCCAGAGTGCCAGATGCAGCTTCTCAGGCCAGTCACGACCACGGGTGGCCATTTTCTGGATAATCCGCTCGAGCGTCTTATTGGCAGCTTCTATGGCTCCATTGGTCTGAGGTCTGTACGGGGACGATTTGTGGCAAGTGATTCTGAATTTTGACAGCAATCTATCGCAGTCCCCTTCAAAGTGCGACCCATTATCTCAAATGACCTCATTGGGCACCCTGTATCTGCGCATGATATTTTCTTTGACAAACTGGGCCTCCTTCTTGGAAGTGAGGACCTTATAGGACTTGGCTTCTACCCTCTATGTGAAGTAGTCGACCGCTACTAGCACAAATTCATGCCCATTGCTTCCTGTCGGGGCTATCTTCCCTATCACGTCAATACCCCAAGTTGCAAACGGCCAAGGAGTCGACATGCAGTACAAGTCATGAGGCGGAAGATGATTGAGGTTGGCGAACCGTTGGCATTTGTCGCACGCTCGGACATGCTGGACACAGTCTGTTTCCATGGAAATCAAGTA
This sequence comes from Adenophora triphylla var. japonica, assembly GCA_022495995.1. Lineage (NCBI taxonomy): Eukaryota > Viridiplantae > Streptophyta > Magnoliopsida > Asterales > Campanulaceae > Adenophora > Adenophora triphylla. Next base: position 547,105 of record JAFEMH010000699.1, read on the forward strand.
ATATCCCATTCTGAGGATAACTTGCATCAATGCTCTGGCATTCATATGAGGACCGCAGGGACCATTGTGGATTTCGGTCATTAACTCTCTGGCCCTTTCTTGGGAGATATACAGGAGGAGTGGTCCTTGGTACCATTTCTTGTACAGATCACCCCCTAGGATGACATAGTTGGAGGCCAACCATTTCAGGGCTTGCAAGCTCATGGCTTTGATGCCTTCCCTTGGTCTACCTTCTTCATCTCTAAAAGATGATTCCCCATCCTTAAGGAACTGATAAATCTGACTGTACCAGGGTTCTTTGATGGGCTCGGGTCCCAAGTCTATTTCACAACAGAAAGCCGGGGCTTCTCTTCTACCCACTCTGAATGGTTTTGTGGCCTTTCCCTCGGGGATCTCTACCAATGAGGCTAGAGTAGCTAAGGCATCCAAAAATCTGTTCTTATCCCTTGGCAGGTAATGGAAAGTTACTTCTCTGAACTGCTCAGTCAACTCTTCCATGTAGGCATGATACCTCTGAAGGTTAGGATCCACAGTCTTCCACTTGTTGGAGACCTGGTTGATGATCAGGGCTGAGTCTCCATAGACCTCGAGCTCCTTGACATTCCTTTCTAAGGCAGCTTCTAAACCGGCAATGCAAGCTTCATACTCGGCGGCATTGTTCGTGGCAGGGAAGTTTAACTTGATGGCTATCGGCGTGTGCTCATATTTCGGATCGACCAGTAGCATTCCTACGCCGTTTCCTCTCTTGTTAGCAGCTCCGTCAAAGAAAAGCTGCCATCGGTTTTCAGGCTCAACAATGAAGATCCCTTCATCTGGGAATTGGGGTTCAGGCCCGTGGTCCTCATTGCCAGGGAAGTTTGCCAGATGGTCTGACAGTGCTTGACCCTTGATTGCCTTTCTAGTCACATAGTTGATGTCATACTCAGCTAAGAAGAACGACCACTTTGCTAGACGCATCGAAAGGGAAGGCTTGTCAAAGATGTATTTGATAGGGTCCATTTTCGAGACCAAGTTCACAGAGTGGGCTTGCATGTAATGCTTCAGCTTACCGACTACCCAGACCAGTCTTGCATAAGTCTTTTCACACGTTGAGTAATTGAGCTCACTCCCCTGCAGCTTCCGGCAGACAAAGTAAATGGCGTTTTATACCCGAGAGTCTTTCTTCTCTGAGCAAGCATAGCCCCAACTGGCGTATCAGTGACAGTGAGATAGAGCAGAAGAGGTTTCTGCATAGCAACGAAGTATGTACTAGGTATGCCTTGATTTGGTCAAAGGCATCCTGGCATTCCTCAGTCCATTCTGTGTCTGCATTCTTCTTCATGAGCTTGAAGATGGGCTCGCACATGGTAGTCAGCTGGTTGACAAAACGGCTGATGTACTGTATTTTACCCATAAAGCTTTTGACCTCTGTTTGAGTCCAAGGTGGGCTCATATCCATAATGGCTTTGATCTTTCGAGGATCGACTTCAATACCTCCTTCTGTGACCATATACCCAAGCATTTTTCCCCTTGTCACTTTAAAGGTGCATTTGGCTGGGTTCAGTCTCATGGAATGCTGTCTCAACCTCTCAAAGAACTTTTGCAGGTCGACAAAGTGCTGTCCATCCTCACCTTTGGAATGGATTATCATGTCATCGACATAGACCTCAATTTCCTTGTGGATCATGTCGTGAAAGAGTGCGGTTGCTGCCCTCTGATACGTAGCCCCGACATTCTTAAGCCCAAAAGGCATCACCGTATAGCAGTACGTTCCCCACTGTGTGGTAAAGGCTATCTTTTCTTGGCCTCCTCAGCCATCTTGATCTGGTTGTAGCCAGCAAAGCCGTCAACGAAGGATTTGACTTCGTAGTTAGTAGTGGCATCCACCAAAATGTCTATGTTTGGCGAGGGGTAGTCGTCCTTGGGGCTGGCCTTGTTCAGATCCCAAAAATCTACACAACATTGCACCTTCCCATTGGCCTTAGTCACAGTCATGATGTTGGATAACCATGTCGGATACTCGATGACCCTGATGAATCTTACCCGCAGTAGCTTCTCAATCTCTTCTTTGACCTGTAGAGACCAATCTGGCTTGATTTTTCTCAGTTTCTGCTTTACTGGCTTGGCATCTGGTGCTAGAGGGATTCTGTGCACCACAAATTGAACTATCTAGCCCCGGCATATCCATGTATGACCATGCAAACACGTCCATGTAATCTCTGAGCAGATTGACCAGTCTGTCCCGTTCAACCCCCTGGAAGAAGTTCCCAATCTGTGTCTCTTTAGGTTCCTCGACAGTACCCAAGTTAACACTTGTCAAAACCTCCTCGGCAGCTTGGGCCCGGTTTTCCTCTTTGTCTGTAACCTGCTTAAAGATTTCTTTAATGTATTGTTCGTTTAGTGTGCTTGCATCTTGTTCAAATGATTCATTATTAACTGTTGTTAAGTTATTAGTTAATTTATCATTTGTTAAGTTGGCAATAAGGGGATACTGAGAAAGATCTATCATTTCATTCAAAGCAAAAGGAAAGATGACATTGGCTACATGTTCATAATCTTCAGGCGTGAGGCCTTCAGATGACTCACAGGACTGGAATTCAAAGACTCCTGACTCACATGACTCTTAACCCTAACGACTCTGGACCCTACACTACTTATTGCCTCGAAGTGTTTGACACGGGTTAGACTGATCGAAAGCTTGTCGAAAATCATTCGTAGGTCGGTACCTTGGAAAGAGGATCAATGATGACGGGAGTGTTGGGCTGGACTTTGTTTTGGCTGACTGGTTCCTTGATGGACTCTTTGGCGTAACTGACATAATAGTCAAATTTGCCAGAGGGCTCTCCTAAGGTTCCCACACTCTTGTCTCCTGCTTCGTACCTTTCTTTCAATTTTTGTTGCATGGACTTCTTCTTCTTCCTCTTTCTTGAGGGAGCATCCTCGTTAATCCAGTCTTGATAAGCGTCTTCCAAGCAGCCATCACAATCACACACATCGTACCAAAAGTGGGGTTTGGGTTGAGCTGGGATGACCCCTCCAAGTACTTGATTATCACCATTGTTAATTACCACATTGGCCATTCTTGACACTGGGATGTTGAGACTGACGATTTTGATGGATTATCTGAGACCCTTGCACCGACAAACTGCTGACCCGGTATTCTCACCCGATTCTTTCTCACTGTGGGAAAGGGATAGGTAAGGTTTAGACTCTGAGGTAGGTGTTTAGGCTGAAGGCTCAAGCAATATGCAAATTAAGAATCTTTCAGCTTACTTAAAACGGTGTCTTTTATTAATTTCTATTTGGTTGGAAAAGGGGTTGCCCTTCTTTTTCGCAACTACTCTAGATCCTGGATCAGTGGGTTCCGTCACTACGTCTATAAGCCCCTCGTATTCCATCTGTATTTTGACCTCCCAGGGTGGACAGCCCCGGGCGAGGGTGTAGACACCCCATTCTGAACTCATAAATACATGATTACACTACTCTTCATCTCTCTTTTGTGTTTTGATGAAAGCATATCAGTTTCGTCATGTTTCGTTAAGTTTCTAACTAACCTCGTTAGTTTTGGACCTAAGCGACTAACGGAACAACTGAAGAGGATAAAATGGTCATTTAACTAGTTGTCTCGCGCAGAATCACTTTCCTTCTCCGTTTCAACCTCTCTTCTTGATAAATATCATCCAATCCGGGTATCCAATCATGAAAGGGTTCTGGAAGCTTCCTTGGGAGGAGTCCCAATCCACTTGAGTCTCCTAAACTTGGTGACCAAGTCACGCATCCACCTTTTAAACCCCTATAAATACTAGATGACTTTCAGTATTTCAGAGGTCCAGAATTCTAGGTTGGAGGTCCCCGATCCCCGATCGAAAACACATAACACACACATTTTGTGGGTTTCTCTCCCTGAAAGATTCCTACAAAATCACCCTAAATCACCTAAAGTTTGTTTATCAACCTTGGTGATCAACAAACATCGAAGAAAGAATCAAGGACTGAGGCGAAGCTCTGTCCGCATCAAGATCCGAATCAAGGATTGAGGTGAAGCTCTGTCCGCATCAAGGTTCGACTCTAAACTTGAGTCGAAACTCTGTCCGAATCTCTTCTCAAAAAGGTAATCATCCTAAAACTTCTGTTTCTCTTCTCAATCCCTCTATTGATTTTAGAGTAGTGTAATCCTATTAAAAGGATTAGCCTAGAGTCCCTTCAATCAATGGAGGCGATCACGAAGCATACAATTCGACATTCCTAATTAATAAATTAATTAGGATTTATTTGTTTCTTTTTATTGTTCTTTAGATTGATTAGATTAATAACACCCAATTAGCAAGACCAATCTTCGGATTGGGTGGAATGGATGCTCCTTGACCTACCCATTCCATAACTTAACCCCCGAACCCTTGAATCTCTTGAAAATATCAAAAGGTTTTTCTTATTGTTTTCCATCAATAAATAATAAGTGGCGACTCCAAGATGTTGAAAAAATTCACGCATCGCTACAGTGGCGACTCCGCTGGGGACAATTAAATAAGAGGGTTAGATTTGCGTTACAATTGGGTGTTATTAATCTTTTCAATTTTTTGTTTATTTTCTGGATTTTTCGGAAATTTTCTGTACTGTTTTTGTCAAAAAAAAATAAATTACTGTGCGAATGCTTGTCCAGCGCGGGACAAAATTGTCCCGCGCGATACTAATATTTGGAAAGCATTCGTGTGTTTGGCGGCGACAGGCATTAAGAAAAGAAAAAAAAAACAAACAAAACCTTGTTGACTTTCTTCCTCAGTGGACCGCATGAAAAATAAAAAAAAAACAAAAAACAAAAAAGGTTTTTAAATCTTGGTTGTTAACTTCTTTTCTGCGTTGACCAAAAAAAAAAAACCCTTGGCATTAGCAGTTGACTTTTCTATTGACCATTAAAAAAAAACTTACAAAAAAGTTTTGAAAATCCAAAAAATTCAAAATAAATGTTATTTCTATTTTGCTTGTTTTAATTTCATTTTGCAGGGTAGAATAATTAATTTATACTTGAACTATATGTCTGCGTGCGATTGATTTTTGATTAAAGTCCGGTCCATGGAGGATTTGGGAGTTGTAATTTAAAATTAATTTATTCTCTCTCTCTCTCCCTTTATGTGGAACTACGACGGCCTGAGTCTCCCCAAATTTGGGAGAAACGTAGGCAACCACTTGGTGCGGCCATTATCTGTTTTTTCATTTTATTTAAAAAAAATCTCTATTTTTCTCTATCACTTAGATTGACTCTCACACACGCGCACTCATATTATATTTGTCATTGCACTACATACTCTCGATAAACCCGGGATCCACACTAAGGACGGATGACGGTAACCACCTAGTCGCCGGTCTCTCCGAAGTTGGATCATCCCACTCCGCGTATTCAATCCACCTAGATTGTCATATCGTGGGAAGCCTAGCCTTCCAGCCCTGCATGGCCACAAAACCTTAATTGCTTTCCGTTCTTGAGCTATCGAACAATCAAACGATGTGATTTTGATTCACAAACTTCGAACTCTAGGCCTTGATCTTCGTACGAGCGAAGACCCTCTTATGGTATCCACACCTTTGAATGAACCAAGAACGATTTCTTGATGATTGCTAGATCATAAACCTTGAAGAATATTGAGAATTTTGTTGTGATTTTCTTTTCAGAAATTCGGCTACCCAATTAGGGTTGACAGACCTTCATATTTATACTACATTAGTATGGTATATGTTTCCTAATCAAATTAGGAAACCAGTCTGTAAATGCCTCTGTGGCTTAAAGTGTCGCACGACCAGACGAGTCCTATGGACAAGTTCTGTCGCGCGATGTATTATGCCACATCAGGATTCTCTCAATTTTCTTCCTCTGGTTTAATCAATCCATTCTAGTTGTGTGTGACCCAATAGGATTATATTATGTTGGCAATGAGCTCGATCATATCGACTCTCGTAAAACATAAGCGGACTCTAGCAAGCCATTATGTTTACCCAAATAATATAACGTAAGAGTTCACGTTTCCAATAGTATACTTCCATTTCTCCCTTTGTCTCACGATGTTATATTGAACACAAGTTATGGTCCACGTCAACTTGTATTTGTTCAATGCTTTCTCAATTCTGAGTATAATGATAATCCAATCGCATTGGGGTATGGCCATACACTTTCATCATTATCACTCATCGAGGGGCCCAAGCAAAACATCTCTCTTTCGAGGGACAAATTCCATCTTGACTTATCATCCTTCCCATCATGATTTCGATCATGCCAATGATAGCCTTTATAGATATCGTGTTAAGATATCGTTTGACTAAAATCAAACATGACTTTCATTATATGTAAGGTCATGATAATCTCAGGTCTAGGGACTAACTGAAGTAACCTTATGAGATTTAATTATGACATTTGACCATGACATAAATCTCATACGGGTCAAGTCCAGTCACTTGTTCTCTAACAAGTATCCATAAATTTAATGTGCATCTCTATGCATATAATCATCATATGATTATACATTAACATTTATAATAACTATTCACTTAATAATTAGGGACGGAGATTATTACAAGTAAATATGCAAAACATATAATAATCAAATAATCAAATAATAAAATTTTCATATAATAATAAATAATGTCAACACATAAGTCTATCAATCATAGGCCTAGGGCATAACACTAACACTAACGATGCTAATGTTGTTTGCAAGTTTGTTGGTGATTGTATTTTCAGCAGGTATGGAGTGCCACGAGTGATTATCAGTGATCAAGGTACTCACTTCACTAACAAGAGGTTCAATACTATTTTGAAAAAGTATGGGGTTGTTCACAAGTTGGCTACAGCCTATCATCCCCAAACTTCGGGTCAAGTTGAGATGAGTAACCGGCAAATAAAAGGGGTGTTAGAAAAGACAGTGCATCCTAACCGAAAGGATTGGGCTTTGAAATTGAATGATGCACTGTGGGCATACCGGACAGCATACAAAACACCCATTGGGATGAGTCCGTTCCGGATTATTTATGGGAAAGAATGTCATCTCCCTGTTGAGTTGGAACATAAAGCTTATTGGGCTATCAAAGAACTCAATATGGATTTGACACAAGCTGGAGAGAGAAGATTGCTTGCACTTGGTGAGTTGGAGGAAATGCGACAAGCAAGTTATGAGAGTGCTAAGCTGTATAAGGAACGCACCAAGAGGTACCATGGCAAGAATTTGAAGTCTAGAACCCTTATTCCGAGTATGAAAGTCTTTCTTTTCAATTCCAGTTTGAAGTTGTTTCCGGGCAAGTTAAAGTCCAAATGGTCGGGACCTTTTGAATTGTTGTAAATATTTCCTCATGGAGCAGTAGAGCTTAAAGACTTGACAAATGGGACCACTTTTAAGGTCAATGGACAAAGGGTAAAACCCTATTATGAAGGTGTCCACATTCCGGCAGACATGGATGAAATTGATGTGGTCGAGTTGGTGGATCCGAAAGAGGCCACCTAATTTCTTTGGGTCATGACGTCGAGCTTAACGACTATAACCAAAGCGCTGATTGGGAGGCAACCCAATGTAGGTAACATTTACTGCTTTTGGTATTTTCCTTTCAGTTATTATCATCTTTGCATTTAAGTTGTGTTGTGTTTTTCTTGGTGTATGCCATGAGGACATAGCATTCTTTAAGTGTGGGGGTGGTGGTATTCATATTAAAAAAAAAGTTAAAATTGTGTTTTCGCTTTTTTGTGTCTTTTATTTCGTGAACGTGTCGAACTACGGTGACCTGAGCCTATTCTTGTGGGTAGTCCGCCAACATTAATGGGGACGTAGGCAACGAAAGTGTGGTCAAAATGTGAGTCAATTTTAGTGTATCAATAGATATTATGCTTTGTGTCTGTTTTGGGGTGATGTGCAGATGGGGAACCAGCCAAAAAGTGAAATCAATTCCACTGTTGAAGTTGGCGACCGCCTAGGATGAGTTGGGCGACCGCCCAGGGTGATGTGGAAAATTTGTGGAGCCTTCTGTATAGATGGGCGATCGCCTAGGTGATGTGGGCGACCGCCCAGGGCTAATTTCAAATGGTCAAAAAAACCACTGTATAGGTGGGCGACTGCCGAGGTTGATGTGGGCGACCGCCCATGGTTGAATTGAGAAGAGGCTAAACCGGCTGTATAGATGGGCGACCGCTCATATGGGTTGGGCGACCGCTCAGGTGCATAATTCATAAATGTGACAACATTCTGTATAGGTGGGCGACCGCCCAAGGTGAAGGTGGGCGACCGCTCAAAGCCAATTTCTGGCGTTGTGAATTTATGCCCTAAGCCGCCCCTCCCTTTCTCTCTCTAAGAATTCAAATTGCTTCCTCTTCCTCTCTCTTAAAATTCCACCCCCATTCTCTTCCTCTCTCTAGAATTCCCTTTCCAAACACCCAAAACCTCAATCTCTTCTCCCTAAATTGACTTCCCCCACCATCTTTAAACCTTTAAACCAAATAAAAAATCATCCATTTCACCATTGTTGGGCAAGTTTTTGAAGCAATTTTGAGAGATTGAAAAGAGAAGGATAAGGTGGAAAGCTTGGATTTTGAAGCTCTAAAGTGAGGGTTGTTGTGGGAATCATTGTTTAAAGGCGTGGTCTTTCTTCTCCGGTCATCTTCAAAACTTCCGTCGAGATTCGGCAAACTCCGGTGACTTCTCCAGCGAATTTTCCGATCAAGTAAGCTTTCAACCTCACTTTTTAGTGCCTATTCTGTGGAGAAGTTTGTGGGCATTCAATCATAAGGTCAAGAAGGAAGAATATCCCGGTCCCGGAAATTGATTTTGACTCAACCAAATTTGTGGGAAGTAAAGCCAAAGCATTTTTTGATAAGTATGAAAATAAAGGTTTTACAGTTAAGAATGAGTTTCAGCCCGAGGGGCTTGGGTTGGATGAGATCTTTCAAAGATATGGTTGGGTTAATTTAGCTAGTCGATCGGCTAATGTAGGGTCCAAATTGTTAGTTAAGGAATTTTATGCTAATGCTTTTGAGGCGGGGGATGAGAGAAAGATTGCATTTGTGAGGGGAAAATATGTGGGTTATACCAGTGATGATATTAATAGCTATTATGGGATGAGGTCTCCCGGGTGGGCGATTGATTCGTGTGCTTACTATGAGAATGCCCAAATAATGGAAAGGGATATGCAGGGTAATCTCCACAGGTTGGCCCCAACTATTGTAGATGTTGACATGTCGATGTTAAGGAATGGGTATGTGAAGAAGGCGAGAGATCTGAGTTTAGAGTTGAGAGCTCTTTATAGGTTTATATGTGAGCGAATTATGCCCACATCCCATTATAATGACGTGCTTTGGAAGCGGGCGTTGTTGATGAATATAGTGTTGACCGGACAAAACTTCAATACCGGACTTGCAATATCCATGGAGATTGTGAACACGTACAAGGCTATGGACAGATTCAATTTCAACTGTCCACTACTTATTTCTGGGATGATTGAGTGGGCTGGGGTTAATTTCGCGCGCCAGCGGATTGTGAGGGATATTGTATCATCTGGGACTGCTGTGAGTAAAAAGACCCTCACAAATAAGGGGCATGCTCCGCAGCAAGGTGAAGGTTCATCAAGGGGAAGGAGAGAGAGAGCTATAGAGGAGGAGATGGATGAGCAGCAGTTTACCCCTACTGAGGCAACTAACTATATGGCTGGTCATGTGGAGTCATTGTCGAGTGAGATTGGGCAACTGCGAGGATAGTATGATAGTTTTGATCAGAGACTGGCAAGCATGGAGGAGAGCCAGAGGCAGATGCAGTCTCAGGTTTCTGAGGATATTTTTCTGCGAGTATGTGGAGGCAGCGTATGAAGGATGAGCAGAAGGCAATGTTTCAAGAGATAAGGGACAAACTTCCACCCCTTCCATCGCCGCATCATATTCCATATCATCCACCTCAGTACCGTGACCTGCAGGAATTGATGGGGTGGCCTTCTTGGGATACGCAGCCGTCGTCCTCGCAGCAGCAGCAGCAGCACAGTTCTGATTCTAGTATGAGTGGATCGTTTGGTCCTTGGGACCAGTTTAAGTGAGTTGCGGTTGGAGGTACCTCTATCCCCCTATTTTATTTTACGTTTGCATTAGAGACAATATAACTATTTGTTTGGGGGGTGGGGTGCAATTTTTCTGGTTTCATCATCTTGTGTATATGTTTCTCTTTTCATTACAAAAAATAAAAAAAAAAAAAAAATTAAAAAAAAATTAAAAAAAAAATTAAAAAAAAAAAAAACAATATAGAGAGGCTAGGTGAAAACCCGAAAGGGCGCCTATGGAAAAAGGAGAGGTGTGAGAATTGAATGAATACATTTTTTGAACACCGGCGTGGAGTCATGAGGGGGGTTCGGAGTTCGGGTAGGACTGCCTTTTTGATGTAGGAGGAATGGTTAGAGAAGTTAGGTTAGTAAACCCTCATTCTTTTCTGTTGGAGTTATAAGGGGTGTTGAGGCTTTTACATGAGGTAAATTCATGTGTGGGATTCTTTCCCTGACATGGATTTCTTTTTATGAGGGAGTTAGTAGTGAGAGATTAGCGTGGGGGAATTAGGAAATTTTTAGTCCCCCGTTCGCTTTTATGAGTGGGCCCTAGTTTGGATATGGTTTTTTCTTGTCATTGGTGTGTATATCAAGCTAGGGCCATTGTTGATTTTTCATTTGGGAGTTGTATGGAGAGGAGTTTCTTGTACTCCTTTGTTTGTGGTTGACATTTTAAATTGGTGTTATAGAGGAGTTAGGGGTCATTTTCTCCCATGCTACGCTTGTTAGACCCGGTGCTTTAGATGTGGGGTTAGGATATTACTCGGGACGAGTAATGGTCTAAGTGTGGGGGAATTTGATGTGGTGATTTTGGATATACTTTTATCTCCTATTGTTTCGAATAATTTAGTCTATTTGTATGCAGTTTGTGGGATTTTAATGTAATTTAGAGAACTAATGTGAGTTTGAGAGTTCATTTATTTCATTGTAATTTAGAGGAATTTTTAATGTTTATTTGCCTCATGTAATAGTTTAGGAAATTGGTGCCAAAGTTTCATCAATCATCATTAAAGACCAAGTTCAACCAAGAGTTTGATGAAGAAAGAGGAGTGTTCAGGTATTTAGAGAAAATGTTGAAGCAACTTGGCTAAGGAAAGAGGAGGACCTGGGAGTAATTTTGGAGAAATTCAGAAAGAAGGAAAAGCTCAACAAACAACTGTTACACTGGGCGACCGCCGAGGGTAAGATGGGCGACTGCCCAAGCTTGAACTTCACAAAGCAATGCAGCCGCTCTACATGTGGGCGGCCGCTCAGAATCAAGGTGGGCGACCGCCCATGACCCGTTTTTCAGAATATCAGTTTCTTAATCTAAGGAGGATTCCATGCTCCTTCCTAATTTTTCACCCATTCTTGCCCTAGGATATATAGAAACTGCAGAAGACTATTTTTTTATGCTTTATTCTCTACTGTTTTGAAGGTTTCAAGGATTGAAGAATTTCATTTTTTCAGCCATTGGTTCAGGTTTTATGTTCCATTATTCAATTTTTGTGATTTTGAGTATGAGTATGAGTAGCTAAGTTTTTATTGATTTGCGGATTGGTTGTAACAATACAGGATCTTTATGCTATAATCTTGAATTATTAATTCAATTTCTTTCTAGAGTGGTAAAATAGCTTTAATCCGTTCTAGGGTTTCAAACTTATGTTAAGATATTTTTGGCCCTAGAATTTGTGGGTATCCATTGCTACGGTAAGTCGGGCATAGATACATGGCCACTATTTTACTACTTAGACCTAATTGAGGACGTAACTGAAATCAATTGGTTTAGGTTCAAATATTCTTTTGATCTTCACGAGTTCTTTGATTATTATATATACGTAACTGGAAGTATAATAAAAGAAGAGTATTTGAGTTGCAAATCGCACACCAAACCGTCACAACTCATGATTTTGTGAATGAACCCTAGAATGAAATTGATGGCTTTATTACTAAAATAGCACAAAGTGAATGTATTGTGAAATACCAATCCGTGAATCTCCTTGTTAAATTTTGAATTCTATCCTTATTTAATTTTGTGATCTTTAATCATTAGTTTAATTTCTTTGCAATTTAATTTAGTTTAAATTATTCAAAAATCAAAACCCCCTTTTGTTGCTTTCTGCACTAATTTAATCAACTTTTTAAACACACAAGTCTCTGTGGTTCGACCCTTACTTGTACTGCTACTTCGGTAACTTGTACTTGCAAGGTTTTTATTACACAGTGGAATTTTATCCATCAGCTGCGATCTCATTGGTGGTGGCCCCCGAGTTCTGGTTGATCTGAAGGCATAGCTCGCCTATGATGACATGGTCGACTATAATTGCATCTGTTTCGACCATGGTGTTTTGGGAGGGACGTGTCAGCTCAGTCATGACAGAGTCATGTGAGTGATGGGTCGCCTCTTCTACACAGGTGATTGTAGATAGTCGTGAAGTTGTGGTGACAGATTTTGAGAGTTTCCAATTTCCCTCCGGAGTTTCAACTTCTAGCTCCATCTTCTTCCTTGTTCAGAGCACGTGATCAAGATAAGCTCGGGCTATACTTTGCACGCAGCCTACTCTAGCAAACGTAGGGAACTTAACTCGCTAATGGAGGATAGAGGCCACCATTCCAAGTGTGACCTATCCAGGGATACCCAAAATAGCAGCATAATCACTAATCACATCAATAAATATAAAAGTTACCTTAGCCACAACCCTAAAAGGGTGCTGTCCGAGGTCGACATCCAGCTCGATCTTCCCCTTGGCGTCCACCCTATGATTGGTGAAGCCTTCTAGTCGACCATCATAGGGTGACAACTGCTCCTTTGTAAGTCCCATTTCCTTGAAAGTCTTGTAATAAAGGATGTCCTTGCAAGCTCCTGTATCTACCAACAACCTGCTCGTCATACACCCATCAATCAACCCTAGGATAACAAGAACTTGCTCTCTGGCTGCCATGTTAGTAGCTAGCTCGTCAGGATAGAAACTGATGACTTCATCTATGATGTAGCTTCTAGGTAGTACAAATGGAGCCTTGGAGAGCTGGAAAATCTTGTGCTTCAGAGCGGTGTTGCTCGCTTGCTCAGTGATTACTCCTAAATTCAATCGAGCCTGTCTTGGCTCAAATACACCTCTTACAGTTCGCTGGCCTCTGCTAGGCTAAGTTTCTTTCACATATCTATCCAGCTTTCCACTATCGACCCACTTCTGAATGATACGTTTCAAACTCATGCACTCCTCTGTAGTATGACCCGTATCCTTGTGGTAGTCACAATACTTGTTATTGTCCCTTCTGAACTTATTTCCTGGGTTCATTGGGGCAAGTGGGCCTAGCTCGACAGAATTCATTATCTCAGTTCAACTAACGGTCAACGGGGTGAAATTCTCAGGCACTCTTTCAGTCGCCCTTGTTCTATTCTTCCTGTTCTTGTTGTTGCTACCATTCTTTACTTGGTCGCCTGTGTTGGATTCTCCAGCCTCGGACTGCTTTGTACCTTTTTCTTTCTTCTTCTCTTTTCTCTCTTCAGCTATGGCCACATCATAGGCCCTTTCAAATAGCTCTTGCGTGGTCTTCACCCTTCTGACTTGTAGCTCGTAGTCTAAATCAGCATAGGATACCCCATTCCTGAAGCAGTTGATCACCTCTCTATCTGTCAGGTCCTCTTTTATTTGGTCGACCATCTCCTTGAACTTAGTGAAGTAGCTCATGGAGCTCTCAGTCTTACCCTGAGTCAGATTGTTCAAGTCGGTGACCATCAACTTTCTGGCTCCAGCTGTCGAGAAACAATCTAGGAAATTCCTCCTCATGTACTCCCATGAGGTAATATAGCCCGTCGTCAATCCATGAAACCAAGTCAGTGTTGCACCTGTGAGGGTGTTGGTTAATGCCTTGCATAGCACATCATCCTCGGAAGAGACCAAATACATGGTAGCCTCCAAATGTTGCATATGGTTCAGGGCGTTGGTCGCACCTGAGTAATTGTCAAGAGAGGGCAGCTTGAAGCCCATCGGAGTTCATCGCTCGAGCAATTCTCTGGATAAGGGTCAAAGAGTATGGTCATTTCTTTCTCCCTTTCCATTATCTTCTTTCCTATCGGCCTCCATTTTCTCTAACCTTCTTTTCAAGTTTAACAATTCCCCAGCATCTGGATTGTCATTCATTAAGTATGAGACGTCATTAGACCTCTGCCTTTCTGCTTGATGGGGCTCTCCCCTAGAGTAGGCCCTATGCCTTTCACTTCTAGGCGGAGTTACTTCTCTACTCCGTCTGTCCCTGTGGGAGTGCGACCTAACTGATCTCACAGGCGACCTAACTGATCTTACTGGCGACCTTTGCCCATTTCTATCTCGGTAATATTGCGACCTCTCTGGTCGGACAGGCGACCTACGCTTATTTCTCTCTCGATAGGAATGAGATCTCTCAGTTCTGGTAGGCGACCTACGTATATTTCTTTTGGCCTCCCTCTGTCGCCTCAACTCCGCCTCCTGCTCCCTATTTTGGTTGAGCTGATTTCTTAGATCGTCATTGGGAACATGTATGTGTGTATTGATAGATCGTTTAACCATCTGCTGATCACCATTCTACCTAGCACTCCCATTCGGTCTACCATTCTCACTAGGCTGGCTGTGAGAGACTTGTGAGGGAGCTGCTCTCTGTGATCTCTTATCCTCCTGATTTGGAGATTCTGGCATGTTAAGTATTTCCTGCAAGATCCTAGCCCATTCCAGCAACATCTCCTTTCTACTGATGTGATTGGTTAAGGGACCTGGATTGTCGCCTGAAACAGTTCGACCTACTAGTAGGCATTTTGGAGGGGGCTGTGCTTCCGTTTCAGGCATAGGCCTCTTTTCCCTTCCATGGGCCGGCAAATCTCTGCCATCAGCCACACTATTGGAATGAGTAGCTCTCCTAGGAGGATTACCTGGTGGAGGAGGAGGAAGATTAGGAGTCCTATTTCCAGTGCCTACCTCGATATTCCTTACTGTCAAACTGAGCGTTGGATCGCTGGAAGATGATGCTGTCTGTCCGTATTGAGCCATATTACTCTCTGATTAAATTTCGAGGTCAAAAAGCTTACGATTCCCGGCAATGGAACCAAAATGATGCTGCAGGAATTGTGCTGTAATCAATCTCCGTCCAGCTGCAAGACTGATCACCTGGCTTTTGACCTGAAAACAGAACCCCCGATTAGCCGGAATGGTCTCCGGCGAAGACCCTCGGGCGTGAGAGTAAGTATGGTGATATGAGAGCTAAAATATTATAATGAACAATGTATTTAGAATAACAAATATCAATTACCTCTAAAATGTTGAAGATGTGAAGTATTTATAGGCCTTGATAAGAGGTAAAATTGTAGTAGGATTGTATGAAATCCCTAGAATCATGGATCAGATTTGTATAATAGATCGTGTCCATAAATAACTCTTGGTTTGTAGGACTCGTGTTATGGAAAGAGTTGTATATGCGTAATGACTTATGTAGGTCGACGTACGCTGGTAGGTCGAGGTCGCCTGTTGGGTATAGGTCGACCTGATTGATTGATGGGGCCGGATAATACCCGTATAAGAAATGTGGATCGTATGTCGGACAAAGCTAGGTCGGGAATCTGGAGGTCGAACAATGAGCTAGGTCAACTAATCTTGGCTGATGGGCCTTGGGCCTTATAATATGTGGGCCGACCCACAAAGGATGTGGTGGCAATAATACTCGAATAACTGGGCTTTGATCGCTGGGCCTAGCCCGTCACATTTATTCCGTTCAAATCTTTTTGGTACTTATACTATTGAATGTTTAAATTTGTTTTTTTACCAATGCCATAAGCACAGTAGAGTGTTGAATCCACGTAAAAATTGAGAAAATGTTGAATAGCGGTGAGAATACTGGGGATTGAGAAAATGTAAAATAGCGGTGAGAATACTATGGATAGAACGTATGTATATGACTTGGCTATGGAACACAAAGCCGACAAATACTCATGGAGTGACAGACCGTATCACCCAGTAGTCCACTTTCAGAAGAAGTTGGAGTCATCTATCACCTTACCTTAATTAGAAAAATTTACATCCATGAACTCATTTGATCAAGTAGAAGAGTGTTATTTCCTTGATATATTTGATACTTTAATTGCTAATATTTGTAATCAAAATAACATCTCTAATGATTTTGCTGAAGATGAGATTGTGAAAGGTTGCAAGAAGAAAGTAACTAATGAGTTTGGGGGAGAGCCCTCCAAGAAAAATAAGAAAAAAAGGGCTAAACAAAGAGCCTCAAAAGTACCAACTGAATTGATAAAAAATCAAACCTATGTGTGGAAAATAGTGGGCGTTTGTTCCCGAGAAAGTTTGAGGTGGGCAAAAGGAAGAAGTGAAAAGACCAAAGATGACATGGCTATCTCAAACCCCAACTAAAATTGGGGCTACGGTCGGGTTAACGACCTTAACCAAATGCGATTATTGGAAGGCAACCCAACTAGATACATTTTATTTGCTTTATTTTATTTATTTGTTGTGTTATATCATCATTTTAACCCAAGACATGTTTTATTCTTTATGATATGAGGAAATAACATGTCTTGAGTTTGGGGGTAGATATTTTTGCGAATTTGCGAGTTTATAGGGGAATGTATATAGTGTCACCCTAAAAAAATAGAAAAATTTAAAATTTTGTTCTTTTCATATTTTGGGATGTTAGATAAAATACATGATGATTTGAGTGTGCTTTAAATCTTAAATCTTAAGTGTTATTTTCAATATGGGGATATGATTGCATTGAAACATGTAAAGTATGATTACTTCACCTCTCACTCCTACCATATTTTCTTGATCGTTGTTAGCAATTTAGCAGACATTTATAGGATCACTTTGGCATTCTCGGGAACCCTAGAACATGTTTGCATAATTGTCAATAACACATCAAATTGGCTACTCGAGAAGTGATATATGATTTTTTTTCTTTGAATCCTATTGTGAACCTTTAACTTTCTTGTCACTTATAAAATTCCCGCTAGAACCTCTTATGAGCTTTATAAAGAATGGAATCTCTCACAAAGTGAGAGGTTATCATACACCGCCATTCGCCTTCATTTGTACCCATGGACCTAGCTCGTGATTTTCACGATACATTACAAGCTATAAAACCACATTTGATCCCTAAATAGTAGTCGGGTTGACAATCGTGTTCAAACAAGCATATTAGTGTCTTTGTGCAAAATTTTCATCTTATTATCATTGATTTAAAGTATGACACAAGTGACCCTATAAAATATCTTAATTTGGTGACGATGATCTCCCATTAATCATTCATATTATCATTATGTGGTGGAGAAATTGTAAGTTAGATGCATCCATATAATTATAATTTCATGTTCATAACAACTATTGTAGATTATGTATGTTGCAAAGATTTGAGACTTGCATGCCCAATGACCTCTTATATGATATGAACATCCCTAAAATATTTTATTTTATTTTAGTAATTTAGTAATTTGTTTTTAGTTTTGTGTTTTACTTGAGTACGAGCAAAATATAAGTTTTGAGGTATTTGATGTATGTGTTTTCACCTATCCAAATAATATATCTTTATACCTATTTTATGCTCAACCTTGGGTGTTTTGATAGAATTTTGGAGTGTTTATTAGTACAGTAAATGAAAGGATAAAGCCACGGAATATGATCGTAATGGATAAAGAAAGGAACGATTGAGAACAGAGCGGCAAAGGAGGGAAGTATGGAAATTTCAGAAGGACAAAGTGGAAGATGACCTGATCATTCATTACCATTAGATAATACTAGTCGATATCTTTCCAACGATATGTGGCAAATCCCAATCGTAGTCCGTATGAAGAAGCTATGACCTACGGAAGTTTGCCGAATAAGGTACAAGTAAGCGAAGCACAAAGGACGACCGCATAAATGAAGGAGGGAGACCGCACAAGTTTGCCGAGCTGAAAATTATAATCTTGACCACCTGTGCGGTCCTCGAAGGTTGTGGTGTGTGGCCGCACAGCACCCCCGGACAATAATCTTCAGTTTTCCTGTTTTGACTCGGTTTTGGTCTCCGTTTCCTTTTTTTGACCCCTCCTTCTCCCATGTATAAATCGAACACCCCGTCCATGTTTTGACCTCTTTTTTGATATGTTTTAATTCCCTTTTCAAGTTTTAAATAAGATCCAAATTTATATTCAAAAATTCCATTGAAAGTGTATGAATTTTATTGAATCTTTGTTGATGTTCGGTATGAACATAAGTGGCTAATTCTCTTTTTATACGGAATGTAGGTAACATATATCAATCTTTTATGTTTTAATTAATCTTGCAATCAATCAAATGTTGGTTTCATCAAAAGTAATCTTCATCTAAGTTTTATAAGCTACAACACATGTGTAGATGTGATTGTCTTTTTAACTAAATTTGTGTGTGGTGATTGGCAAGTGATTGGTTGATCCATGAAAAGTAAAACTTTTGAATGAATATAATCTTGGTTTTAATAACTGATTGAAAACCAAAATTGTAGTTCTTAATTACAAGGGTTTAATGGGTTTTTGAATATTAAGTATACTTTGCAGAAAACCTAATATTTGGAGAACACTAAATTGTACATGTGTAAACACCCAATTTTACTAAATAGGATAAACCCACAAGTATGATTTATTGTATTATTAATTAGCATATTGATGTGATATACATGAATCACATTCCGTACATCTTTCTCTCCTTGAATTTCTGTGTGATATACATGAATCACATTCTGTACATCCTTCTCTCCTTGAATTTCTGTAATTTTTTACTTGCTTGTTTATTTCTGGTTTTGAGTAGTTTAGATAATTTAAAACCCAATCCAAACCCCATCTTTTCTTTTCTTTTTGTTTAAACTATTGAAAGTCGAATTGTTGATTCACTAATTCCTGTGAATTCGACCCTTGCTAAGTGTATTTTACTAATTCAATAACTCGTACAATTGCGAGATATTTTATAACAAGTGGGTTTTTCACCATCAAAAAGGCCAAAAATTTCCCTAATGACTATAAACAAAATCACAATACAACGACTACTCTAAAACATACTCTTTGTAACAACACTCTATCTCACACTTAGAAACAATCAAAGAATCACTACAAGAAAAAAGGCTTTTTGTGACTGCTAAAAGCCGTCACGTATGTGCGAAAAGCAGTCACGAAAAGGTAAGGCGACTGGGAAATCAATCGCCATGGCAGTCGCGTAAACCCTTGTCGCAATAGCTTAAAGCGACGGGATAAGCAGTCACCTTAGAAACTTATTTTCCGTGACTGCTTTTGGCCATCACGTAAAGGGTTTTTTAATTTTATTTATTTAATTAATTAAATCACAAATGCAATCACGTTAGCTACTATAAGGCGACTGGGTATGCAATCTCGTTAGCTTGTGTAAGGCGATTGAAAATGCAATCACCATTGCTTAGAGAAGGCGACTGGAAATGCAATCACCTTTGCTTAGAAAAGGTGACTGGAAATGCAATCACCTTTGCTTAGAAAAGGCGACTGAAAATGCAATCACCTTTGCTTAGAGAAGGCGACTGGAAATGAATCACATTTGCTTAGAAAAGGTGACTGGAAATGCAATCACCTTTGCTTAGAAAAGGCGACTGAAAATGCAATCACCTTTGCTTAGAGAAGGCAATTGAAAAAGCAATCACCTTATCCCGGATGAAAATGATGTTTTGCCATCACATTAGTTCTTAAATGTTTCATTACTATAATATAATTGTTACTACATAATATTATGAATTAATATTGATAAATCAACAAACTTTTCCAAAACTTAATTGAAAACAAACTTTTAATCATTTAAAACTAAATATATTGTCTCAAAATAACATTCACCATTACATTTAACAAACTATTCATGTCTTACTAAACTTGTTCAAGAACCATTCTAGCTACCATATTTTGTTCAAAAATCAGATTTAAAGTGTAAAATCTGACTTATGGCACTCAATGTGGTATAAGACTTACAACCCTTCCACAACGGCTCATTAGAAGACTCAAACAAGTCATAAAACATTTTAGATTGAACATTAGGATTCTCATTATAGGGCTCAAAGTTTGGACCCGCGGCTTCCATTAACATTTCATTAGCCCAACTCTCATTATTTCCCTCATCCTCAATATTAATATCCATCTTAATGTCGAATTCCCCGTGTCTACTCCACCTTTTATAGTCAGAAACAAACCCATTTAAAAGTAGACACATACGTACAGATTCTCTTGTTTTGTAACAACTAAAATCACATTTGGTAGATGGACATCGAATCATGCCATCCTCCACACACTCAAGGTACGAAAATGCAAAGTCCAGAAACTCTTCTACCCCCTTAATAAATATTGCACGGTTGGACTTATCATTCAAATTCACATACATCCAATCTCGATTAGACATGATTCCTGAAAAAAAATTATAAATTGTATTTAAACTTGACTAAAACGAGTTGCACTTAACAAACCATAGCATCATGACATGCCAGAATGCAAGCATTTTATTGGAAAAAAAAAAGTTTGTATTGGGCACTGTTGAAATGTGTTAAGAGTTAATTATGATCTGTTTCCCAGAATGCCAAATAGTTTGGTGAACATACATTAAATTTGGTACATGGTGCAGTTCAACTAATAGGAAATCAGTTCCACATTATGTTACCAGGATAACATGAAATTCAACATTAATATTACTTTCAAGCAAAATAGGCAACTACTTAATGACACAAATCTCCCTCCCTCTAGGATTCGAAACATACTTATCTCTAATATATCTTTTTTTTCTCAGTTGTAGATATTGACCAAATAGTACACAGCAGAAGAAACAGACGAAAGATCTCCATATTCCTACTGAAGTATATCATATATTCCAGAGGAAAAACCATGAATGGAACAAACAACTAAGAGATAAATGAAGAAAGAGAAATGGCATTTGAATTAAGACTTGAGAAGCTTACTAATAAGAAATCATGCAGCCAGTAGTACGTAGAAGAAGAAGAAGAAACAGTTGCAAAGATCTCCGTATTCCTACTGAAGGTATTATATATATCCCAGAGGAGAAACCACATTGAAAACTTAACAGATAAATGAAGGCACAGCAGTAAAGAGGCCTGAAACAGCATGCTCTAGCATTAAAAATGTGTGTGCATGTGTCAAAGAAGATAACACGGAAAGAAACTTTGACTTGTTAACACCGTCTCAGAAAAATCCAGAGATGCCAAGAGAGCAACTTGCAATTACAATCTGAGTTTAATTTATTAATGTTCCTAGCATGTAATATTGAAAGGAGAATAGAAAACTGAACATAATGCAAAGCACAACTCCTAAAGAAAAACCACATTGGAAATCCATGAAAATTAGGGAAAGAACACCAGGAATTAAACCCTAATTTTGGGTTAAAAATAAACCCCAAATCGAGAACTTAGCTAATCAACAAAAATACACCAACAAAATATACCAAAACAATCGAAATTTGGCTTTTCAAAATCAAATCAAACTATCTTAAATTCATACAAGACGCAATATTTGTATACTTATAGAACAATTTCGAATCAAAATGGTCAAATCCATGTTAAAAAACTATAAATAGAGGGGAATTATACCTCTTTTAACTGGCTCGGATCGGAGAGAGAGACACGAGCGGAGAGAAAGAGACACGAGCAGAGAGAGAGAGACGACCGGAGCGGAAGAGATAGCTGGAGCGGAGAGCAACCGGAGCGGAAGCAACCGGAGCGGAAGAGATAGCTGGAGCAGAGAGAGGCAGAGCGGGGGAGAGAGCGGATAGAGAGAGAAAGCGGATAGAGTGAGAGGCGCTTGATTTAGTATTTAGGTATCTGAGATTTATTTCTTAATTTTTTTTATATCATTTAAATTGAAGGTATTACGTGATTGTATTGGCCGTCACCTTTTATTAAAGTTACTTTTTTCATTTATTTATATTGATTAAATTATATAATTAATCAAACGTGATTGCAAAAGTCATCACATTTTTTAAAAAGCAGTCACGTTTGATTTTTCATTTTCCCTCCTCTTTTCCTGCGTTGGCGCTCCGGATGAAAATACCAAACGTGATTGCACATGTGATTGTACTGCCATCTCGTTAAGGTAACGTGATTGGTTTTTATTTCCGTCTCCTTATCTGGTCTATGGTGACTGCTTTTTTTAGCCATCGCAGAAAGCAGTCATAAAAGGCTATTTTTCTTGTAGTAAATGAAAGCTAAAACACTCCAGCTCACTCATGTTGGATATGGTGTTGGCAACACTCAAAACAATACTCCAAGAATGTGTTCTTTCTTTGTTCAGATCTCAACTTTGTATTGTGTGTTTTGAAGTTGTAATGACATTGCACTTATATATGATGAATGAACGTGCAACATACTCCATGTAACCAGAATTTCGTCATGTGTGGGAAGTGGAATCACTTTCCATTTTGAGCTCCACTTTTCATTGATTGTAGCGAGACTTGGTCTTCACTTACTCCTCTACTTGTACTCCCGTGATTGTTGACCTTGTACTTATTATCTTTTCAGTTCTTTAGTATAGATAACTCTCATTAACATTTGCTTGATCTGCACATTTGCATGTAAAATGTAATTTACGTGTAACATCCTTCATTTCACAATTGTCTATGTTTGTCATTCCTTTTAACCTGTTAAAACGTTCTTCTAACACACTAAAAATGATGTATCCAAAGATGAAGCACGTTTGAGCAGCAAAGGACGGCCTCCAGGATGCGGCACGACTCGTGCTGAGAAGCACGACTCGTGCCTGAAAGCTGCACGAGTAAATTTTGTATCACGAGTCGTACTACCAGAAAAAGGTCATTTAGCGACGGAAATTTCCGCCGCTAAAATTAAATTTTCGTCACTAAAAATAATCACCGGCGGAAAAATTCCGTCGGTGGTCCGCCGCTACCAGCCCGTCTCAGTGCTCCGACGGGTCAATTTCCGCCGGTATTTTTTTATTTTACCGAAGGAATTTAATTCCGCCGGTGAATTAATGGTTTCAGCGATGGAAATTTCCGCTGCTAAATTAATTTAATTTAATTAAATTTTCATTTCAGCGGCGGAAATTTCCGTCGCTGTAATAAAAATTAATTTAATTAAATTAATTTCAGCGGCGGAAATTTCCTTCGCTGTAATAAAAATTAAATTAAAATAAATTAATTTCAGCGGCGGAAATTACCGTCGCTGAAATTATTTAATTTTAATTTAAATTTTATTACATCGACGGAAATTTCCGCTGCTGAAATCAAAAATTAAATAAAAATTAAATGATTATAGCGGCGGAAATTTCGTCGCTGAAATAAAAATTAAATAAAATAAATTAATTTCAGCGACGGAAAATTCCGCCGCTGAAATTAATTTATTTTAATTAATTTTTATTTCAGCGACGGAATTTCCGCCTCTATAATCAAAAATTAAATTCGCTGTAAAAAAATTTATTGAAATAAATTAATTTCAGCGACGGAATTTTCCGTCGCTGATTCTGAAATAAATTTAAAAAAAAATTAAAATATCAATAAACCAAAATTTTTTGTGCCTGATATAACATTTCAATTTATAAAACTAAAACTATAAAAACTAAAAATCAAATATCAGCGTACCAAATAAAAACTAAATATCACCGTACCACCGTACCAATTCGGGAGGGGGAGAGGGGGGAGAGGGGGGGAGGGGGGAGGGGCTCCCGCGGGTACCAAATGTCTCAAATGTTTACAAACAAGTATAAATTAATACAAAAATGTCTAAAAAAGTCCGCAATCAACTCGGGGGAGGCTGGAAATTACCCTGGAAGTCCTGGCCGAGATGAGCCATCAACAACGCCAATTGTCTTTGAGTCTCTGCATGTTGTCTTTGAATCTCTGCATGACGGCGATCATTCTCCTCCTGCATCTGCGTCTGAACCGCCAAAGCCTCCACAAGCTTTGCCCGCTCGCGTCTCTCCTCCTCCAACGCAGCCTCCAGAGTGTCAACCCTCGGATCATACGTGGGCGGGGCATCATTTCGCCGATGGCCGATCGACGTCGACGGGCATTGCCGCCCGTAATCCCCCATCCCTAACACTCGGGCTCCTCTCTTTGGATGTCCCTCAGAGGTGACCGAGTGCCAAACATCAGGCACGAAGGGGACGGGCTCGCCGGGAGGCGTTCCTTCGGGAACAACGGCGGCTTGATATGCAGCCTGTCAAAATAAAACAAACAATTATAATCATATACACAATGTAAGGTACATAAATAAATTTACATATTCAAAATCAAGTCATTTAATGATAGTTTACTTACAAAGGCATTAGCAGAGCGATCGTCAACCCATTGCGGAGGTTGATCGGGCGCTGTAGAATTCCGAAGATGGGTGCTAGCGTAAACATCCACAAAACTGATATTCGGACCATGCTCCCTTTCCTATAAATAAAATAAGCGAGATTATTACTTTGAAATTGTATAAATGCAACATTTAAACTGATTTAAAAGCATGCATACACTACATTTACACTAAAACCATGGATTTCATAGCATCAACATGGCTCCCAGCTAACATACGTACATAAACCTATTTAAAAGCATCCATACACTACTACATTTAAACTAACATACATACCATGCGGTCGTGATGCTCGGCGACCGTGAGCGTCCCCATGGTATGCATCGCCGCCGACCCCGAGGAGCCTGCTCTATTGGCCTTGGCCTGTTCGGATATTGCCTTCACCGCATCCGACCCCCAATATTCACAAAATTGATGAAACACCTCCTCGGTCATCCAAGTAGGTGTCGAGGGCTGTTGTCCCGCCGCGAGCCGATTAGTATAATGATTTCTCTTCGTGGTACCTATAAAAAATATGAATATCTCGTAAACATATAATGATGACATTATAAAATTAAAAGAGTATAATCATTGTTAATTAAACTAATTAAGGATAGATAAATATGTTACAAATATGATCCTTAAATAGCTTGTGAGCCTGTTCATTGAAAACATATCTAGCCGTCGCCTCGCTTATTTCCGGTGCCCAATAATATTTCCCCTACAACATATAATGATAACATTACAAAACTAAAAGAGTATAATCATTATTAATTATAACATTTTAATAACAAACTAACATTTAAGTTTTAAATAAAAACCATTAACACATTACCTTAAACTCCTCCCACGCATCCTCCTTCTGCCTCGGTGGCAATTTTTTCCAGTTGGGCCAAAACTCGGTCATTTTCCGAGACCGCCAGTATTGCCCGATCTTAGTCCCTGTGGTGAGGTATCCACCTACAAACCTGCCAATTATATTTATACAATAACATTTTAACTTAAATAATGAATTATATATAAAACAAAAAGGAACCAACTTATATCAAATTAATGAAGAGTTACTTACTGGTCATAATGTGATGATATCCGGACAAATATCCTCCCCTCAGAATCGACAGTAGTCTGAGTACCGGCCCCAGAGGTGGAGCTAGTACTACTGCGTGAAGGGTCGACATCATCGGTACCGGATCGGGACGGTTGCGTCCCAGTAATCAATGTGTAGATGGGCTTAGTCTTCTTACCCTTACCCTTACTACTAGAACTCATATCTGTATTACAGTAAAAATATTAAAATATACAACTTTAACAATAGAAAACAATATATTCACAATACATCTAAAACTTTAAAGTTTTAATAATCTAAAGCATTCACAATACATATAAAACTTTAAACTATTAATAATATAAAGCATTCACAATACATATAAAACTTTAAAGTTCTAATAATCTAAAGCATTCACAATATATATAAAACGGCGGATATTAAAAATAATCTAAAGCATTCACAATACATATAAAACTTTAAAGTTCTAATAATCTAAAGCATTCACAATACATATAAAACTTTAAAGTTCTAATAATCTAAAGCATTCACAATACAATTTTAAACTTTAAACTATTATTAATCTTCATCCCCATCATCATCACTGGACTCTGAATTACTACAAAACTCGAGTTCTTCATCTTCGTCTTCGGACTCTGATGAATCAAACTCTGGTTCCTCTTCCTCTTCCTCTTCCTCTTCCTCTTCCTCTTCCTCTGATTCATCAATATCAATGTTCTTCCTCTTCCTCTTCCTCTTCCTCTGATTCATCAATATCAATGTGCGCGAGATGACCTGAACGAGGCGGAGGAGTTGGCAAATTCACTGGTAAGATATCCTCCTCGGGTTCATCAACATTTTGAGGAATATGAGTGATATCATCTAATGGATGATTAGCTGATGAAACGTTAGGTGGCACTGGCATTTCATCCTCTTGATAGGGTGTTTCTAATGACGACTCTATAGTTGTAGACGAGGGTAGGTTGTCAATCATGCTCCTAGCCTTGGTCATCCAGACAGCCCACCATTCGTCGGGTCGCGGACGAGGGTAGGGAGTCATGTATACATGTTGTGCTTGAGATGCTAAGATGAAGACGTCGTCGCCATTATGTCTGGACGAGTCCTTTACATCGACGAGGTCAAATATGGCGTGCTTCTTAACACCTCGCACAGCATCCCGCCAATCACAATTGAACAAGACAACACTGTTTCTACCCAAATACTCCACCTCGACTACTTCTTTCAGGACGCCATAATAATCAAGGTTTCCTTTAAGCTTCACACCGCTATTCTACGTCAATTTAGAGCCCCCGTAAGCTTTGGTATGAAACACATAGCCATTCACGAAATAACCATTGTATAAATGAACGTTCAAGTACGGAGATGATGCTAAATGTCTTAACCTCGCAGCTTTGGCATCACCCAGATGTTCAGCTATCTATAAGACAATATTGTAACCAATTTAATACAATTTTAAGATTGAATGTTTAAAGAAGTGTATAGAATAAATTTGAATGAAACGAAATATTTACATATTTCCTTAGCCAGTTTGGAAATTCTCTTTCTGTCCTAGTTGCGATGAGTTCTGGAGATAAATCCTGAGCTAAATCTTCAAACATTCTGCAATAGGGTTAAACAAGGCATTTCATATGCAGGTAATTAAACATGCATAATTTAATCGACGAGGCGTAAACATAACATCAA
The DNA here is from genome assembly GCA_022495995.1 of Adenophora triphylla var. japonica. Lineage (NCBI taxonomy): Eukaryota > Viridiplantae > Streptophyta > Magnoliopsida > Asterales > Campanulaceae > Adenophora > Adenophora triphylla. The sequence continues at coordinate 574,157 of JAFEMH010000699.1, forward strand.
TGACTTACTTGATATATTCCCCAACCTCGTCGCAGTTAAGAAGAACATACGTTTCGACCGCGGCAAACTCTTTAGCGGTTAACGTACGCGTACCAACCCATTTGCCGAGGAACAGACCAGGGGATGAAAATACAGAGATGTTTCCCTTAGACGGAAAACCACCATCTGTAAGTACCCCAATCTGGATCGCTCTCCATCCCAGCATACGACAAAACCAGAGGCAAACTTCCGGAGGTCATAACTCCTTCATACGAACTCCGATTGAGACGTGCCATATATGGTTGGAAAGCTCTCGACGAGAGCTAGCTTGCCATCACATTCACAAGAGCATGGAAAGTCCGTACGGACCTCTTTGCATGCCAAAAGGTCCGTACGGACCTCTTTGCACCAGACATAATCATTACGAAAATCCCCTTAAAGTCCACGAGATTCCCTCAAATCCCGGAAATCTATAATTACCTAAGAGGTCCGTACGGACCTCTTTGCAGTTTTCCTACACTATAAATAGAGGGCTCCCCCTCCTCATTTTCACACACCTCCCTCTTCTCTCTTCCTCCCTTAGCCTTCTGGCTCCCCTCTAAGTCCTCTTGAGGCACTCCCGGCCCCTTTCGGATCCTTCCGAGGCCTTCCGAGCTCCCTTGTGGTGCTCCGAAGCCTCCCCGAGCGCTCCCGAGACGCTCCCGCGCTGCCCTGAGGCACTCTCGAGGTACTCTGAGGCCCCTCGTGGTACTCCGAGGCCTTGCCTGGTCTTTCCACGGTGTCCCGGCTCTTTCCGAGTCAAACCGACGATCCCAAACCACGCCGAAACTCTGCCCGAGTGACTCCTGCCACCACAACGCACGCCGAACCTCTGCCCGAGTGATCCCGACGATCCCCACGCACGCCGAACCTCTGCCCGAACGCAGCCTGCAACCTCAACTCACGCCGAAACTCTGTCCGCGGACAACCGGCATCTCCCGAAGCAATCCCGATCCGTACCGGAACGCTACTCCGACCTCAAACACTATTCCCCAGCGGAAGACAGACACGAACCAACATTGGTAAGGCTTCCTTCCTATACTATTTCAATACATTTCCATACATAGCATACAATGTAGACATCCGATACAGCATGCATTTTTAAAAGCACACACACACACACAACATTTAAAGGATATTAGGGGTATCCGAAAGACTCGTTTTACGAGGCGACTCGGGTGAGCTCTAATATTCTAATATTCTCTTCCCGAGGAGTCATCTGACCTCCGAAAGCAAAACGGCGAGACACCTCCAACGCGAAAGATGCCAGATGCCGGGGCCGCGAGGCCTGCTCGGATCCGGGTAATTTCAGTTGGCGACTCTGCTGGGGAAATTTGTTTTAAAAACTTTTAAACAAAACAAAAGATTTTTAAAACGATGATGAGGGTCAAACTTTCATTTTACCCCTTCCTTTAACTGTTGTGTGTGTGTGCACGTGCTTCGTTTTTATTTTACAAAAAAAAAATAAAAACAAAAAAAAATGCATCAATATACATCTCGTGCATACATTTAAAATTCTTCAAAAACTTCTATTTTACTCGAAAAAGAATTTTAGAGACCGCACACTACGCGCACCGCCTTTGCCTCGATTACACCGCACTCTACTCACACTGTCGCCTCGGTTACACCGCACACTATCTTGCGCACCGCCTCGGATCACCTTGCACACTACAACCCTTAACCCGGAGTGGTCTCAGTTGCAGTCCGTTTGGTCTTCCTAGGCCTCTTGGGCGCGCACGGGATCATTCCAAACATTCCATCCTAGCCAAGCGTCAACCCTGCACGTTTGAGTCTTGAGTCACACTCTGTCCAGACTCGGTTGGTTTTTACCCGGTCCGTGTCATACGGCCTGGATACATATACCATGCCGGCCATTTTCGAGTCAAGGCTCGGAACTCAAGATCCCTTGCGCAAGCAAAGCGATGAAAGGTCATGCTAAAATCTTGACTCTGATCTTGATTTCCGAAGCTACACCTGCACGATGTTCCGTCCCGGATATACATCCATGCTTGCATGACACCATGTCATCACGCCTTTGATACGTCGGCCATGACGATATGACCCGGCCAACGCCTAATCCAAGACGCATCCCTTGCGCAAGCAAGGTAAAGAGAGGTCATGCCGAACTCTTGACCTGATCTTGACTCAGTGGCCGGCTCGGTTCACTATTCACATGGCTAACGCATCAAAACGAACATGACAGGCTCGGTCCTTAGGTTCGATTTTTCTTTTAGGCCGGTGGAAACCGCTTGCACTATAGGACCCTCGCACAGGGCTGTCCACCCCGGGATGTCGAAATACAGGTGCAAAACGAGGGGCTTATAGCCGCACAGATGGTCTCCACTGACCCAGGATCTAGCATAGTTGCGAAAAAGAAGAGCAATCTTTTCCAACCTACCTAGGATTCTGAGAAAATATGTTTTAAGTAAATTAAAACAACAAAAAAAAAAAAATCAAAAATAAAAGAAACGGAAACCGCATGCCACGTGAGCTTTCCCCCTTCTATCCCGTTAGGCCATTCCTGTGTCTAAACCTTGCCCATCACCCCCTCCAGCTAACAGAGTGGTCGAGAGTACCTGGGAACCCGTCTCCCAAAGTGTCAAAACAAGAAGGTCCTACCTCGCTTCCCAGCTCTGTCACCGGGACAGCCGTCAATTCCCCATGGCCAAGTCGGTGGATAACAACGATGAGAACGGGACCTTACCCCCAAGAAATTTCCCAACACTGGAAGAAGTGTGGCGAGTCCTCATGGCTATTGAGAAACGTCAAGGTGAGCAACAAGCTCGATCGAAGGTGCCATGCACCACTTCGGAACCTTAGCCACCCAACTACCCGGGGCTTCCCAAGCCATGGCCGCTCCTACACCTCTAACCTCTCTCATTGTCTCCCGAGGTCAACCTGTTACCCTCGTACGAGCCATGCGGTTATGACGTAAGGCCACAAGACCTTCCAGAGGAAAGCCTGCCCATCCCGGCCTCCTGAGGTCCCGGTACCACCGCCGAACAACGAACACATCTCGTGGGACGTCTCGATTGCGGTGCTTGTCCTGGAAATGGAATTCCAGGATGCAATGAACGAGGGCCGTCCTCGACGAAAGAAGAAGCTATCTTCTCAAAAAAACTGAAAAAGAGGTACGAATCTGGTGATCCCACAGTTGGAACCCTTGGAGAACCCTCGGGAAAGTTTGACTACTATGTCATCTACTCCAAAGCAAATCTCCCCGGCCTAGTTCTCGCACGGGGCCACGGCAATGTTTGCTCCATGATCAGCTGGGACGAGCTTCGCACCGCCACCGAAGGCCCGAAGGTCCAGATAATCCAACCCCTGTCTGGGGAAGATCTCAAAGCCACTATTGATGCTTGATAAAAGCCATGACAGTGAACGAGTTGAAATGCGCGATCGGCCTTACGCCAATCGGGCTCCTCCCACTCCGAAACGGGAGAGACAAGCAAAGCCATAAGTCCAGAGGTGAATGTTCGACACGTTCCGGTCAAATCCCAGTGAATCCTCCACGGACGGACAAAAGGCCACCATACACGAGCCACGAATTGAAAAGGGGCCCTACACCAAAGAAGCTGAAACCTTGGACCCCGAAAGGTTGAAGATCTGTCTTGACACAGCGGCTTTCAAGCGCACTCAGGCTAACATCTCGCTCTGGTCCTTACTCACTTCATCTTACCCGCACAAGCTCAAGTTGGAAGAAAGCCTGGCCCAGACTATGGTTCCCATCACGGTGACACCCGATGAAGCGGTTCGGATGATTGGCAACGTCAATTACGGCAATATCATCACCTTCACGAGCTCGATCTCCCAAAATTTGGGGCCGACCACAACGAGCCTCTCTACATAACAGTTCAACCGGACGAGCGCCGTCTCCCTCGGGTGTTGGTAGATGGAGGATCATCCATGAACGTCCTTCCAGCCAAAATGATGGATTTGCTAGGGATCAAAGCAACCGATCTAAAACCCTCGACTCAGTGCAATCAAGGCATACGACTCAACATCCCGCCCAGTCTTGGGAATAGCCACCTTGAACTTGTGGTTCGGAAAACAAATGGTCCTGACAGCATTTCCAAGTCATCGACATCCCAATCACATTCACTTTGCCATTTTTGGGACGCCCTTGGCTACATCGGATCAATGGGGTGGCATCCACTCTCCATCAATGCGTAAAGTTCATCCAAGGAACAGATCGACCATCATCTACGGCGACGGCATAGTCACTGAAAGGACCAGACACCAACGGCGTCCGGTTTTAGAGATCAAACACGATGATGACGGCATGATGCTCACGGGGTTCACCATCGAAAGTCCAAAGGCCCAAGTGTGCCACATAGACTGCCTTTGATTTGGGACAAGATCCCTCCCCAGATGAAAATGATGAAGCACATGAACTACATCCGGGGCTCGGTTTGGGAAAACGCCATCGTGGCACTCAACGGATCATCAATATCAAAGAACGAGAATACCTGCACGGCACAGGATACTCTCCTACTCCCGAACACATTGCGGAGGACAAGCGAGCCGCGCGAAACGCTCCACGAGATAACAAAAGAGGCTTGCACGCAATCTCAGATCTTCGTCCTTACGGCTTCGACATGACCAAGTACTTCACAAGGAAGGCCGGCAACTTGGAAGAAGATCCGAAAAGGAACAGAGTTAATCGGCGCCAAACAAAGGCTGGCCGACAACCATGGACAAGCTCCGGCGAGTAACCGGCAAGATTCGGAGGCCTCAAACCAAATCCTGTCCGAAGAGCATTCCTCGACACACCGCCCCTGCCGGGATCCACAACCACCACTATTCACGGCGAATTTTGGTTCAAGAAAACCCCCTCTTTGGCGGAAGAACTCGAAAAACTCTCTGTCAACACTCCGCCTTCAACAAGCGGGACGAGTCCGCATTCGAGCTAGTAATGCCCAAGACCAAAGCAAGAGACTCCGAGACGATGCTTGGGACGAACACTGCTACACTGCTCTTCAAAGAAGAAATCGAGATGCCGGATCTAATCGATTTTGTTTCGATAACTCTGTGATAGCAATAATCGGGAACGGTGACATAAAGCCTTTCAAGCCCCATCTCCTATCAAGCTCATGGCCACTCAATAAGCTGGGCCACCTTCTCAGGACCTCTTGCCCGGAAAAGGACATGATCGAACAACTTGGTCGACCCCTCGAGTCCTAGAGTCTAGTGTCAAAACTCATCTTGAGTCCATTAGCTTTGAATTCGAGTCTCTTGAGTCATCGATGGCCTCACGCCGGAAGATTACGAACTCATTGCCAATAATGTATTCCCGTATGCTCTTAATGAATGCTTCGATCTTTCCGAGTATCCTCTCATTGCATCTTTAACAACCGATAAATTAACTAACACACAAACAGGTTAATAACGATTCACTTGATGAAGAAGCGTGACACATTAAATGAACAATACATTAAGCACATCTTTAAGCATGTTGTCAAACGAGAGAAAAACCGAGCCCAAGTGAGGAGGTTTTAACCAAAGTGAATTTGGGAACTGGCGAAGAGCCAAAAGAGACGCAAATCGGAAGTTTCTTCACCGGCACGAGCAAGACGCATTGATGCCTTTGCTCAAAGAGTTCGTGGACGTGTTCGCTTGGTCTTACCGAGACATGCCGGGATTAGATCCAAACATTGTAGAGCACCGGATTCCTTGAATCCCGAGGCTAAGCCCATCAAGCAAAAGCTACGCCGAATCAAGCCGAGTGGTCTTTACAAGTCAAAGAGGAGATCGAAAAAATGCTCCGCGTCGGCTTCATCGGGGTGATCGAGTACCCCACATGGCTCTCCAATATCGTCACGGTCACCAAGGCCAATGGAAAAGTACGCCGTTGCGTGGACTTAGAGATCTCAACAAAGCAAGTCCCAAGGACGATTTTCCACTACCCAACATCGACATGTTGGTAGACACTACAGCCAATTTCGAAGTCAAGTCCTTCGTGGACGGTTTTGCCGGTTACAATCAGATCAAGATGGCCGAAGAAGACCAAGAAAAGACAGCTTTCACAACCCCCTGGGGAACCTCTTGCTACACGATAATGCCGTTCGGACTAAGAGAACGGCTGGGCTACTTACCAACGGGCAGCAACCGCCCTCTTCCACGATATGATCCACAAAGAGATCGAAGTGTACGTCGATGACATGATCGTTCACTCAAAGGGATCGAGACGGACAACACCTCACGGACTGAGAAAATTCTTCAATCGCCTCCGAAAACACTCAATGAGGCTTAACCCCGCCAAATGCACATTTGGGGTTAGCCGAGGCAAGGTTTTGGGATACATGGTCACCGAGAGAGGCATCGAGGTGGATCCTCAAAAGATCAAAGCTATCATCGAAATGAGACCACCGCAAACTCAGACAGAGGTGAAAAGCTTCATGGGCCGCCTGCAATATATCAGCCGCTTCGTCAACCAATTGACCTCTATGTGCGAGCCAATCTTCAAGGCGATGAAGAAGAACGCCGACATCGAATGGAACTCGAATGCCAAGATGCCTTTGAAAAAATAAAAGCATACCTTGTGAGTCCTCCGATTCTCTGTCCTCCCCACGAGGAAAAGCCACTGTTGCTATACCTAAGCGTGACCGACACCGCGGTTGGAGCCATGCTCTGTCAAGAAAAGAAGGAGTCACGGGTCGAAAACGCCATCTACTTCGTCGGTCGAAAGTTTCAAGGCGGCGAACTCAATTACTCGGCCCTCGAGAAAACTGCGCGGCTACGGTATGGGTTGTCGGGAAACTACGGCACTACATGCGGTCGCACACGGTACACTTGGTTTCCAAAATGGACCCGATCAAGTACCTCTTCGACAAACCATCTCTGTCAATGAGGCTCGCCAAATGGTCTTTCTTCCTAGCGGAATTTGACATCAAGTACGTAAACCAAAAGTCAATCAAGGGACGGGCCGTGGGTGAACAAATGGGCGATTTCCCAACCGACGAGGCTCGAGGCCCCGAACCACAATTTCCAGACGAGGGAATCTTCGCAATCGAAGGCGAAAACCGATGGCAACTGTTCTTTGACGGAGCGGCCAACCAAAAGGAAAGCGGCATCGGTATGCTCTTGGTGGATCCCAAGGACGAGCACACCCCAATTGCTATAAAGCTCAATTTCGAGGTAACCAACAATGCCGCCGAATATGAAGCTGTATTTCTTGGACTACAAGCCGCACTCGAGAGGAATGTCCGAAACTCGAAGTTTATGGGGACTCGGCCTTGATCATCAACCAAGTCTCCAACAAGTGGAAAACCATAGACCCGGGCTTGCAAAAATACCATGCTCCGCATAGAGGACCTCATCACACAATTCGAAGAGGTCACCTTCCATTACTTGCCAAGAGACCGAAACGAGGTTTGCGGATGCCTTAGCCACCTTGGCTTCCCTTGTGGAAATCCCGAAGGAAAAGCAATCAAACCCTTCAAAGTCGGACGAAAGGAAATTCACGCCTCTTGTTGTGAGATCGAACCGGAACCTAAGCCCGTCAATGAGCCATGGTATAACCGGATCTTCCAATACCTCAAGAACGGGAAACCACCTTCATGAACAAGGAAGACCCACACACGAAGGGGTCAAAACCAAGAGCATCATGGCCCTAAAACGCCTTGCCTCTCACTTCGTCATCCTCGGGGACATGCTATACAAGAAACGCTACCATGGGCCACTCCTACGGCTGCGTCGGCCAAGAAGAAGCAAGCAAGTTCATGAATGAAGTCCACAATGGGGCTTGCGGTCCCCACATGAATGCCGAGCCACGATGCAAATCATTCTCGGGATGGGCTACTCTTGGATCTCCATGGAGGCGGATTGCATCCACTTTGTCCGAAGCTGCGACAAGTGCCAACGGTTCTCCAACCTCAATCATCTACCACCCCACGATCTCTCTTGCATGACTACACCTTGGCCCTTTGCCACTTGGGAATTGACGTCATCGGGAAAATCGCTCCGCCCAGGCGGCAACGGTCACGAGTTCATCTTAGTAGCCATCGACTACTTCACCAAATGGGTCGAAGCCAAGTCCTACAAGGTACTCACCTCCAAGAAGGTCGCGCATTTCCTCAAGGAAAACATCATCTGCCGATACGGCATCCCAAATGAGGTCATATCGGACAACGGCTCACACTTCGAAGGGAATTTCGACAAGCTAGCCGGGCTGAATTCAAGATCACACGTCACAAATCTTCTCCCTACCGGCCACAAACAAACGGCGCCGTGGAAGCGGCAAACAAAACCCTCGAACGGATCATCCGAAAAATGACCACCCGAGGACGAGATTGGCCCGAGAAGCCGCACCTTGCACTTTGGGGCTACCGCACATCGGTCGGAAACGACCACGGGAGAAACCCCATTTGCCACGACATACGGGATGGAAGCAGTCCTTCCCATCGAGCTAGAAATTCCCTCACTCCGAGTCTTTCTTGGAAAATGACATCAACGAAGTCGAATGGCTCGAAGCCGACATGACGAATTGGCTGCGCTAGATGAGCGACGACTAAAGGCCATGGAACACGTCCGAGCCTATCAAAGCGGGATGGCTAGAGCTTTCGACAAGAAAGTCAAATCCCGAGACATCGGGGAAGGTGACCTTGTACTCAAAGAAAAGCCTCCCACTCGAACCAACCCAGCTGGGAAAATGGGAACCCACATGGATCGGCCCTTTCGTGGTTCAAAAGATCTTCTCCGGAGCGCCATGAAGCCGACGAGACCTAGACGGCAATCCCTTCATGAATCCGGTCAACGGAAGCAAACTTCGCGGATACTTCGCTGAAGAAGAACAGCTCGTGCATCTCTTGGCACTCCATGTAGTGTCGAACTACGCGGACACTGAGCCCTCTAGTCCGGGGGAACGTAGGCAACCTTAATTGGTCCGGTCTAAAAATACACAAAAAGTCAAAAGTTTGAATGTCAATCAAGACCTCCATCAAGCTACGCACTTTTCAAGAACACGCCCCATGATCACCTTGACCAAGTCAAACGACGGCGGCAACATCGAAAGGACATCCGAGGGTCACTCGGCATCAAACGATCGACTCGTGTGCCTTCCAAGCCGGGGGCTTGTCTTCGCCCTCACGCGCTTCAAAAAAAAAAAAAAAAAAAAAGAGCTCGAGCAAGGGCTCACAAAAAAAAAAAAAAAAAGAGAGCTCGAGCAAGGGCTCACAAAAAAAAAAAAAAAAGAAGCTCAAGCGAAGGCTGCGAAATTGAGGTCAAGAGCCCGACGCCAACAAGCGGCAAGGAAGCTACGAAATAAGGCCGTCGGAGCACGACTTGTCGAGGGAGCATTCAACCTCTCGGCCAAGCACAAAGCCTCGGCAAAGGGGATTGCCGTCGGGGCCCAGGCGCTTCGGTCCGCGAGATGCAATGAGAAAAGTCCAAAGATGGACGCCGACAAAGTGCACAACGAAGCAAAGGCAAACAAAAGATCTTGCGTCTCGACAAAGCTTTAAAAAGTAAATCACAAATCACTAACGGTTACAACATTTCTTGATGAGTTCAAGCACGGTCTACTCTCAAGTTCACAACATGCTAAAAGACTGACTTAATACATTTAACTAATAATGTGTTTGCAATGCAATGAATGGATACCTAGGAGGTCATTCCGCGCCATCTGCGCTTGTCCCCTCGCCATTCTTTCCTTTCTTCCCTCGTCCCCGGCGAGTCTTCTTTCGCTCCACGTGAACCAACTCTGCGTCTCTCGGTCAGAGATGCAGGGGTCCTCCCGTAGAGTCAAACAATCCGATAGCTCTCGGGGCTTCATTCGCCCGTGCTTCGGCTCGGATCTCCTCCTGCGAGTGCGTAAAGAGGACCTCTCCTGTCGGTCGGTCAACTCTAGTCTCGTAGTCAAACAAAGTGTCTCCCGTCACATCGAAGGGTCGGACCGGGCTTCGGCACTCCTAAGGCAATAGCTACTACGGCAGCCGGGTCCCGAGAATCGCTACACGCACACTCTCCCAGGACCACTTGGGGCGCGACACTGTTTGCTCATACCGGGCCGGATGCGAGTCGTCAACACAACGCTCCCCGACGTCTAAGGAGTACCACGGGGAGGGAAGCGGAATACTTCCATACCCTCGGACAATACAAGAAGGCACACTGGAAGCTGCCATACAAAGAGGAACTACCTCCGCGGTAGCAAGGTCATCCCGGCCAACAAAGGCTCTGCTTCATCCCAAAGCTGCCGGGGAAACAAGCGACGGAATATAGAAGGAGGACCAAGACAAACACGGAACTACGACAACGTAGGACCCTTCTGCAAGATCCTCCTGGTCTCAATCCTCCCGGTGCGGAACCCACCGGCGGATCGATGCGTACCAAGGCTGTGCCATCCATCTCTCCCGGGCGGAGTGATCCATATCCAACACAAGAGGTCGGCGAGCAAATGACCACGGGCTAAACGACGTCGGAGCCTCGGGCATGGCTGAAGTCTCTCTCGCGGCCACAAGGTGAGCAAAGCGGGGCTTCCCCTCTCATAAAACGATCCCCGGTCGCCGGACGGTCGATACCATGAAGAGTCTCCCCCGGCACCAACGGGACAATATCCTCTCCGGCTCTGCCGGTGCCCTACCACATCTAGCAAAGCGCCATCACAAATGCGAGGAGCTAACCATGAAAAGCGTCGCCATCACGCACAAGGCAAATACATCCCAAGAGACGTCACTCTCATCATCAACCATGAACCGCTCCGGCTCGAAATGTCGATATGACCCGAATCAAGGATCATGCCACTGCACTTCTTCCAACGAAGTACGAAGAAAGTCTGCAAGCTTCACGCTCACCGCGGCACCACCAATCAAAGGAAGCGAGATGGCCTCCACCTCCGGTCCTCCAATCAAAGCCCGAAAATCCTCAAAAGTGGGCACCATTTCATTGTAGGAGAAACGGTACACGTGCCTCCTAACATCCCAGAACTTCGCGGCAGCCCGCAACAAATCCCAATCGGGAACCAACTCCTTAAAAGACCAAACCGAGCAAAGACGAAACCTTACCTCGAAAGCCCGTCTACGATGCCTCATACGGCGCCGCATCCACGTTTTCAAGCTGCTCAAGGAAGTGTGCTTGCCTCTCTGCGAAAGCCTCGGCAAAATTCTAGGGACGTACGAAGAATCCATGGCAAAAATGGAGGTTCCTAGAGAAAATGGGGAAGAAAGCTCGAAAATGGCTGCAAATGGGGAAATGAGGAAGAACCGGACGGAAAGCATTTATGTCCTTCCCAAAAGCAAGGTTGGTCCGTACGGACCTCTTTGCATGCTAAGTATGTCCGTACGGACCTCCTTGCAAACGAGAACCCATTTCCCCGGAAAACGGTACAAAAACCACTGTCCTCGGCAAAACCTTGCTCCAAATCGCCCAAACAACGGCCAAAGCCATTCCGGCAAACAAACACTACCCACAAACACACTCTCGGCTCACGTGGCATGTACAAAAATAAAAAATAATAATAGCAACAATTTCTAGGACAAATCCGGGAATCACAAAAATGACATTACATCTTAAAATAAAATCTTGTTTGCCATGCAAATACATGTGTTTTATTACAGTACCAAAAATGTCTGTTGCTAAACAAAAAAAAAAAAGGAGGGATATGAAGAGAGGAAAGCAAATGAATACTAATCGAGAATCCTCGGCATCATCATCCTCGCCGAGGTCCTCCAAAGAAAAGTCGGGCATCCCGGCGGAACTCGCCCGTCACATCCTCGTCGTCGGAATCACCGAGGCACCCGCCGAGGCTCCCACGAAAAGTACTCGGAAGGATCAAATCCGGCGAAAGGATCAAAGAAAGAAGGCTCACGAGGAACCCTCGCCACTGTGCGCCATGCGGAGGCATGAAGCGATAAAAGAGTGCTCCCTCGAAGGCCACTGCGGCTCCCGAAGATGTCCGGCATCCATGCTATGCCGCCCCCTCAAAGGCCCCTCCTGCTGCGGCTCCGGCTCGGCTCTAGGCGGAGGAACGTCCGCGAGAATGCCTCGAAGGCATAGGCTCGTCTGTTGGCACACGACGCGAAGGCCGACAGGACACCTTCGACGCCATCTTCTTAGCGAAGGAGCGCATCGCCACGTAACGGCGAGTCAGCATATCGTAGGCTCTCCCCGGGACCTGCACCAACAAGAAGCCAAGGAAACGCTCATCAAATACAGTTATACTCAACAACAAAAAGAAAAATGCGGAAAAGATGCCAAGATGGAAAAGAGTCGGCACACTCACCGATCTGTCGGGATCCACTCGGTATGCGACGAGAGCACTGCTCGAGGGAACGGGTACGAGACACCCTCCTCCTCGATCCGTCCCCGCGGACGTACGTGAAATCCGGTCCGGCATCGGAACCTGCAGGGGAGCTGCGGGCCAGCCTCTCTCTCCCTCGCCAGTACCTGCGGCGTCCTCAGCTTCCTCCTCACGAAGGCCCCGTACTCCTCTCCGTATAAAATGAACTCCTCGGCACCGACACCGCCAAGGTACCTCTCGAAGTCAAGCACATCCATGTCCCGGGAATCAAGCATCCCAAAGGGAGGGTCCCTCGGAGCCACGGGAAGCACACCGGGGCCATCTTTGCCGAGAAGACCCGCTCCCGGGTACATGACATCACAAGTCAAGCCCCGCGGCATCTTCCGCCGCTTGTCACCTCGGGAGCCCCCTCAAACTCATCCCCCTCATACCGAGTCCACGGGAACAAGACAAACCCCTCACGGCTATCTCTCTCCAAACGCTCCTGCACATCCCCGTAGGCGATGGTGAGCTTCCCAGTGGTCCTCCTCTTCCTCGCCGTACGAGCCCGGCCGGCATAGCGGGTGCGCAGCAACGGCCCGGATCTCTATCCCACGGGAAGCCTTTGGAAAACCTCATAAAACCACACCGTGACAAAAACGAGAGAAGGCTCGGTGCAAAAGACAACGGAGAAAAGACAAGTTGCTAAATCAAAAAAAAAACAAGACAATAAACTCATACCTCCGAGCAAAGTCAAAACAGGCCAACGAATCACACCCCGGCTAAACCGGTCCAAGGAGAAGTAGAGCTCGGCCAAGCACGCCTCGCCCCAAGCAATGTCGCGAGACCCTATCCGAGTCAATCAAGCTCTCCAACAAAGCAAAGGGAGGCTGCGGTCGCGTGGTTCGAGAACGAGTCTCGGACGGTGCATACCACAAGAAGGAGCGCGCCAAGCTGCTCAGCGTCACCCGAGCCGGTACCGGATGTAGGCCCCAATGCGCCGTGATCCTCATCTCCACGTGCTGTACAGCATCCCCAGGCCCCTGAGGACGAGGCTCAAAGCCCGGCGGCTCGGTCGGCACATCATCGGAGATCATGTCTCTCCGCCTCACAGCTCTCCTTTGAAGGAGAGCCCGGTAATAACGGCAAAATCGGTGGGCGTCAACTGTCACCTCGCCCAGCTCGGGTGGAAGGTGTGGGTGGTATCCCACCAATACTCGGATAAACCCGGGAAGACACTCTTGTTCTTCCTCGTGTCGAACACTCCGGCCCGGGTTCTCAGCGAACACACCTAGGCCGAAGCATAAACCGGCCTCAGGGGACTCGGCCTACCGTCCACGGAAATATCGGGCATCATTGCCATAGCTCCTGGCTTGGCCTCGAGCGATCCCCGAGTCTTCATCCTCTTGGCCTTCCCGGCCATAAGCCCCGCATCCTGCAGGTAAACACAGCAAAGGTACGTCAATCACAGTACTTAATATAAAGGCACATATAACCCGTCACAAAACACGGCACATATTGCACATAATTTTCACATACATTATACATATAATTTTTCCATGTAACCCGTCACAAAACACGGCACACAATGCACATAATTTTCACATATATCATGCATATAATTTTTCCCATGCAGTCCGTCACAAAAACACGGCACACACTGTACACATTTTCTCAAAAGAAAAAAGGGGGAGGATTAAACCCTACACGACACATTTTCAAAAGAAAATCCGTCCCAACACGACACATATGGCACATATTTTCCCCACAGAGTCCGTCACCCAAAAACACGGCACGACACATATGCATAACACAAAAAAAAAAAAATCCGTCCCTACACGGCACACACTTTCACATATAACCCGTCACAAAACACGGCACGTGTCACATTTTTTTCACAGAAATTATCACTACACGATAATTTTTCTCACAATGTACATACATAAATAGCATTAGGTACAAAACATCAAAGCATGCAATTCACTAGATAGGCACTTTATTTTCACAAATAAGAGCTAATCTACACATTTCTGCACAAAATACACATACCCACAATTTTTACATGTCCATTTTCAACAATTCATCAAGAATTTCACAAAAAGGCATAAAAAAAATAAATAAATATATAATAACAAAAAATTCGAAAATGCGAAAAACTAAAACCTAGTTCTAGCATTCAAAAATTCGAGCAAGGAATCAAAACGGAACAGATTTCTTACCTCCCCGACGTTCATGGAGCGACGATTGTGCACCTCCGGATTCGGATACAAAACATCCGGATTCTTTTGAAGCTCCATTCGCTGCTCAACCACCTCTTGACTGCGTTGACGACGACTCCTTCGAGATCCTTCCGCCATTGCAAGCGATTCAAGCGAAAAATGGAAGAGTTTGGAGGTTTTCTCTCTCTCTCTCTCTCGCCTGGTTCACGAACTGGAAATGAGGAAGAAGAAGTGGGGGAGCCTCGGCATTTAAGCCTGGTCAAAATCTGGGAACTGTAAAAAACCAAAGTGGTCCGTACGGACCTCTTTGCAACCAGGTTGGTCCGTACGGACCTCTTTGCAAGGGTGGCCAAATTACTTTCCCTGCCCTATAATCTTTGCCCCTGGCGTCCTAAGGCCTTTTCAGGCCAAATCCAAGTGCAGAATGGTCCCTAACCCTTCAAATCAACCACCGGCCGTCAGCGTAAGACCGGACCTCGCCCACTTCAACGGCAATTCAACCACCGGCCATCAGCGTAAGACCGGTCCTCGCCCACTCCAACGGCAATTCAACCACCGCCCGCTCAACGGCAATTCAAGAAGGAGCCAACACCTCCCAGCACGAATCCCAAGGCACGAGACGCCTCAAAAGCCCGACGACAATTCGAGAAGGAGCCAACACCTCCAGCACGAATATCAGGCCTGAGACGCCTCGCCCAAACGCTCAACGACAACTCAACCACCGGCCCTCAAAGGAGGTCCAAATCATCTTCCCGGCAGAAAGGGCCCTTACAAGGTCACGCATCCCCAGCAATTCAAGCACCGGCCGTCAGATGTAAGCCCGAACTTCGCCCACTTCAACGGCAATTCAATCCCCGGCCATCAACGTAGGACTGGTCCTCGCCCACTTCAACGGCAAATCAATCCCCGGCCATCAAAGTAAGCCCGAGCTCCTCCCCCCAACAAGTCAAAGGGAAGTCATACAAGGCTGCATATCCCCAGCACCGGCCATCATCCTTGCCCGCTCAACGGCAAAACAGGCACAAGAAGGAGCCAACACCTCCGAGTACAAGTCCCAAGGCACGAAGCGCCTCCCAAAACGCCAAATGGTGAAGCAATCACCGGCCGTCATCCTTGCCCACTTCAACGGCACCAAACACCTGGCAAGTATCATCGTAAGTCCAACCTTCTACATCAACATGCAAAAACACAAAGGCATCTACGCCTCTCGAAGCACAAGGCAGCCACGCCTCCACAACTGCGGCTAGAAGACGATTCAAAGTCCTCGCGCATTACATCAAACCGCCGCCAGATGACGATTCAAAGTCCTCCAGCGTGGCACCAACCGCCGCCAGATGACGATTCAAAGTCCTCCAGCGTGGCACCAACCGCCGAGATGACGATTCAAAGTCCTCCGGCGTGGCACCAACCGCCGCGGATGACGGATTCAAAGTCCTCCAGCGTGGCCTGGCACGCCGCCGAGATGACGATCTCAAAGTCCTCCACTGGCACCAACCGCCGCGGATGACGATTCAAAGTCCTCCGGCGTGGCACCAACCGCCGCGGATGACGATTCAAAGTCCTCTGGCGTGGCACCAACCGCAATCGAAGACGATTCTGTGTCCTCGCTCTACCTCCGGCCCGGAAGGCTTTAAACCACTCGGTCCGAAGACCGTATAAACCTCCCACATCACTATCTCCAAATTCCGGAAGGCTTTAAACCACTCGGTCCGGAAGACCGTATAAACCTCCCAAATGATTATCCCCGGCCCGGAAGGCCTTAAACCACCCGATTAGGAAAATCGTAAAATTTCCATCCCAGGACACCACCACGTCCTCACAATTGACCTCGGCGGTCACCACATCTTAGGACACCACCACGTCCTTACCACTGACCTCGGCGGTCACACAACACTTCAGGGCACCACCACGCCCACATGCACTCACAAATTCACGACCTCGAACTACGACCGGTGCTTGATTCCCGCCGAGGGATACGTAGGAATCCTATCACAGGGTCCAGCCATCGACCTATGCGGTCACCCAGGACACCACCACGTCCTTACCACTGACCTCGGCGGTCACACAACACTTCAGGGCACCACCACGCCCGCATTCACAAAACACTCATCCCACCTCTGAACTACGACCAGGCTTGATTCCCGCCAGGGATACGTAGGAATCCTATCACAGGGTCCAGCCATCGACCTATGCGGTCACCCAGGACACCACCACGTCCTTACAACTAACCTCGGCGGTCACACGACACTTCAGGCACCACCACGCCCGCATTCACAAAACACTCACCCTACACCCGAACTACGATCGAGGCTTGATTCCCGCTGGGGGATACGTAGGAATCCTATCGCAGGTCCCGGCCTGCGACCTAAACGGTCACACAACAGGACACCGCCATGTCCTCACGCACCGACCTACACGGTCACCTTCTCTCTCGAGACGCGATCCGTATCAGGACCCTTATCTTATCGACGACCCCACTTCTTTCATAAGTGACGTCGCCGAGGAGCTTCTGTAAGTACCCCAATCTGGATCGCTCTCCATCCCAAGATACGACAAAACAGAGGCAAACTTCCGGAGGTCATAACTCCTTCATACGAACTCCGATTGAGACGTGCCATATATGGTTGGAAAGCTCTCGACGAGAGCTAGCTTGCCATCACATTCACAAGAGCATGGAAAGTCCGTACGGACCTCTTTGCATGCCAAAAGGTCCGTACGGACCTCTTTGCACCAGACATAATCATTACGAAAATCCCCTTAAAGTCCACGAGATTCCCTCAAATCCCGGAAATCCATAATTACCTAAGAGGTCCGTACGGACCTCTTTGCAATTTTCCTACACTATAAATAGAGGGCTCCCCCTCCTCATTTTCACACACCTCCCTCTTCTCTCTTCCTCCCTTAGCCTTCTGGCTCCCCTCTAAGTCCTCTCGAGGCACTCCCGGCCCCTTTCGGATCCTTCCGAGGCCTTCCGAGCTCCCTTGTGGTGCTCAGAAGCCTCCCAGCGCTCCCGAGACGGCTCCGCGCTGCCGAGGCACTCTCGAGGTACTACGAGGCCCCTCGTGGTACTCAGAGGCCTTGCACAGTCTTTCCACGGTGTCCCGGCTCTTTCGAGTCAAACCGACGATCCCAAACCACGCCGAAACTGCCCGAGTGACTCCTGCCACCACAACGCACGCCGAACCTCTCGCCTGCGCGAGTGATCCCGACGATCCCCACGCACGCCGAACCTCCGCCCGAACGCAGCCTACAACCTCAACTCACGCCGAAACTCGTCCGGTACAACCGGTCCCTCCGAAGCAATCCCGATCCGTACAGGAACGCTACTCCGACCTCAAACACCATTCCCCGGCGGAAGACAGACACGAACCAACATTGGTAAGGCTCCCTTCCTATCCTATTTCAATACATTTCCATACATAGCATACAATGTAGACATCCGATACAGCATGCATTTTTAAAAGCACACACACACACACACAACATTTAAAGGATATTAGGGGTATCCGAAAGACTCGTTTTACGAGGCTACTCGGGTGAGCTCTAATATTCTAATATTCTCTTCCCGGAGTCATCGACCTCCGAACTCAAAATCTCATCACACAAAAACGGTTTAAAATTATCTTTAAACTGATGCCCTTTTTCAATGTTTTGGGCTTAATAAAAACGGCGTGGCGACTCTACAAATGCGAAAACAAACGGCGAGACACCTCCAACGCGAAAGATGCCAGATGCCGGGGCCGCGAGGCCTTTCTCGGATCCGGGCTATTTCAACAGTGCCTCCATTAAGCGTAAACAAAAATCCAGACTGCGATCTGAAATCATCTTTGTCGGTTTGGAAGCTAGCATCTGTGTAGCCTTTAACTACAAGATCTTCTTCCATTCCTCCAAAGACCAAGAATACATCCTTAGTTCTTCGTAAGTACTTAAGGATATTCTTGACTGCTATCCAATATGGTTTGCCGGGATTCGATTGGTACCTACTCGTCATGCTTAGAGCACACGAGACATCGGGTCTAGTACATAACATAGCATACATGATAGACCCAATTGCCGAAGCATATGGAATACCATTCATTCTCTTTCGCTCATCATTAGTCTTAGGACTTTGATTCTTGCTAAGAGATATACCATGTAACATTGGCAAGTTTCCTCTTTTAGAATTTTCCATTTGGAATCTTCTAAGGACTTTGTCAATGTAAGTACTTTGACTTAAACCAATCATCCTCTTGGATATATCTTTATAGATCTTGATACCAAGGATATATGCAGCTTCGCCCATACAACATCAAAAATAATGCTACGCTCCCACTAATTTTCTTGTATACACAAGGTTCATCTTCGTTTTTGATAAAGCCAAACTCCTTGATTGCTTCATCAAAACGTAGATTCCAACTCCTAGAAGCTTGCTTCAATCCATAAATGGATTTCTGCAACTTACACACCTTTTTAGAATTTTTTGGACTGACAAAACCTTCAGGTTGTATCATGTATACATCCTCAAGTAACTTCCCATTAAGGAAAGCTTTTTTGACATCCATTTGCCATATCTCATAGTCATAATATGCGGCTATGGCAATTAAAATTCTAATAGACTTAAGCATAGCTATAGGCGAAAAGGTTTCATCATAGTCGATGCCATGAATCTGCCTATATTCCTTAGCTACAAGCCTAGCCTTATAGGTGTGCACCTTCCCATCCATGTCGGTCTTCTTCTTGAATACCCATTTGCACCCTATGATTTTTACACCTTCGGGAGGATCAATCAAGTTCCAAACTTGATTATCAGCCATGGATTGTAATTCGGACTTCATGGCCTCTTGCCATTTTTCCGAATCAGGAGCGGACATCGCCTCTTGATAGCAAGTAGGTTCATCGTTTTCGATTAACTCCACTTCATCACTTTCCGTAACGAGAAATCCATATCTCTCGGGTTCGGATCGTGACCTACCACTTCGGCGAAAAAATTGTGCATCTTGAACCGGTTCCACAACTCTTTGTGAACTTGGTTCAGTCTCTACCATTGGTTCAATGTTGTTTTTGGGTTCTCGAATTTCTTTGAGATCTATTTTACTCCCACTGGTTCCTTTGCGAAGAAACTCCTTTTCTAAGAAAGTACCATTTCGAGCAACAAACACTTTGTTCTCGTTTCGGTTGTAGAAATAGTATCCTTTGGTTTCCTTAGGATATCCCACGAAAACACATTTATCAGACTTAGGTGCTAGCTTGTCAGAAGTTAACTTCTTGACATATGCATCGCAACCCCAAATCTTCATGAAAGACAAACTAAGTTTTCTTCCAAGCCACATCTCATATGGGGTCTTTTGAACCGATTTGGTAGAAACTCTGTTTATAGTGAAAGCAGCAGTTTCTAGTGCATGTCCCCAAAAGGATAAAGGAAGCTCAACTTGACTCATCATAGAACGAACCATATCCAACAAGGTTCTATTCCTCCTTTCAGACACACCATTCCATTGTGGTGTTCGGGTGGAGAGAGTTACGAAACGATTCCACAACTCTTAAGATGACTGTCAAATTCTTGGCTCAAATATTCACCACCTCGATCGGATCGAAGTACCTTAATAGTTTTGCCAAGTTGATTTTGCACCTCATTTTGAAATATTCGAAATATCTCAAACGATTCACTTTTATGTTTCATTAGATAAACATATCCAAATCTACTATAATCATCAGTGAATGTTATGAAGTACCGAAATCCTCCCTAGCATCGCTACTCATAGGCCCACATACATCGGTATGTATGAGTCCTAATAAGTCACTCGCCCTTTCACCGGTTTTGGTAAATGGGTACTTGGTCATCTTGCCAAGTAAACAAGATTCGCATGTCTCATAAGATTCATAATCATGTGAGTCTAAAAATCCATCTTTGTGGTAGTTTAGAAATGCGTTTCTCATTTATATGGCCAAGACGACAATGCCATAAGTAAGTGTGGTTTACATCATTGGGTTTAGATCTCTTGTTAATGTTATAGACATCATTATCATGATTTTCAACATCAAGAATATAAAGGCCATTGAATGAAACAACAGTACAATAATGCATATCACTCTTGTAAATGGAAAATTTCTTATCACATATAAGAAAATTAAAACCTTCATTATCCAAACATGAAATCGAAATAATATTACTACTTAAAGCTGAAACGCAATAACAATTGTTCAAAACAAGTATTAGTCCACTAGGTAAAGTAACTTCATAAGTTCCTACGGCTAATGCTGCAACTCTTGCTCCATTTCCCACACGTAGGTCCACTACACCTTCCTTAAACATCCTTCTGTTCTTTAGAGCCTGCACATTTAAACAAATGTGAGTTTCACATCCGGTATTCAATAACCAAGAACTAGAAGTAGATAGGAATATATCTATAACAAAGATACCTGAAGTCGAAGCAACTCCTTTGCTCTTCTTCAGTGCTTCCTTGTATTTTGCGCAATTTCTCCTCCAATGTCCAATCTCATTGCAATGGAAGCAGACTGCGTCCTCTTGGGAATTGGGCTTAGCCTCTTTAGGCTTGGAAGCCTCTTTGGGTTTGGCAACTTTTGCCTTAGGATTAGAAACCTTTGCTTTTCCTTTACCCTTGAAACCCTTCCCCTTGTTAACCATCAGCACTTGGTCGGTTTTCTTCTCGACAATATTGGTTTCCCCAGTGTTCAACATTTGAACTAACTCGAAAAGGTTTTTATTCATTCCACCCATGTTATAGTGCATTATGAAATAACTAAAACTTTTGGGTAATGAATTCAATATTATGTCGGTGGCCAACTCTTGGCTAATTGGAAAATCGAGCCTTTCAAGATGCTCAATGTGGCCCTTTAACTTAAGAGCATGGGGACCAACAACTTGTCCTTCACTCATCTTGCATGAGGTCAAGACCATAACTGTGTTATACCTTTATTGCCTAGCTTGTACTTGGAACATTTCCATCAGTCGATTGTTTAGGTCAACTGTCCCCAAGTGCTCAAGATCCTTATGAAGGTTCTTGCACATGGCGGAGAGCATGAGGCAACCAACATCTGTAGAGTCACGCTTGTGCTTCAGATATTGATCCCTCACTGCCCTAGTAGCATTGGCGGCGAGTTCGGGTGGAATAGGTTCCTCGAGAACGTACGGTTTTCTTCTTGCTTGAGAACAATTCTCAAACTACGGATCCAATCCATATAGTTTGTACCATTCTCTTCCAACTTTTCCTTCTCAAGGACGGTTGCGGTGAAAAGTGATTATTGTTTGATGCCATTTATTCTACAAAAAGATATACATAAAATATGAACACATATAAGTAAACATATCATATGAGAAGTATAATGCATTTATATAAAATGCTCCCACTAAATTATACACCTTCAAATGCAAAAAAGCATAATATACATTTAATGGGCTAAGATCCAACTTTAATTCAATTTCAAGTTTGCTATGGCAAACCGCTCAAAATTAAATTAATTAGGTAGAAAACATCAATCATATCACATATATGACTCTTAGATCTTTTATGAGATTTATTCAAGACATCATATGTCTAGGTATATTTTAATCTCATCTTATGCCTTGGGTCCAAAACCATTTTGACAACCCAATTAAGTTCATTCACTTTAAACGTATAGGAACCACCATTTCCTCATCTTGCTCGCATTCGAATAGAATCAAAGCACCTTGCTATGGCAAGCCCACCCAAAACTATCCGAATGGTCTCAAGTGTTTTAATCATGAATTGGCATAAAAAACTTAAAAGTTAAATGAAGGTTCTTTAAGGTAGATTATAAGCATATCAGCAAAGATAGTCATTATCGCGCACCAGGTAAGTTCCCAGGAAGATAGGTGAGCCACAAGGACTACTTAAGTACCAACTCTTCCTTAGACAGAACTCTCCTAGACATGCACAACCAGAAATCAGCTCTGATTTGGCAACATAATCACTACCTTTTATAAACAATCAGTTTCCTTTTAAATTTCGCGTAATTATGACTTGTTTCCATAAACAATCATAAAATCCAAAATTTTAATGTCTAAATCTAAACATAATAGGAAACTATAATGCAATGTTTAAACTAAACATAAAATTTCTTAGCACGTAAGAACAAGTAAAACATGCATCGCAATAATTATTAAAATCATATTTTAATCAACCACTACAACAAATATGCCTTTTCCCGGCACTTTAAAAGTGCCGGAAATGTTAAAAAAAGTGCCGGAAAAGCTTTTCCCGGCACTCTTTCCGGCACTTCTTAAAGTGCCGGAAAAAGTGGTGTCGGTAATACTTTCCGGCACTTTTAAAGTGCCGGAAAATTCCCGGCACTTTTAAATGCCGGAAAATTAGCGGCACTTTTAAAAGTGCCGCTAATTGCCGGCACTTTTAAAAGTGCCGCTAATTTCCGGCACTTTTAAAAGTGCCGCTAATTTCCGGCACTTTTAAAAGTGCCGCTAATTTTCCGGCACTTTTAAAAGTGCCGCTAATTTTCCGGCACTTATAAAAGTGCCGCTAATTTTCCGGCACTTATAAAAGTGCCGCTAATTTATCGGCACTTTTATAAAAGTGCCACTAATTTACCGGCACATTTAAAATGCTTGAAAATTAGCGGCACTTTTTTTAAAGTGCCGAAAATTAGTGGCACTTTTATTATTCTCCAATATTATATATTTCTAGCCCTAAAAAATTTTGGCTTCTCTAATTTATTGTGCTATTGAAATCACTAACATACAAATTTCAACAATTAATAATGAATAAGAATAACTTATAAAATACAAAGCTTGGCCTATTACCATAAATTGAACATTTAATATGCATTACATAATCCAAAAAGTACTAGTTCAAAAGGAAGGTACGCAACAAGCATTGACATCTACAAACTGAGTTCAAGTAGCAAACAAAAACACAAATGAATGCAATCTTCTCCCGTATAGATTGGGTTATAAGGTCCTCATTTAAACCATCACCTGAAAAAATAAGCATTATTTAGTTTTAAATGATATTAAATAAGAAAATAAGAACATATGAGATATAATTTAGAACATCAGAAGAGAGATAATTTAGAACAACCTTGGAATTACATCTATGGATCTCCATGCAATTGATTTTCCAATAGCTTCTCCCAAATTAGTAACTCCTTCGTAAGGCCTAATCAAACGTTCTGTTGGCTTTATCGCGTCTTTGATAAGAACTTCCGAAAATTCTTTTCCCAATTTATGTCCACCAACTATTTTAGCAGCATCCTCGCATACCAAGACTCCTCTAGCCACAACTGTTTTTGGACCTTTATAGTCAAGAAGATCAACAAAAACTTCCCCCTGCATAAAACATTGGTTTTTTTTAGATTATTATTCAAAACTGAATAATGAAAAGGACCCAAAACTGAAATAACTGAATAATGAACAAAGTCGTCATGACCATGTCACCAATTGCTAAGTCATTCTATCAGGATAGTGTAACATCAGCTAACTCCTATTTCCTATAATCTGAACCACCAATTCATCAGTCCCACGCATACCACCAATTCCATTTAAGCTCGGATAAAGTGCTGCACCTCATGCTGTAACAATATCATAAACAAGCAGTAGAAGATGTACTACGACCAGCTTACAAACTTCAATACGACCTCCAAAAATTAAGAATATTAGAACTGAGCCCAAAAGGAAAGCTGGCATCCATATTCAAAAAAAAAAAATCATCGCCCCATAGCAATGCCACCAGCAAACAGAAGTGCATAAACACTGAAGTACTATAAACAAATCCTATCTACTAAGGCTGTGATGAAATTGTATTGATGACTTCAAAAGCTTGGTAGATTTCTGAATCTAGAGATTTTATTACAGTGGCAAATCCCAATTCAAAGAACAGGAAGGAAAATGATCATGCATAACCCAATCTAAACATTATTGAGATAAGCACAGGTACGGTGTATATAGCAAATTGGATGGAGCAAAACGTAGAATTAACAATGCAAAGTTGTAGACACAAATTTTGTGATGCATAAGGTATTCTGTTTGAGTAAAATATGCTAGCCATGCACCCAACATGACGATTAATTAGAGTTAACAGCAGAAGAATTCTTTAATCATTACCATAGCTCATCATTTATCTATAAAATATCACTTGTTTGTATATACAGTATGTTTTGATAATCCAAGCATCCGCCCACTAAAAGGATGAAAGTAAGACACCAGATCAATCTTAATTCTTAACTAATAACCATAACACCCATATATAGTCATCTATTTAATGACACTTGCTGCCGTTAAATCTATAAGAAGACACCAATTCTCACTCGCTCGTACTAATAAACATTTCCATATGCTAAACCAAACGAGTAGAGCATAAAATCGCTATCTTTAAACTAGGTTTTTTTTTAATCAAGGATTTTGACACTTGCCACCTTTGATAAAAACAATTGTTATCATGTACATATGCTGGAAAAAAAATCAGGCTAAAACCCAAGTAAAGAGAATATCAGGAATGTAACCCCCAAGATTTGACGCAGCGAAAATGACATCTTGGGTTTAGAAAGTAAAGCCCTAAACATAATGATAAATCAGCAAAAACACACATCATATTAGGTCTGCTGATGAAGATATCAGACCAAGTAAAGATGAATGTGTTCTCCTAGAAAAATAATGGAATCAAAGTGAAAACTAATACATACATGATTGTTGATATCATCATTTTGTTTCTTCTTATTCTTCCCATTATAAATCTGAAATTAATGAATAAAAAATAAGACCATAATGATATCATTAAAAGAAATGCATCAATCAAGTTACTTTATGCACATACAAACCAAAACAACATGTGTACCTTTTCCCAAGTTTTTTCATTTATCCGCGGTTTCTTATTCGCCTTGTCTTGAGTGCCATCAATTGTTTGCTTCTTCTTCATCATATGTTGATGGGGCTGTAGAAGAAGATCAGGGAAAACTCAGATAGCGATTTAAAAAATAAGACCATAATGATAACAATTGTTTTTATCAAAGGTGGCAAGTGTCAAAATCCTTGATTAAAAAAAAACCTAGTTTAAAGATAGCGATTTTATGCTCTACTCGTTTGGTTTAGCATATGGAAATGTTTATTAGTACGAGCGAGTGAGAATTGGTGTCTTCTTATAGATTTAACGGCAGCAAGTGTCATTAAATAGATGACTATATATGGGTGTTATGGTTATTAGTTAAGAACTAAAATTGATCTGGTGTCTTACTTTCATCCTTTTAGTGGGCGGATGCTTGGATTATCAAAACATACTGTATATACAAACAAGTGATATTTTATAGATAAATGATGAGCTATGGTAATGATTAAAGAATTCTTCTGCTGTTAACTCTAATTAATCGTCATGTTGGGTGCATGGCTAGCATATTTTACTCAAACAGAATACCTTATGCATCACAAAATTTGTGTCTACAACTTTGCATTGTTAATTCTACGTTTTGCTCCATCCAATTTGCTATATACACCGTACCTGTGCTTATCTCAATAATGTTTAGATTGGGTTATGCATGATCATTTTCCTTCCTGTTCTTTGAATTGGGATTTGCCACTGTAATAAAATCTCTAGATTCAGAAATCTACCAAGCTTTTGAAGTCATCAATACAATTTCATCACAGCCTTAGTAGATAGGATTTGTTTATAGTACTTCAGTGTTTATGCACTTACGTTTCTTTGGTGGCATTGCTATGGGGCGATGATTTTTTTTTTTTGAATATGGATGCCAGCTTTCCTTTTGGGCTCAGTTCTAATATTCTTAATTTTTGGAGGTCGTATTGAAGTTTGTAAGCTGGTCGTAGTACATCTTCTACTGCTTGTTTATGATATTGTTACAGCATGAGGTGCAGCACTTTATCCGAGCTTAAATGGAATTGGTGGTATGCGTGGGACTGATGAATTGGTGGTTCAGATTATAGGAAATAGGAGTTAGCTGATGTTACACTATCCTGATAGAATGACTTAGCAATTGGTGACATGGTCATGACGACTTTGTTCATTATTCAGTTATTTCAGTTTTGGGTCCTTTTCATTATTCAGTTTTGAATAATAATCTAAAAAAAACCAATGTTTTATGCAGGGGGAAGTTTTTGTTGATCTTCTTGACTATAAAGGTCCAAAAACAGTTGTGGCTAGAGGAGTCTTGGTATGCGAGGATGCTGCTAAAATAGTTGGTGGACATAAATTGGGAAAAGAATTTTCGGAAGTTCTTATCAAAGACGCGATAAAGCCAACAGAACGTTTGATTAGGCCTTACGAAGGAGTTACTAATTTGGGAGAAGCTATTGGAAAATCAATTGCATGGAGATCCATAGATGTAATTCCAAGGTTGTTCTAAATTATCTCTCTTCTGATGTTCTAAATTATATCTCATATGTTCTTATTTTCTTATTTAATATCATTTAAAACTAAATAATGCTTATTTTTTCAGGTGATGGTTTAAATGAGGACCTTATAACCCAATCTATACGGGAGAAGATTGCATTCATTTGTGTTTTTGTTTGCTACTTGAACTCAGTTTGTAGATGTCAATGCTTGTTGCGTACCTTCCTTTTGAACTAGTACTTTTTGGATTATGTAATGCATACTAAATGTTCAATTTATGGTAATAGACCAAGCTTTGTATTTTATAAGTTATTCTTATTCATTATTAATTGTTGAAATTTGTGTATGTTAGTGATTTCAATAGCACAATAAATTAGAGAAGCCAAAATTTTTTAGGGCTAGAAATATATAATATTGGAGAATATTAAAAGTGCCACTAATTTTCGGCACTTTAAAAAAAGTGCCGCTAATTTTCAAGCATTTTAAATGTGCCGGTAAATTAGTGGCACTTTTATAAAAGTGCCGGTAAATTAGCGGCACTTTTATAAGTGCCGGAAAATTAGCGGCACTTTTAAAAGTGCCGGAAATTAGCGGCACTTTTAAAAGTGCCGGCAATTAGCGGCACTTTTAAAAGTGCCGGCAATTAGCGGCACTTGTAAAAGTGCCGCTAATTTTCCGGCATTTAAAAGTGCCGGGAATTTTCCGGCACTTTAAAAGTGCCGGAAAGTATTACCGACACCACTTTTTCCGGCACTTTAAGAAGTGCCGGAAAAAGTGCCGGGAAAAGCTTTTTCGGCACTTTTTTTAACATTTCCGGCACTTTTAAAGTGCCGGGAAAAGGCATATTTGTTGTAGTGTATCCTTCTAGCATATTTTACTTGATCAAATTCTATATATGCTATATTAGGTTATTGTCTTACAAATTATCTCTTTAAAAAATATCCCCAAAATACTTCTTTCTAAATAATTTTTAAAGGTATATAAAATATGACTAGAAATATGAAGGCATTATCCAAAAGGTATTTAGGGCTTGTTACTTTATTTCTGAGGGATCATTCTTACTTCTCTTTTCTTTTTCTCCCTCTCCATGATTTCATCCAAAATTTGCTTGGGGACAAGCAAAAGCTTAAGTGTGGGGGAGTTTGATAAGTGACTATTATATAGTCATTTATCTTAAGTTTTATATACTTTTACTTATATAAATCATCATTTCTCATTTAGTTTTAAGTACTTTTTAGTTACTTTTTCATATTTATTGGATTTTACGCCTTTGGTATATTTCTTGCATTTTAAGACTGGTTTTAGAGTCTTTTTATATCAAAAGGATGCTTGGATACTTTGAGACAAAAGGCATGGAGGAGCACCAAACAAACCAAACACACAAAGCCAATTCCAGGTGAAACGGCCGTGCAGCCAACACGGAGCGGCCGTGCATTTGGCCCATTTTCAGGCCATTTTTGGCCCCAAAAACTTAGAGTGGTCGTGTCTTGGAAATTAATTGGCCGTGTCATCCTTCAGAGCGGCCGTGCAGCTTAGAGTGGAGCGGCCGTGCAAGATGTCAAAAACTCAAATTCAAATCTGGCGCCAAGGGTGCACGGCCGTGCAACTCCCTTGACTCGGCCGTGCAAGACATGTCTGCAGATCGAAAAGACACCTTTTGGAGGCACCTTCTTGAAGAGTTCCCTCCCCCTTATAAAAAGAATCCTTGTACTCAGTCTTAGATATAGAAAATTTACTGATATTCCATAGTATAGTGATCAGAGATTAAACACAAATACTTGTGATATCAATTTCTAAAGATTATTTGAAGATCAAAGTTCATGTTTTGTTCTTGAAGTACTTTGGAGAAAAGCAATAAAGTGAAGCATTATTTTCCAGCCATTTGCCTTCTATTTTCATCATAAGTCTTCTTACTCTATCCTCTATTTTTGTTGCTTATATCTTCTAGATGGCTAGTGAGTAAATCCCCCTTATTCTTAGGGTTGGAAACTCAAAAGCATAAATGTTCATCTTCTAAAAATGAAAAGTCTTGTCTTCTATCTTCATCTAAACAATTTCTTTATATTATTCTCTAAATGCCTTACATTTTGGAGACGTCCAACTTGTATGATTCAGTCAATTGAGAGAAGTACCTAGCGGAGAATCTCGATTGACGAAACCATATAAAGAAATTAGGTTCCATTGATCACGAAAGTAGTTCAACGACCTAGGGATGTTCCTTTAATGGAAAGTATGTTGACTCTCGTTCTTAATGGATTCTTACTAATTATGGTCAGCTAGAGATAAGCCGGAATGCCCGTTTGTGACAGGGCGGGGGTAACATAAACGAAAATCTCAAACAGTTAGGACATAATTAGTGAAGAATACAAACGCTACTGTCTTAACCCGAAGTAGTGTAGGCTTAACATACCATCCTTGATTTTTATGAAAACCTATATTTCTAAGACAATGACAATTTGATGAACAATATTATGTGTATGATTTCCAATTCCGAGAATGCTTTATTTTATAAGAGTTTTATTAAAGTATTTTCTGTTTATGTTATTTCTATTTCTATAATCAAACTTTATCTCCCCCCAATCTTTTCTATAACTTTAAAGACAAAAATATTCCCAAAGTAAACCCTGTCTCTGTGGGATTGACCCGTACTTGCACCCGCTATATTACAATAGCCCGTGCGCTTGCGGATATTTAATAACCGTTAGGTTAAAAGCCCAACACATAGCGCATGAATCAGACATTGTTCGCTAGAGAAAGGTGCATGCTTTCCAATGCAGGGTTGTCTAAGCGGTTCCGACAAAAGCGGTTAGTACAACATGTTATTTGATAAATTGTGGACCAAATACAGTTATCAATCTCAAAGTTCCCAATGAGGTATAATCAGGTAAACCCGTTGATTATTCTAATGTAATGGCTTTTGGTTGTACTGCTTATTATCATGTGGATGATGGGAAGTTAGAGCCAAGAGTTATAAAGGAGTTTTCATGGGTTATGCAGATGGTGTAAAGTGATACCGAATTTGGTCTCCATCAGAGGGTATGGTTATCATAAACAGGTGGAGCTACAAGATATTTATTGAAATGTTTAGCAGTCGACAGTCAAATGTTTATCAGGATCTACCGTCAGAGACAGAAGCACCGAACAGTTCATCACCAATTTTCGAGGAACATGGGTTAGTTTAAGAAAGTCCTATACGAGCTAACTTCGGGAAGCCTCCTGTGAGGTATGGTTTTAAAGACATGATGTCTTATTCAATTCAGGTTGCTGAGCATGTGGAGCCCGATCCTTCAGAGCCAACCATTTTTAAGGAAAGAGTTATATGTTCAGAGTCTGCCCAGTGGCATGTAGATATGAGAGACGAGATGGAGTCACTTCACAAGAATCAGACATGGGAGTTAACCAATAGGCCAGAAGGCAGAAAGATTGTCACTTGCAAGTGGGTATTCAAGAAGAAGAAATATATGTCACCATCAAAGGGGGTCAAGTATAAAGCTCGTGTGGTTGCTAGGGGTTTCACACAAAGGGAGGGCATTGACTACAAATAGATTTTCTCACCAGTGGTTAGACACACTTCTATCAGATTGCTAGTAGCAATGGTGGCATATCAGGATTTGAAGCTCGAGCAGCTAGATGTAAAAATAGATTTTCTACATAAAGAGTTGGAGGTGGAGATTTATATGACACAACCAGATGGGTTTCAGGTTCCGGGGAAAGAAGACTACGTGTGTAAGTTGAATAAGTCCTTGTATGGGCTCAAGCAATCGTCTAGGCAATGGTATAAATGATTTGAAAGCTATATGACAGAGATCGGTTACACGAGGAGCCCGTATGACTGTTGTGTGTATCACAATTATGTTGACGATATGTTGATAACAACTGTCAAGAAGTTGGATATTCAAAAGTTGAAGGGTCTACTATCTGCAGAGTTTGAGATGAAGGATTTGGGCAGAGAATAAAATTCTTGGTATGGAGATCTATATGGATAGAAGCCAACGAAAATTGTTCTTATCCCAAAAAGGTTACAATAAAGTTTTAGAAAGGATTGACATGTATACAACAAAGCCTTTAGATCCTCCGAGTGCAGCGAATGCACGTCATTCTGTTACTTTTGCACCTAAATCTGATGAAGAGAAATAGTATATGGCTCAAGTAGCTTATGCTAGTGCAGTTGGTAGTTTGATGTATGATATGGTTTGCACTAGACCGGATCTTGCTCGTTGTTAGTGTTGTTAGTAGGTTCATTGGGAATCCTATTAAGGAATATTGGCAAGCAGTGAAGAGGATTTTCAGGTACCTTAGGGGTACATCAGATGTTGGGCCCATTTATAAAGGTTGTACAGAAGGTGTAGTTGAAGGTTATTGTGATTCACACTACTCTGGGGATGTTGACACGAGAAGATACATGATCGGGTACGTATTTACTATTGGTGGGTCAATTTTCAGTTAGAAGGCTACTCTACAATCTAAAGTGACATTGTCAACTACGGAGGTGGAGTACATGGCATTGATAGAAGCTGCTAAGGTGGGAATATAGTTAAAGGTTTTGATCAGCGACCTTGGGTTATATCAGTATCATGCTACAATATTTTGTGACAGTTTGGGCGCAATTTGTTTGGCCAAGGTTCAAGGTTATCATGAGAGTAACAAGCACATAGATGTGATGTATCATTTTCTGAGAAGTGAGAAGCGAATCAAGGTGAATAAAGTGGGTACCGCGGATAATCCTGATGACGTGTTCATGAAGTCCGTTCCAATTAGCAGGTTTCAACATTGCTTGGATTTGTTGAATATTCGCAGTTGTTAGGCATCATGTGAGGCAGAGGGGGAGTTCCGTTTATGATCTGAAGGTTAGATATCAAGGTGGAGATTTGTTGTGTTTAATGTTATCTAATTTGGGGACACCTGAATTAGTGGATTGAACTAAGAATCAAGTACTTCCTGTGATACGGCTGTGAAAGAGATCAAGATACGCCCGTGCCAAGCTAGGGGGTGATCGTGCGCTACAGCAAGGAGCGACGACGCCAATTTTCTTGAAAAACAGGGCGGTCGTGTGTTCCATATAGCGATCGCGCCCAAGCCGTTTATACGTTTGGGGCGATCGCGCCCTAGGTCCGAATTGGGCTATTCTGTGGCAACTTTGGTACAGGGTTGTAAAACCCTATAGAGTTTGCAGTAGGCAGTATAAATACCAGCTATACCAAATCAATTGAGTAGTTCTCTTACTAATTTCTTTTTTAGATATAAGGTTTGAATAGGCAGGAATTATTTTGCCTAATAATTCGTGTAATAGATTAGAGATTGTAATATGTTGATTTAAAGAAGATAATAATATTCTCTCCCTTTTTTCATTTACGTAGCCAAGTTGGGGAATCATATATATATGTGTGTTGTGTGATTGTTGCTTATTTTTTATCTTTTACATAAACACTATTCTAACAACAACATTTTTAAAGCACAAGGGATTAATTTGTCTAACAAAAATGCCAAAATCTAGGGAGAAACGTGTTTCTCCATAATTTATGGAGAAACGGGTTTTTTCTTTACGGGACACGGCTCACACCCTTTCCCTTCCCTAAAACCCTAACAATGGATACGGACCCAAATTCAACCAATCCCGACAAATACTCAGCAGAAGCAACCATAATCCCCTTCTCCCGCCCGATTCCTCCCCTCCGGCGTCCTGTCCCTGCCATACCACCCAACGACCCCTTCGTCCTCGCTTTCCAAAACCCTCAGTCATGGTCCGACGCATATAAAGTATGTGTCTAATTTGATTGATTGGGTTTCGACTCCGGGTAATAGGATTGGTTCATATTTGTGGAGTTTGAAAGGATCAAAGATTGAGGATATGTCCCAAACTCGAGGGATGACTATATGCAGAGGGAGTGATTTATTGGAGTTGAACACCGATGGGAGAAGTAATGGGAACTGAAGCTGTTTTGGCACAAAATTGGATATGTTGGGTGGATTTAGTTCTAATTAGATTGATTTTGAGTGAATTTTGAAATTCTGGATATCAACATTCAATGTTCTGGATATCCGGAACCTTTTGAAAGGATATGCCGAACCTTTTGAAAGGATATCCAGAAATTTTGAAAGGCTTCTGGATATCAATATTAAATGTTCTGGATATCCAGAACTCTTTGAAAGTGATATCCAGAATCTTTTTAAGTTGATATCCAGAAAATTTGTATTACTCATGACCTTGCCTTAGCCCTTGGCTTTGGCTTTGGCCTTGGCCCATGGCCTTGGCCTTTGGCCTTGACCAAGTATATATATCCAGAAATCACTAAAAAGTATATCCAGAAATTAAGAGAAAGGATATCCAGAAATTTTGTATTGACCATGACCTTGGCCAAATCTATATCCAGAAACCAGTGAAAAGTAGATCCTGAAAACAGTGAAAAGTATATCCAGAAAAAAGTGAAGGCCATGACCAGAAAGTTGGTATGTGTTGGTCCCATTCTAACATAACTTCTGGATATCATGATCAAAGGGTTCTAAATATCCAGAACCTTTGAGACTGATATCCAGAAGTTTTTTTTAATGAATGCAAAAAAAAAAAAAATTATAATTTTTTTTTGGAGATACACGTTTCTCCATAACTTATGGAGAAACGCATTTCTCCGAAGACCTAGCATAGTGGGTTATCTGCACAATGGACAAACCGCATGCGGGTTTTCTGGTATTTGCTCTTTGTTGATGTTTAATGTTTATGATGGTATATCTTACTTTCTCAGACATACAAGTATCATTATATGAGGAATTGTTACACCATGGTACATTGCTAATACTCCCTCCGTCCCGACCGAAGTGTCTCAAAATGAGATCGGCGCGGAAATTAAGGAAAGTGACGTAAGAAAGAGAAAAATGTTAAATGTTGTGAGTATGAAAAGTTAAATAGGAGAGAGAATGAGTGGGAGGAATAGTTAGGAGAGAGAATGTTGTGAATGTAAAATTAAAGTAGGAGAGAGAATGAGTGGGATAGGAAGAGTATAAAAATAATAAAAACTTTCCTTTTTGGGATTGAGACATTTTAAATGGGACGCCCAAAAAAGAAAGTTGAGACACTTCGGGCGGGACGGAGGGAGTAAATAATACTGATGTTTCACTACATTTGGTGTATCCCACATAACTGGAGATGGCCAAATGGGGCGGTCCAGGCCGGGGCGATCCGGGCTGGTTCGGGCCGGACCGTTTGACAAAAAACTCGTGGGAGTAAAGGATTTAAGTCCGTTTGTCCGTCTCACTAAATGGGCCTAAATGGGTTTTCATCTTTTTAAAAAAAAAATCAGAAAAAGCTTGGAAAAAATAAAAATAAAAATAAAATAGAAAATAATTTTGTATTTAATAAGTTATTTAAAAAAATATAAATTTAGTTAGACATAAGAAAATTAGTTATTTTATAGATATAACAAAACAATATTTTATACGGTATCAACAAATAAAAATTATTTAAACTAAATTGTTTTCTAAAAGGTATAAACTATACCTTTTAGAAAACAATTTACTTTAAATAATTTTTAGTTGTTGATAAATAACATATATTTCTTCTTTAAAAAATAAATTAAATGAGGTAATAATGTAATCAATTTAATAATAGAAACTTTAGGAATACTCCCTTCGTCCCAGTCGAGTGGATACCAAAAATTTGGGCACACAGATTAAGGAAAAATAAGAGAGATAAAAAATGGAAAAAAATGTTGTGAGTATGAAAAATTAAATAGGAGAGAGAATGAGTGGGAGGAATAGTTATTTGATTGGTGTTGTGAGTGTAAAAGTAAAATGAGAGAGAGAATGAGAGGGGAAAATAGTAAAGATTCCCTTCCATTTTGGGCAGTCTCCATTGGACTGGAACGGACCAAAATGAAAATAAGTATCTACTCGGCAGGGATGGAGGGAGTATATATGAACAGACTAAAAGTGTCGAGCTGGACCCAGTGAGTAAAGCCCAATCTTCAACATATTATTGCCACCACATTCTCAGTGGGCTAGGCCCAATTATTACTAGGCTCAAGGCCCATCATCATGATCAGTCGACCTAAGCTCATCGTCCGACCTACGAGGTCCCGACCTAGCCTGGTCCGACTCTACGACCCATATGTTATTCGGGTATGATCCAGCCTACCCATCAGTCAGGTCGACCTATACCCAATAGTCGACCTCGACCTATATCTTTGCGTCGACTTACAGAGTCCTGGCGTACCTACAATTCTTAGCGTGATGAGACTCCCTACAAATCAGGAGTTATATATGGATAAGATCTCAATCACGAATCTGTTCCACTAATTAAGGGATTTCATACAATCCTACCACAAATACAACTCTCATCAACAACTATAAATACAAGGCAACATCAACCGTTCCAAGGTAATTGCTCTTTGTTATATTGAATACATATTGTTCTTTATAATATTGAGCTCTCATACACATACTTACTCTCACGCCCGAGGGTCTTCGCCGGAGACCATTCCGGCTAGTCGTGGATTTCGTGTTTCAGGTCAAGGAGCCAGGAGATCAGTATTGCCACGTGGACGGAGATTGATAAGCACGTTTCCTGTAGCATCAGTTTGGTTCCATTGCCGGGAATCGTGCATTCTTGACCTCGAAAGCTTTTTCAACCCACAACCATGGTAACTGCAGACGGACATGTTTCTGACGCCTCGGACGAACCCAACGAGGGAAATACTAATACTAATGCCTGTTGGTGTTATGCCCTAGGCCTATGATTGATAGACTTATGTGTTGACATTATTTATTATTATATGAGATGTTTATTATTTGATTATTATATGTTTTGTATATTTGTTTATAATAATCTCTGTCCCTAATTATTAAGAGAATAAATTAGTATAATTGTCAATGGATAATCATGTGATGATTATATGCATAAGAGATGCACATTGAAATTATGGGTACTTGTTAGAGAACAAGTGACTGGACATGACCCACATGAGATTTATGTCATGGTCAAATGTCATACTTAAATCTCATACGATTACTTCATTTATTTCCTAGACCTAAGACTATCATAACCTTACATATGATGAAAGTCATGTTTGATTTTAGTCAAACGATATCTTAACACGATATCTATAAAGGCTATCATTGGCATGATCGGATTCATGATGGGAAGGATGATAAGTCAAGAAGGAATTTGTCCCTCGGAAGAGAGATGTTATGCTTGGGCCCCTCGATGAGTGATAATGATGAAAGTGTATGGCCGTACCCCAATATGATTGGAATTATCATTATACTCAAGAATCGAGAAAGCATTGAACAATAACAAGTTGACAAGGACCATGACTTGTGTTCAATATAACATCGTGAGACAAAGGGATAAATGGAAGTACACCGTTGGAAACGTGAACTCTTACGTTGCATTATTTGGGTAGACATAATGGCTTGCTAGAGTCCGCTTATGTCTTATGAGGTTCGATATGATCAAACTCATTGCCAACATAATGTAATCCTATTGGGTCACACACAACTAGAATGAATTGGTTAAACCGGAGGAAGAATGATTGAGAGGCTCAGAAACTGGCTACTTATGTCACGCGACATATCAAGCCAATGGCTTGATATACCGCGCGACATAATAGGCCAATACGCGTTTTTTGACAGCCTGTCTCTCCTAATTCGATTAGAAGAGGTATTTACACTATTGTAGTATAAATACAAGGGTTCTGTCAGACCTAAAGGTCTAGCCGAAATTTTAAAGCAAAATTCACAATCAAATTCTCTCAATATTCTTCAAGGTTTTAGATCTAGCAATCATCAAGAAGTTGTTCTTGAATTCATTCAAAGGTGTGGATACCGAAAGAGGGTCTTCGCTCGTTCATCGATCAAGGCCTAGAGTTCAAGCAAGTTGAAGAACGAAGTTTGTGATTTGATATCACATAATCAAATCGTTCGATAGCTCAAGACCGGAAAGCGTTTCAAGGTTGGTTTAATTCTATCTCATAGGTATTCAAATTAATTGTATAGAACGGATCCTAGGGCTTCTTGGGTTTTATGTTTTTAATGCTTAATTCCGCTGCGCATGGACCCATAAAACCCAACAATGCCAACGCTAATACTGGGAACCGCAATGCTAACATGCCTCCCCCTCCTCCGCCTAGGTCGCACGCAAGGACGACGAGATCAAACAATGTAGCTGATGGCAGAGGTTTGCCAGATGGAAGGAGGAAAAAATGACCTATGGTCGAGCAGGAAGCGCAACCTCCTCCAAATCGTCAAACGAGGTGAATGGCTACAGGCAACAAGGTTGGTCCCTCAACCAATCCCCTTAGCAAAAAGGAGATGCTATTGGAGCGAGCTCAAATTCTGGCGGAGCTGATAGCAATGGAGGAGGAGTCAGAAGCGGGCGGCAGACGTAAGGTCAGAGAGGGAAGCCCCCTCCCAGGTTTCCAACAGGCAACCCGAAAGAAGTGTTAGGCAGGGCGGAAGTGCCCACCAGAATGGTGATCGACAGATTGTGCCTCTTATTCGAACCCACATACCAGTTCCACCTGACGATCTGAGGAGTCATCTTAACACAAACAGAGAGCAGGAGGCTGAGTCAGAACTGAGGTGGCAAAGGGAAGCAGAGAGGAACATGCCTGCCAGAACTGAGAGGTCGCAGTCCCACAAAGGAGAAAGGCGCAGGTCGCCAGCAAGAGATGAAAGGCGCAGGTCGCCGGTTAGAGAAGATAGGCGCAGGTCGCCGGTCAGGGAGGAAAGGCGCAGTTCGCCAGTTAATTTTGTTAGGTCCCCCTCTCACAGGGATAGGAGGAGCAGACAGATAACTCCCGCTAGGAGTGACAGACACAGGGCCAACTCGAGGGGGGGCAAAGATCCAGTGACATCTCCCATGCTAGAGATATCCCACCGGATGCCAGGGAATGGCTACTGTGGAAGAAGAAGTTTGAGCAGTGGGAGGCTGACAAGAAAGATGATGCTGGAAAGGGCGAACGAGGCGACTTCGCTCTTCGACCTTTGTCCAAGGAATTGATCGACCGTCGACCTCCACCAAGTTTCAGATTGCCCGTCCTGGAAAAATATTCGGGTGCAACCAATGCCAAAAGTCATATTCAGCATTTAGAGGCTACTATGTGCTTTGTCTCCAACGAGGACGACATAATGTGTAAGGCACTTACTAGCACTTTCACCGGGGCAACTCTTACTTGGTTCAATGGCTTGGCACTAGGTTGTATCTCGACGTGATATTATATGAGGAAGAAATTCTTGGATTGCTTCTCGACAGCTGGAGCTCGGAAAATGACAGTCACCGACTTGAATAACTTGGTACAGGGAATGAAAGCTCGATGAGCTACTATACCAAATTCAAGGAGATGGTCGACAAGATTGAGGAGGACCTCACTGACAGGGAGGTAATCAATTGTTTCAGGAATGGGATTGCTTCTGCAGATTTGGACTACGAGCTGACAGTCCGGACCGTGACTACCCGACAAGAACTGTTCGAGAAGGCCTACAACGTAGCACTGGCTGAAGAAAGAAAAGAAAAGTGGTAAGGGCCCCAAGGCTGAGGTCGGTGATAGTGATAAAAAGGACACAGCCAAGAATGGGGGGAACAATAAAAATGGCAAAAACAGAACTAGGGCGACTGAGAAAGTGCCTGAAGCTTTCACTCCTTTGACAGTGAGTCGAACAGAGATCATGAATACAGTCGAGCTAGGCCCACCTGCCCCTATGAACCCAGGAAATAGGTTTAGAAGGGATAACAGCAAGTATTGCGACTATCATAAAGATACAGGCCACACTACAGAGGATTGTATGAGCTTGAAACGCATCACACTACAAGAATCAGGCTTTTTAGCCACGGTCGTCGAACCGTGGTAAATAGATATAAAACCGTGACTAAAAGTATTTACCACGGTTTTGTCACTTTTTACGTCCGAGGCTTTTGTGAGCGTCGCTTATACTGTTCTACGTTTTCTAAACCGTGACAAATAGTATTTGCTACGGTTATGGTCACAGTAAAAAACCGTAGCACAATAAATGTGATATATGTTAATTTTTTATTTGTCACAGTTGTTGTGACATTTTCTAAACCGTGACAAATAGTATATTTTTATTTGCCACAGTTACTGTCACATTTTAAAAACGGTACAATTTTTAATACTTGTGACAATTTGGAACCGTCACAAAAGTTATGTGCGACATATAAATCATTATTTGTATTGGTAATTAACGTGACAAATGATACCAAAATGTGTGTTTTTCATATTTGTAACACAATTCAAAACTGTGATATATAGATTTGTTTTAATTATAAAACCTAGTGTACTATATATTCATTGTAATACATTTAGTAGCAATAAAAGAGTTAAATGACCATTTTAACCGTAATGCATAAATTTCCATAAAAATCCACAAACGGTGATACAAGTGCTTAAACAGAAATCCTAAATAATTCATTCTAGTAAGTCAACATGTATGTGAAAAGACCACAGGCAGGTGGTGGTGAGCGAGCTGCTGGTGGACAGCAAGAGCCGAGGCAACCTAGATTGAATTTGGGCATTATTACTGAGTAAGCTAGCAACACATCCCTGAAGCACAAAATTTTCCAGCTCAACAAGGCTCCTCATGTGCCCCCTAGAAGCTACATTAGAGATGAGATGATCAGCTTCTATCCAGACGAGCTGGCAACTAATGCAGCAGCTAGAGAGCAAGTTCTCGTTATCCCAGGATTAATAGATGGGTGTACGACGAGCAGACTCTTAGTAGACACGTGGGCCTGTAAGAATATTATGTTTCATAAGACATTCAAGGAGATGGGACTCTCTAATGAGCAGCTCGAACGATATGACGGTAGATTGGAAGGCTTCATCAACCACAGGCGAGCTATGCCTCCAGATCGATAATAACTCGGTGGCCACCACCAGTGAGATCGCAGCTGAGCTAGATGACATGATCGTTGAAGAAGCTCCACACTTGGGGGCCGAGGAAAGATAGAGGGTCCGAGAAATCATCATAGAGACTCTACAGTTTAGAGATGGTCCGGAGCTGGAAGCTGTGGATGAGCTGGAAGCAGTAATAACAAACCCTTCTTATCCCGATCAAAAAATTCAGATTGGAAAGCAGTTATCAGCTGAGGAAAGAACAAAGATCATCGAGCTACTGAAGGAGAGCAGTGATGTCTTTGCTTGGCGAGTAGAGGATATGAAGGGAATCAAGGAAGAGGTGGATGTTCATAGCTTGGAGGTTATCCCGACCATGAAGTACAAATCACAGAAATTGAAAAGCTTCGCTCGTGACAAAGAGGAGGCAATAAAACTTGAGGTACAAAAGCTTTTGAGTGCAGGTATCATCAAGGAAGCTACACATACCACCTGGCTAGCTAATGTGGTCATGGTGAATAAATCTAATGGGAAGTGGAGAATGTGTGTCGACTTCACCAACTTGAATTTGGCCTGCCCCAAAGATAGTTACCCCCTGCCTCGTATTGACAAGCTAGTCAACTCTATAGCTGGGCATAACACTCTAAGCTTCCTCGATGCCTATTCAGGTTATCATCAGATCAAGATGCACGAGGATGATGTGGTGAAGACGGCTTTTCAAGCTGCTGGGGGCATTTATTGCTACAACATGATGCCGTTTGGGTTAAAAAAATGCAGGAGCGACCTACCAATGGATGGTGAACAAGGTCTTTGCTTCACAGATTGGCCGAAACATGGAGGCTTACATCGACGATATGGTCATCAAAACAAAGGCCGGACGTCACGTGGTCGACCTAAAGGAAACGTTCGCCAATTTATGAGCAAACGACATGAAGCTTAACCCGAGCAAATGTGTATTTGGAGTAGAAGCTGGCAAATTCCTGGGTTTTATGGTGTCACATAGAGGAATTGAAGCAAATCCTGAGAAGATTAAGGCTTTGGTCGACATGCAAGAGCCCACAAATATCAAAGAGATGCAGCGACTTAACGAAAGGGTGGCAGCCCTAGGTCGCTTTATAGCCAAGCCAGCAGAAAGATCTCTCCCCTTCTTCAAATCGTTGAGGGGGATGAAGAATTTTGAGTGGACGGTCGAATGTCATTCATCATTTCAACAGCTCAAAGAGTACCTAGCTACTCCACCTTTATTGAGCGCCGCTGGTTGGGGAGACTTTGTTCATGTATTTATCTGTGGGCGACCAATCAGTGGCAGCTGTTCTGGTTCGAGAAGAAGAGGGGCTTCAGAAGCCCGTGTATTATGTTAGTAAGGCTCTATCCGACGTTGAGGGCAGATACTACAATGCAGAGAAGGTGGCATATGCCTTGGTCGTGGCCTCAAGGAAGCTACGAGCTTATTTTTTGGCTCACCCCATTGTAGTGCTCATTAATGCACCACTGAGAAAGATCTTACATAAGCTGGAGAGTTCAGGTCGCTTACTCAACTGGTCAATTGCTCTTACAGAATTCGACATCGAGTATCGACCTTGAAAGGCATTGAAGGCTCAAGCCTTGGCAAACTTCTTGGTCGAGCTGATGTTCACCAAGGAAGATAGCGAGGTACGAGCTCAGAAAGAGAAAGCTAAAGGGAAGGAAACAGAGACCCAGCCCGTCATTAGTTTCCCCGAGGATTGCTGGAAGGTGTACTTCGACGGGTCAGCAACAAGGAATATTAGTGGAGCTGGGATAGTATTGATCGAGCTAGAATTAGGGACGGTCTATGAGGAAGCATTGAGGTTCAAGTTTGAAGCCTCCAATAACCAGGCAGAGTACGAAGCGTTGGTCGCAGCCATCGAGTACGCCAAATGTTTTGGGGCGACCAAGATTGCGGCGTATTGTGATTCCCAACTAATAGTCAATGAGGTCAGAGGAGAGTACGAGGTGCTGAACTCTACTTTATTCAAATACTGTGACCTGGTGAAAGAACTGATAAAAGACTTGGAGTTTTGGGAAATTCAGAGGATTGATCGAGAGGACAATGAATTGGCCGACCTACTCTCGAAGCTGGCTACTTCGGACGAACCATATGAGGAACCTATCTCCTACCTCGAGCATCCATCATATGAAAGGGTCCAAATTCAGTGTGTGGAGGACACCTTGAGAAATTGGGTTTATGACAAGTGTTGGATCGAGGAAATGAGGGCATACTTGGAGAAGGGCGAGCTCCCTGAGGACGAGAAAGCAGCTCGAGCCATCAAGAAGAAGGATTTGAGATACGTTATTC
Source organism: Adenophora triphylla var. japonica (assembly GCA_022495995.1). NCBI lineage: Eukaryota > Viridiplantae > Streptophyta > Magnoliopsida > Asterales > Campanulaceae > Adenophora > Adenophora triphylla. Next base: position 616,078 of record JAFEMH010000699.1, read on the forward strand.
AAGGAGACATGCTATTCAGGAGATCATACACTAAGCTACTATTGAGATGCATTCACCCCCAAGAAATCACTCAGTTGATGCACGAGGTGCATAGTGGAGTTTGTGGTCGACACCCGGGGGCCAGGACTTTGGCTGACAAGCTTATTACGTTGGGTAATTACTAGCCACACATGAGAGCTGATGCACACAACTTCGTTCAGCAATGCGACCAGCGTCAAAGGTTTGCCAACCTGCCTCACCTGCCTACGACTGAGCAAACTCCGGTGATCACTACTTGGCCATTTGATATGTGGGGCGTCGACTTGATCGGACCCTTCCCTCCCGACCGTGGAAATTACAAGTATGTGATCATCGCTATAGATTATTTTACGAAGTGGTTCGAAGCAAAGCCACTAGCTTTAATTACAGAGGAAAACGCCATCAACTTCATTCATGACTTTATTTGGTGCCATTTTGGGATACCTCGAGCTATTGTGTCGAACAACGGGCTACAATTCACCCGGGCTTTCGAAGATGAAATGAATCGAGTAGGGGTCAAACATTGGCAATCATCTATAGCTTATCCTCAAGGCAACGGGCAAACTGAAGCTGCAAACAAGCTCGTCCTATCTGCACTGAAGACGAGTTTGGTTGGTCGACGTAGCAACTGGTTGGACGAACTTCCCCTTGCTCTTTGGGCAGTTCACACAACCATTTGGGGGCCTATACGAGAAACCCAATTCGCTCTTACATATGGATCGAAAGCCATGGCACCGTCCGAGCTGAGATTTCCTACTGCCAGAGTAGTCTTCTTCGACCAAGAGCAGAACGATACCAACAGATTGATCGACTTGGATCTGATTGACGAGAAGCGAGATACAGCTTATATGCGAATGGTCAACTACAAACAGAGGACCAAGAATTATCATGACAAGAAGGTGAAGACAAGATCCTTCCAAGTAGGCGACCACGTGCTAAGTAAAATTGAGGTGATAGGAAGGAGAACTCAGCAAAACAAGTTATCTCCCAACTGGGAGGGTCCCTACGTTGTTACTCGAGTTATCAAGGAAGGAACCTACATGATTGCCCATCCAGGTGGTGAGCAATTAAAGCACCCGTGGCATGATACTCACCTTATCAAATATTACTTCTAGTTCAGTTTTTCAGCTTTAGAGTTAGTTCAATTTTCAGTTTGAAGTTGTTATTGTTCTAGAACTCCATTTTTGATGTAAGCATATTTCCACGTCAATTAAAGTTGCAGTTCTAGTCAACATTGTGTTACGTTTTTACATCGATTCTAACAATCTCAACTCTTAGTCAGCTTTGTTCCTTTAAATAGATTCGACATCTAAGTCGATCTCGTTCTAACAAGCTTGACTCATAGTCAGCTTCGTTCCTTTAAATAGATCCGACATCTAAGTCGATCTTGTTCTAAGAAGCTCGACTCTTAGTCAGCTTCGTTCCTTTAAAATATGCCTGACATCTAAGTCGACCTCGTTCTAACAAGCTCGACTCTTAGTCAGCTTCGTTCCTTTAAACAGATCTGACATCTAAGTCGATCTCGTTCTAACAACTCGAATCTTAGTCAGCTTCGTTCCTTTAAACAGGTCCGACATCTAAGTCGACCTCGTTCTAACAAGCTCGACTCTTAGTCAGCTTCGTTCCTTTAAACAGGTCCGACATCTAAGTCGACCTCGTTCTGACAAACTCGACCCTTGGTCAGCTTCATCCCCCTAAACAGACTCGACTCCTAGTCAGTCTCGTTTTCAAAAAAATATACAAGTCTAAGGTCGATTGTGTTATCAAAAAACCAGTCCGATCGAAAGCTTATAGTGACTTATTTGTCCTAGTAAATCTAGCTCGACATACATTCATGCTGAAATCAAAAGCATAGAATTCAAAGTATAAAAGTCAGCTACGATTAAATAAAGGCTCAGTCTCCCAAAACGGGCTAGGACAAGAGCTAACAAAAAAGTTATAAGTTAAGGTGCCTCCCAAAAACTGGGCCAAGGCATAAATATTTACAAAGCAGAAAACTAAATATTGTTTGGGACTTGTTCATTACACAGCCATTCAAATTAAAATTCAGGTAGATGGTGTGATGATGTTGCCATTCGCGGGAAAATTCGATTTTTGCGTTTCTTTGAAAAACCAAATAAAACCGGAAAACGGAGTCGCCACGCCATTTTAATTTTGAAGGCCAAAACTTTGAAAAAAGCCCGAGATCAGAGATTTAGGTTCGGAGGTCATGTTACGCGTCGGGAAGGACGTTAGTGTGCACCCGACGCGCCTCGTAAAACGAGTCTTCCAAGCTGAAAATCATTTGTGTGTGTGTGTGTGTGTGTTTTGGCCAAAATAAGTTGAAACTCAGAAAAGTAAAAATTGGGATATCTTTTTAAGACTTTAAACTGATCCCATGATTTTTTGGAAGATTTTTGGGTTGAGATTTGGTACTCAAAAGACCTTTTGAAGTTGAGAGCCATTTATGCCAGAATGAAAAAGGCAGTGGACCTTTGATTTTGAAATGGATTCAAGGGTCTTAAAACTTCATAATCTGGATAAACTCAGAGAATGAAAGTTGTTCTAGACACCTTAAATAAAGTTTGTGCGAAGGAATTTTCCATTTTGGAGAAGATTTGAGGGGTCAAAACCTTCTGGAAACCTCAGATATGAGATCTGGATTCCCAGAAGCTGATGAACTAGCCTCTGAAAGAAAATTTGAAAAGAGGAGTTTTACTCACCCAAAAAATAAGGTAAAAATATGTCTGGAAAGCTCTGGATGTTGGATACAAAAAGTATTTTGTAGTCAACACCAAATTCCAAGTTCATCTGTGTCCAAAAATTAAGACCATGGACTGAGGTCTGAGAAAATTGCTACTGGACAGCAACTTCTCAAGAAAGAAAATATGATTTTAAAGGGGTTTTGCATCCATGCTTGTCCCCATTTCCCTAGGTTTTGGTTAGTGATCACTAGACATTTTAGTGGTGAATCAACTATACCAAACCATCCTTGGGGTACATTAGGACTAAGCATTTCATTTGCTTGGGAAGGGGAATTTTATCCTTTGAAATCAAGATTTTATGCTTGAAAATGGTTTTTAGGGTTTTGAAAATGAGTTTTCTTTGCAAGAAAGTAAGAAAGCTTAAAAATAATGTTGATCTTTGTAGAAGATCATCCATGGAGATGGTCTTCCATGGTGATCTTCTTAGATCTAGAGCAAGAAGATGAAAGAACTACATTTTGTAGTTTGAAGATGCATGCATGGATGAGATTTAGGGTTAGGAAGAGGAGGGTTTACCAATCTTCCTTGTGTTCTTGAGTGTTTGGCTTGAGTGTATGAGTGTTTAGGGCTTTAATATGAGAGTGAGTGGATGAGTATGAGTTGGGAAAAGATTGGAGAGAAAAGGTGACAATTCTTGAAGAATTCTCATTGTTTTCTCTCTATATTCGCCAGAGGTTCGGTGCAAAATGTGTTCTTCCTCCTTATTTTTGTGGTGGAGGGCTCAATTTATAGCCCTCCTGAAAATGCAAAGTATCCGCGCGGATGGATCCGAGCGGCGTGCCTTGTTCATTAAATGCGGCTTCGGCTTTGGACAAGAAGAATATTTCTTTTCAAAATTCAAATTAACGGCCGAGTTTTGTGTTTCCGGCCATTGCCATTTTTGGTTTTCTTCTTTTGTTTTTGCTTTTTGAGATTCTTTTTAAGGTTTAACCTTAAATAACAATGCCCATTTTACCCTCACTTTGTTAGAAATGTTAGGATAGTTAGGAATTGTTAGAAATGTTATAACTTTCGTTAATTTTCTAACGAAAATTCTAACAAGCTCAAATTGGAGCACTTACGGTAGCCCCTCGGCGACGGCGCTTTCGAAGGAAGCGGGGTCGTCGATAAAAAGGCTCCATATTTGGCGGGATGATCGAGTGATCGGGTGGGTGAACCTAGCGATAGGCTACCTACGTATCCGAATGGGAATCAAGCCGATCGTAGTTCGGGTCTTTGACCACTGGAGATGATGGCGTTTTAGGTGCCTCGAACTTTGATGAGCGAGTTCTACGATCGTTTCTTTGGAAAGAAACTTCTGCTTTGAGGATAAGAGATGACCATTTTCGGTCGATGGCTATCAGCTCTGCATTGGGGATAGGAATGACCATTTTCGGTCTCTGCTTGGGGGGATGATTGCGATTTATCGCTTTCCTAGTGATGGCGTTTTAGGTGCCTCGAACCTTGAAGATGGCGTTTTAGGTGCCTTGAAGATGGCGTTTTAGGTGCCTCGGACCTTGGAGATGGCTTTTTAGGCGCCTCGGACCTTGGAGATGGCTTTTTAGGCGCCTCGGACCTTGATGATGATGGCTTTTTTTAGGTGCCTCGAACCTTAATTTGAAATGGCCTTTCGGTGGACTTCGTCTGCTGCCGAAGGAGAGGGTGACCGTTTTGGTCGAGGTGGACCTAATGATAGGCTACCTACGTATCCCTAGTGGGAATCAAGCCCTTTCGTAGTTCGAGTACTACTCGAGATTCCGTTGGCTTTTGGGATTCCGTTAACTTTCTTTGGGGATTTCGTTAGCCTTTCTTTGGGGAAAATCAGACGTATTCGATGCAGGAAATCGGTCTTACGTTTGGCTAGTTGGATGATTTTGATGAAAGATACGGGATCTCGTTATCTTTCTCGGGGCACTCGGTCTTACGTTTGGCTGCCGGGGAGGATTTTGATGAAAGATACGAGATTTCGTTATCTTTCTCGGGAGCACTCGGTCTTACGTTTGGCTTAGGGGTAATTTTGATGAAAGATACGGGATCTCGTTATCTTTCTCAGGGCACTCGGTCTTACGTTTGACTGCCGGGGGTTGATTTTGATGAAAGATACGGGATCTCGTTATCTTTCTCAGGGCACTCGGTCTTACGTTTGACTGCCGTTGGGTGATTTTGATGAAAGATACGGGATCTCGTTATCTTTCTCGGGGCACTCGGTCTTACGTTTGGCTGCCGGGGAAGATTTTGATGAAAGATACGGGATCTCGTTATCTTTCTCGGGGCACTCGGTCTTACGTTTGGCTGCAGGGATGATTTTGATGAAAGATACGGGATCTCGTTATCTTTCTCGGGGCACTCGGTCTTACGTTTGGCTAGGGGGTAATTTTGATGAAAGATACGGGATCTCGTTATCTTTCTCGGGGCACTCGGTCTTACGTTTGTGCTAGGGGTAATTTTGATGAAAGATACGGGATCTCGTTATCTTTCTCGGGTCACTCGGTCTTACGTTTGGCTGCCGGGGTAATTTTGATGAAAGATACGGGATCTCGTTATCTTTCTCGGGGCACTCGGTCTTACGTTTGACTGCAGGGGTAATTTTGATGAAAGATACGGGATCTCGTTATCTTTCTCGGGGCACTCGGTCTTACGTTTGGCTAGCGGGAAATTTTCTTGAAAGATACGGGACTTTGGTTAACTTTGGTTAACTTTCTGTCAAGTTGGGGCGAGTTGCGAGTCTTGGAATTTTAAGGGGCAAAAGGGTCATTTTGACCCTTGCAATCTATCCGCGCGGATAGGGTTTGAAAACCAGGGGGTATTAATGAGGGGCCAACGCCCTTTTCTTCTTCCCATTCGGTTTTACGAAAATCCGAGAGAGAGAGAAAAGAGAGAAGGAAGCCATTGTTGCTCAAAAAGCTTGAAAATTCCTCCGATTTCTTCGATTTTGAGCAATGGAACACGGGAAGGCGCTTTTCAAGGCCAAGGACGTGGCCGGTAGCGGAGGCGGTGGAGCTCGTCGGATGAGGAGGCATTACAATCTTTCGCAATCGGTTGAGGAGGAGCATTACCCCGTGCTTGGCAACATTGGGCTTCGGATCCGCATCTCCGCGGTATACTTTGAAACCCTTTGATCCCTTTGTTGATTTCTTGCTTGAAATTTGAATTTTGGGTGATTTTGAATTTTTTTTTGAAAATTCGAATGATTGATGTTCTTGGCTTTGAATTTTGATTTTGATGCTTTGCATGTAGTAATGAGTATATGAGTAACCCAAAATGTGCGTTTTGCTTGGGAAAAAGAATTGGCATTTTTGCCACATTTTTTTTTTTCAATTCGAACATTACATGTGAAAATTCGAAGAATTGTGATTTTTTTTTTTTGAAATTGAATTTTGCATGTTGATGATGATGATGATTGAATTTTGATATTGATGAATGATGATGATTGAATGATGATGCAATGCATGCATTTGGTTTGGAAAGAATGGGCATTTTGCCAATATGAGATGTATGTATGTTTAGGATTTTTTTTTGAAAAGTGGAACGGATTTTTCCTCCCGTTGCATGTAAGATGGATGATATGCATGTATGCATTTTTTTTGTTGAAAATGGGACGGAGTTTTTTACTTCCGTAGGAATGCATCTTTTTTTTTTTTGATGAATACATTGGGACTTCTTTGGCTTGTTTTCTTTCATGCGAGAAAAATGGGGCTATGCTCATTGTATCTTTGTTATCTTTGTCGAAATTTCTTTTTTTTTTTTTTAATGTAAATGCAAATGCAATCTTTTTGACATTTTCTCTCTCTTTTTTTTTTATTACGGGCGGAAACCGTTTTGTGACGGAGCGGTGAACAAAATGAAGACTCGAGGATCGGTGGAGTACTGTGATTGACTTGTGGGACCGGCTTCCGGATGCGGGCCGAGGAGCTTTCTTAGAGTCAGAGACAGTTGTTGTCGAGACGGGGCTCTGGGAGTTCGTCGAGTGCTTGAGGGGGGCTGGTCAAGTTCCCTAAGAGCAAGGAGCTTGATGTTTGCTGCGCGCGGCATTGGTGGGGACGCGACCCGCACCTTCCACTTCTTACGGGGCGAGGCTACGGTTACGCCCTCCGACTATCTTTGCGATCACGGGCACTGTCCTTTAATGGGACGCGGCATTGAGTGGCGGGATGGCTACGGCGATGCGATCTGCGAGCTCTTACGGGATTTTCCCTATTCCCAAAAGGGGATGGGGATGGAGTATGCCGTGGTCTACGGCAAGATCGTGGAGACCATAGCGAGCTATGAGGTGGGGAGGAGAGGATAGGCGCCGATCAGTTGCCGGGGCCTTCTTGTGGTTTGCTTTCTCGAGCACGCTCTTTGGACATCTTTGAGGGACGGCGGTCTTTGCCTTCTTGAGGTCCTTGGAGGACATGGAGAGGCAGTGGGAGATGTCTCGTGGGGAGAGGCCGGGTGGCGAGCTTTATTTTGCTCTTGATAGGTACGGCCGGGAAGGAGGCTGTGAGCTCACTTTGTCTTGCTTGAGTTTGCCACTGGAGGTATAAGCTCTCTTTTTGCTTTCCCTCTTTTTTTTTGAGCACGCACTTTTCTTTTGCCTTTGGATTGATTGGATTTTTACCTTTCGCGAGTATGGGCGTTGGAGTTTTCCACGTCACGGTGTGGCGGCGGCCGGCGGAGTACGTCGGGCGTATCAGGCCATGCGGTCTTGGTCCAAGCATGCCGGGAGAAGATAAGCTCCGGGGCGCGTACGACTCTGAGTACGCGGATTGCCTTCCTTTGACGGAGGCCGAGACGGATGAGGGGATGATATTCTTCCCACAGGATCGCTTTGAGGTGGCGCGGTGAAGGGCGGCGAGATGCAGGGCCGGTGCGGCGGAGGATTTTGAGGGTCGACTGCGATGCCTATTATGGGAGAGAGGGTGACGCGCCGGCATGGCGTGAACTCGCCTTTGAGGACAGGTGGAGCCTCCCGCCGATATGATGCACCCGGCGATCGGTCCGTGACTGGGATGATTACCGAAGCGAGCCGGCACTTCTCGGACTTCGTGGCGATTGAGCCGTATGCGACATTCGTCTTGAGGAGGCGAGGATGCCTCGGGTTTTGGATAGGGAGGGCTTGGGATCCGCGGTACCCTCGGACGGATTTTCCTATATCCGGGATGGGGTCCGATTGAGGTGCGAATCCCTCGGCCGGCGACTTCCACGAGCTTTCCGGCCTCGTCAGGGTATGAAGGTATGGTTTCACCTTTTCCCCTTCTTTTCTTTCCTTTGTTTCATCATCTTTAGCATCACCTTCCCCTCTTTTTTTTTTTTTTGACGCTTTTGCTTTTGTGCGGTTTTCGGAGGTGGTCGTCGAGAAGGCGACGAAGCAAGTGATCGGGCAGAGATTCATCGGGAGGATGGTCGCTTGCGGGGCTCCTCGAGCTAGAGCGAGCGACCACGGCGGCGCACTGTCGGACGGGAGGCTTCCCTATTCGCTCGGGAGACTTCTTCGGAGACTCCTTTGTCTCCTCTCCTTGATCCTCGCGCGGTGCTGCCTTCGGATCACGTCATTCTCGGGGATCCACACGGGCAGGGACACGTTTGGCAGCATGGCGGGTCGTCTTCGTACGTGCGGGAGTCGACGCCTTCACCTTCGGATACGATTTTTCGCGAGATCTCGGCTTGCCCTATCGGAGCGTGCCGGTTGGTCTGATGAGCCTCTCTGCGGAGACGAGGACGATTACGAGCCCGAGATTTTCGGGGCTCTGAGGAGAGCGGGCCCGAGTCGCAAGAGGCGGGGAGACATCGGGCGGAGACTCAGATTGATTTTTTTTTTTTTGAGATTTGAGATTTAGATTTGTAGATTTGTACCTTATGCACATTATTTTTTTTTTGGATGTAATAATTTAGGATTTTATTTATGTTTGTTTGTTTTTTTTTTATGCACACTCTTTTTTTTTGAATGTAATAATTTAGGATTTTATTTTATGAATGCAATGCAGTATGAATGCAGTGTTGCATGAGCCCCCTTTTTTTTTGCAAGGGTGTTTGGTATATGGACTGGTTTGGGGAGGTTTTTGCACAAGTTTCGAGCAACGGGACGGAATATTCCTCTTTTGGTGTAGCGGCTTGGTATTGCGAGATTTTTTTGGGAAAGCAATCCCATCCGCGCGGATAGGGGCGGCATCGACCATTGTCCTTTAATTTTGGTTCGGACACGGTCTTGCTTTATTTCAAATTCAAATATCCTCTTGACCTCCGAGTCAAACGACCATTTTCGGGAGAAAGAGAAAAACCATGGAAATGGCCAAAAATTCTCCAAAATTGTCCAAAGAAAGGCAAATGTTGTTCTTTGAAAAGTTCAAGGAGTGGTGTAGGGAGATCATGCACGAGAGAAGATCATTCTTTGAAGAAAGGTACAAGATACGATGCTTGTGGTCTCTCAAAGAATTGGTTCCGGATTATGACCTCTTAAGAGCTTCTTCTTCGTTTTGGGATACTAGAAGGCATGTCTTTTGCCTTTCCTTCAACGAGATTGTTCCGGTCGAAGAATTTCGGGCCTTGCTTGGAGGTCGGAGGTGGAAGAGATAGCGGTCCCTTTGCCGGAGGGGCTTCTTTCTTGACGGATTGTGCGTCCTCCTTCATCTTTCCCGGAGGAAGCGCAAGGTATGATCCGCGGTCCCGATCATCTCGATATTTCCGGTCTTCCCAGAAGCCAGATTTAGGGGCCTAGGCTTGGTGGATGATGCCTATTGGGATGCCTTTGCACTTTGTATGTTTGGCACCCTGTTCATGGTCTATTCCTTTGGGATGCCATCGGTCTTTCTTGGATGTTGTCGTTCGCTGTCGCACAGGCGAGATGTCGTTCCTTTGATTCTTGGGGAGACTTTTCATGCTCTCGGCAGATTAGCTACGGACGGCGGTATATGCGCGGGGCGGCCCGTTCCTCTTGACCACATGTGGCGATGGAGCGTTTGGGGTTCTTCGGGAAACCTCGATATGATCGAGCCTTGGACTTTTGCCGGGAGAGGTGTTGATGTAGATTTTGATGATCGGGGCTCGTGGGAGCGTTGGATGGCGGGTCGCCGGGCTGAAGATATCGAGATGGTTGGTGCCTCGTTGGCGGGTGGAGACTCGCGAGTGCTTGGGGACGGGTCCCGTGGTTATGCTTAGGGCTTTCTCGGTCCAGTTTCTACATTAGGCTCACGGTCCTTAGGCGGTTTGGCTTGGAGCGGAGTTCCTTTGGAGGGCTTTGATGATGTAGCCACCGGGGTGGTGGCTCCTGTTTCCATGGATGATCCCTCGGTGTTTCCATTTCTTTCCCGAGCATGGAGGTATGATGCCTTTCCTCCTCGGGTCATTCTCGAGCGTCAGAGACCGGTGTTCTGACCACTTGGTACCTGGATTGGTATGAGAGGCATGCAGGAGAGACTCGGGTGGCTATTTTGAGACGGCGTGAGGCCATTGTGGGTGCGGAGGACCGAGGCGTTTCGAGAGGAGGAGGGCGGCGAGGCCAATCCTCATGACGGGAGCGGAGACGGCGCGGCGGATTATGAGGCTTACGTCAAGAGACGGGAGAGGAGGGCTCCTATGCTACCGGCTAGGTTACGGGGAGATGAGGGATGACGCTAGGGCTGCTAAGGCCACGACGGAGGCTGGTTTGATAGACCATTTGTTCCTATACCGGAGCTTGGTAGGAGGAATGCAGACATTTTCCGGTTCGAAGAGAAAGACTCGGAGGGGGAAGAAGAAGGGAGAGGCCGATGCAGTGGCTTGGAGTGACTACGAGGTTTCAGTATCCCTTTCTTGCCATGACGGACACATTAGTTTGATTATGTATCTTAGTTTTCTTTTAGCGGGTTGCCGGTTGTAGGAATGAATCGGGCTTAGACTCGTAGAGCTTTTTAACTTGTAATGAATATTTGAATTGCTTTAGAGTTTTCGAGACGCTTTCATGGTACGATCAATTGTATTGATGCCAAAGTATGGCTTTTATTTGTGCTTTAGACCGAACCGTTTCATTTGCCTACGTTCCCCTCATTTTGAGGAGCTCGGGTCTTCGTAGTTCAACCTGGTGAACTCTTTTTTGTTTTTTTGTTTTTTTTTGGTGCAACCTGTTTTTACCTAGGCCGCCCTTTTCGGGTTTCTAACCTAGTTGGGTATTACTCTTTTAGCACTCTTTTTTTGTTTTTTTTTTTTTTTTTTTTTGTTTTTTTTTTTTTTTGTTTTTTTTTGGTGCAACCACTGTTTTTACCTAGGCCGCCCTTTTCGGGTTTCTAACCTAGTTGGGTATTACTCTTTTAGCACTCTTTTTTTTTTTTGTTTTTTTTTTGTTTTTTTTTTTTTTTTTTTTTTTTTTTTTTACGCGTAGTATCTGCGACTTGTCACCATTCTTGGGTGTACAAGGGATTCCCGTCGAGGTCTGCAAGTTGCATGGCTCCTCAGGAGAAAGATCTTACGGACGGCATGTATGGCCCGACCCATCTGAGGCTCCCATTTGCCGAGAGGGTTGATACGGGCCAGGGGCTTTTCTTTTAGAACGAGATCACCTTCTCGGATCTCCCGATGCTTTACTTTCTTGTCGAAGGCTCAGCCATTCTTCCTTGGTAGGCTCGGATGTGTTCCATGGCCTTCGATCGGCGTTCGTCTAGTAGGGCCAATTCATCATGGCGACTGCGGAGCCATTCGACCTCGTTGATACGGCTTTCCGGCGGTATACGGAGCGAGGGATTTCCGGCTCGATTGGGAGTACGGCTTCCATTCCGTATGTGAGGGCAAAAGGTGTTTCCCGGTTGCCGTTCGGCGTGTTACGTAGCCCCGAGTGCCGAGTGTAACTTCTCGGGCCAATCTACGCCTTGGACGGCCATTTTCGGATGATATTTTCCGAGTCTTGTTTCTTTGCTTGACGGCTCCGTTGGTTTGGGGCTGTAGGGAGATGACTTGTGACGGGTTATTCGGAATTCCGCGGCGGTTTTCACATTCCCCTTGAAGTGGGATCCATTATACGAGATGATTTCGTGCAGCAAGTATCTGCACATGATGTTTTCTTTGATGAAGAGGGCAACTTTCTTTGAATTGAGGATTTTGTAGGACTTTGCGAGCATCCTTTCCGATTCCTTCGAAGAAATCACCAATCTGCGTCTCTTTAGGCTCTTCCGCGGTTCCCAAATTCACACTCGTCAAAATCTCTTCGGCGGCTTGGGCTCGATTTTCCTCTTTCCGGACAACTGCTTAAAGATTTTTTTTTTGTTGTTTGATTTTTTTTTTTGTTTAATGTATGCTTCTTTATCTAATGAGTTATTATTAAAAATTTTTTTTAATTAATTCATCATTAGTTAAAGTGGCAATCAAGGGATACTCGAAAGGTTCGTCATTTCATTGAAAACGAAAGGGAATACGGCGCTTGCTACGGACTCGTAGTCTTCGGGCGTAAGGCCGTCGGACGACCCTAGAGACTCGATCTTAACGAAAGAGAGGCTGGGAGGACTTGTCCTAGATTGACACAAAGGGACGGGGACCAATCCAAGCTTGGTGATCATTTCCTCCTTGGTCGCGGACGGGCACGAGAGTTTCCCAATTCTTTAGCGGCATCGCTGTTGGTGGCCTCATGACTCGGGAAGCTGTCTTTGTTTTGTTTTCCTTTCTCAATTGCTTTGCTATCATCTCTTGGACCGAGCCGAGATCAATCGGGTCAGCACTGGACTTCTTCTTGAACAATTCTTTGCATAACCGAGACCATCCCAATCATCGAGGAAATTCCGTGGCCTTAGCTTTTGGCCTTTGTCGGTTCGAATTCGGGTTTCGGATCTTCTGGGCGTAGGAATAGTGGTTGTGAGCTTCTCGGCTGTTCCACCGGAGTCGAGCACGCCTCTGAAGGTATACTCACTCTTCATGGCGGTGGTAGCCCCGGGTATCTTGGGTAGGTCCGGGAACATTCTACGGACCGGGTTAGCCTTGGTTCCTACGAACTTGTTGAGGCTATCCTGTAGCTTTAGCCATCCTGCCGTAGGAGTGGGCTCTGTGATGTTTCTGGTTGTGTGGGACCCTTTACAAAGTAGTCGGCCAAATTAGGGTGAAGGGGAGAGATTTAGGGTTGTCGGCGGGACCTTTCTGTGGCGGCTTCAAATCTTTTTCCCTTTGCGGTGTCCATTTGGGGAGGCCTCATATCCCGGGCCGTGGCGAGTATTCTGTCCTTTCACTTCGATGAGTTTGAAAGTTCCTTGTTGGCGCTTCCCAGGCCAGAGGCCGGGTAGATAGCTCATTTTTCTCATCATTTTCAAGACCGGTGGGATTTTATCCCGAGTGGCCGTCGGATCTATGTTGCACACTTGGGCCTTGGGAGGCTCGGCCGTGAAGCTTAGTTAGCATGTGACCTTCCTCGTCATGTTTGATTTCGAGAATAGGTATTCCGCCCGTATCTGTGCCTTCTAAAGTGACTAAATCTCAAGTAAATGGTCGTCGGATCCCCATTCGAGGCAATTTCACACCTTTGGTGGAGGCTTGAGGCGACCCACTTTGACTTGATGCGGCCAAGGTCTTCCCAGCGGGGCATTGAAAGTAATCGGGATGTCGATAACACGGAATTCCACGAGGTATCAATTCTACGTCCAAACCGAGAGGTCTAAAGTAGCGACTCAGGGTGCTCGGGATGTTGAGTCGTAAGCTTTGGCTGTGAGAGAAGAAGGCTTCAAGTACGTAGTCTTGATATCAAGCAAGCTCATGATCTTTGCTTTGGAAGAATGTTCATTAGGACCCATTATCAACCGGGACCCGAGGAGGCGTCGTTCATCCAGTGGGCTGTGATGAAGAGAGGCTCATTATGATCGGCCCCAAATTGAGGGAGGTCGAGATGCGTGAAAGTGATTATGTTCCCGTAGTGGATGTTTCCAATTCGTTGTACCACATCATCGGGAGTAGCATCAATAGGCACGAGTGCGAGCCGGGCTTTCTTCCGGCTTCGGCTTATGGGGATAGGACGAGGTGAGTAGAGACCGAGAGGGAAATGTTGGCTGTGTTTGCTTCAAGGTGAGCACGGGATCCTCTTTTCGGGATGGCAGGTTTGTTGTCTTAGCATAGGGGCGGCGATCTTCTTTTGGTGCTTGATACGCGGCCTTCTTATACGCCTTGGGATTTCCTTGGAAAATCTGCCCGAGATCGGGTCAACAGTTAACTTCCTCATCGATCGTCTCTTGGTGGATTTCTTCAATCTTTGCTAGGGTCGATGGGGAGCCCTTTTGGCTATTGGCCATTGGTTACGGAGTCTAGTGACGATGAAAGGTGGCATGCGGCTCCTTCTGGGCGGCCACCTTATAATTGCTTCCCAAGTCACGAGCTTTTGGGTTTGGGGTTGTGTTGTTGCCCCTTGGATGGCCCACGAGCTAGGGCGTCCTCCGATTCACTCTCGTGGCGGCCTTGCTCATTGTTATCATGCAGCAAGAGTCGCTATTGTCGGGACTCGGCGGCTTTTCGATCTCATCCCGGTATAGTGCGGCCATTCGATTCCCTTTACGTAATACTCGAGAGTTGGAGATGATTATAGCGTTACGTGTGGGAGCGCATCCGGTATCATGCCGGTTTCTAGGACTTCTACGAAAGGCGACATACATTCGGGAAGGTGACCTCTTCTTGGGTAACCACGACGAGGAGTGTTACTTTGTTAAGGGTGGATTTGATCTAACCATGGTTATTTTCTCATTTGGGAAAGAAGAAAAAGATGGGAGTTACAAATTTTCCTCTTTCGTGGCGAAACCCTTCCATTCAGCTGGATCGGACACACATAAACCCTTTCCATTCACCAGTGCTTATGGTAACGGTGTTCTGAATTCGGATATGTACGGATCCGGGCGTGCTGTCCTCATCCTCTCGGAGTATCGGGCATTGGCCACAAATGCATCTTACAAGCGACACCTCGTAGGTCTCGTATTCGTCTTAGAAGTTTCTTCGTCGTCGCTTCTTGATAACCGGCCATTGTGCACAGCTCCCGTGGGCTCATTTACGGCATGATTGTTCCAAGTTGTTTCGGATCGGGGCCTCGGTTGACTCTTCACTCTCGTCATCATCATCATCATCGTGTCATCGGAATCTTCTTCCCATACTACCGGGATTTCGGGTGAGAGGAACGCGATCAAACCCGTTGGGGAATATGGGTGCGTGCGGCCGCAAAAATTGTCATATGTTCCCATTCCGGAAGTGGCAATTGTGACTCGGCTTCTCCTCCCGAAATTGCGGGGGAAGAGTGAGAGGGGTGGCACGTATTTGACACCGGGTAGGATATAGAAGGAATCCTCCTCTTCCGATTCTTATTTGTTCTCGGGATCATATTCGGGCTCTCCCAAAGCCAATTTGCGAAGTGTACTAGCTCCAGATGCTCTTCGGCCTCTTTCTTTGATAAGCCCGATACGAGCGCCGCCGGAAGCTTTCTTGTTCGATTCTTCTCGATTGTTCTAACCATCTTGTGTAAATGGTTCTCTCATGTTACGAGCGGAACGGCCCCAGTTCTTCGGTATCGGCCTTCCCTTTATCAGAAATAGCGGGCCTCGTATTCTTGCAAGGAGTCTCGACATGAGACCAAGATGGAGTTGATTCGTTCGATATCCTCGAGGCGAGGGAATCAGTCGGGATCCTCGACGAGGTTGGCCACGGGTATTTGGGGACCTTCATCGGCATCTTCTGGGCGTGTGAAGATTCTCCGCATTCAATCATATTCACACGATTATGGTTCCTTGGCGGCGGATTTTTGGCTGTGTTAGGCCCTCGGGGCCTTCCAACTTTCCTTGCTCTATTAGCCTGGATTGCCTTTTTCGAGTGAAGCGGTGTCGGTCGGATGTCAGTGAGCTTGATGAAAGGCACAATACTTTGTAGTATCCACGGGAGCATTCGGATTTACAGGTTGGAAATTCTCCAAAGGCCGCGGCAAGCCTTCTTTCACCAGTCCCTAAAGATGTCATTCGGGGCATTCCAAAGTTTTCGAGATTTATGACCGCGGTGCAGGCTCAGGTTTCTGGGAGCAAAAGGAGTCGTGTTATTACATTCTGTCCCGCATAGTTAATCATCTCTTTGCCTTTAGCGGGGCGAGGCGGTGTTTGCGGGAGGAGCCCGATATACGTGGCGGAGTGCGGCGGCGGTTGCGGTGTAGGCCTTTTCAAACTTAGGCTGCGAGTTAACCATGGCCCGTAAGTACGAGTATGGGAAGTGGCGAGGGAGGCTCTCGAATGTGGTTTCAAGCATGGCGGAAGATGTCCAGTTGTTCCTCTTCGGAAGGAGGGATGGCCATTTCACGAGTTTCGAGATTCCACCGCTTGTAGAAGTCCCCAACATTCTCATCGGGACGGCTGCTGTTGTTTGTAGGTCAACCCTATTTGTTTCCCATTCCAAGTTGGCCTTATATTTTTACGTGAAGGCATTGGTAATCTGGTCCCATGTAGCCACGGCTTCGGGTTTCAAACGGAAGAACCACTTTAAGGCACTTTGGACTTGAGGATAGGCGAAATAGTCGGCCAGCTGGCGATTGGTACATCCTTTGGCTTTCATCGCCAAGGTATACGTGTCCAAATGGGTTTTCGGACATGCGGTCCCATCAAAGAGATCCAGATTTGGCATCACGAATTTGTGGGGCGGAGGAACAATGGAGTCAGTGCAGTAGGCGGAAGGCGGGCTTCTTGGCGATCGGTTCGGCGATCTGCGCTTTCATTTCCTTGTGTTGTTCCATGAACCGGGCCGGATGAGGGTCTTGTGGCGGAACCATGGCATTCAAGCTAGTGGTGAGCTAGAGAGGAGCTACCGGAGCGGGCGGGTGGAGGGAATGGCCGATCGGGGACGTAGGTGAAAACCCTGTCTGAGGGTGAGTTACCACAGGGAGCATGAGTAGGAGCTGAGCAAAAGGGTAGAACCTTGCGGCTTCTTTGTTGATTTTCAAGCGGCAAAGTAGGTGGGGGCAGCCCGATGTGGCCGGATAACTTGGATTTCAGTGGGGCCCGTAAGTAGGCTTGAGTGCGAGTTCTTGTCCGGATTGTTGAATTGCATGGCTGCTTGTGGTGAAGGTGTGTAACCGAGAAGTGCTGCGGTCTGGTGATTCGGATGACAAGGATGGAGGCAGTAACCCATAGAAGTCTCAGTGAGGAATGGATTTGTGTGAGGAGCTTGGTGAACTAGTGCTGTTACGAGGAGGGGCTCCGGCGTGGCCCGAGAACCAAGTTGTGGCGGCATTCGGCTGTGGCTATTCTTTGTGAAGGTCGGATTGATCGGTTCCGAGCGAGGCGGGATCCCAGATTAGGCTGTGGCATTCGAGATAGCCCCAAACCATGAGAAGACATTCCGTGCTTGATTTTGCCCCAGCGATTTGTGCCGTCGAGCTGCGTGGATCCGGTGGTGCGTGGTTGGGGAGGCTGGTGACCGAAAATCGAGGAGCATGGGTTACGGTAGTGGCACCATAGGAGGTGGGTGGCGGCATCTGGTGTAATCGGGCGGCGAGAGTGGGGTTGGCATCCTCGTCTTCTTCCACGGTGAAGGTGCCATCGGGATTGAGTGGCGGCCGAGACCGTGACTCTTAATAGCCTCCATAAATTTGTTTAGTTGTGCTTCTGTCGTAACCTCATACGTTACGCTGGCGGATTCCCTTTGTTGCTCTGTGCGAGGGTCCGGGAGGCGGAGTGATGTTATCCCCATCATTACCGGGCGATGCGAGACATTACGAAACCGGAGTCGGAACAAATGGTGAAGGCGACGATGCGCTTGACTCTTCCCAGCGATCAAACGGTGACCGGTGCCGAAACCAAGCTTTGTGCGGAGGCTGCGGGGAAAGGACATGAAGGTTCGGATGTGCAGGAATGGAAGGAGGGTAGGTGTTTGGGCTTTTGGCTCATGCAACATGCGATTATTTGTTCACGTTTACTTAAAACATGTTTTATTAACCTAATCGGTTGGAAAAGATTGCTCTTCTTTTTCGCAAACTACTCGATTCTGGATCGGTGGGCCCCGTCACTACGTCTATAAGCCCCTCGTATTCCACCTGTATTTCGACCTCCCGGGGTGGACGGCCCGGGCGAGGGTCCTATAGGGCAAGCGGGTCCCACCGACCGAAAGAAAAACGATCCTAAAAGTCTGGCGGGTAATCGAGTCTTAACGAGCATTCGATGTAAATTACGGACAAAGGCGACGTCGAAAGTCAAGATCATGTCAGGGGCTCGACAAAAAGTCGGCATGATTTGGACCGATAAGCGTCCACGATTGATCTTGACTTGTCGTCGGTTAAGCCGTAATTAGGCATGGAATAGTCATTAATCCTTGATGACTCGGTGTCAATCTTTGGGAGTCGGTGTATAATTTGTGCCGGTCGAGCCGAAGTCAAGGCGCCGGTCAATATCTTGGTCAAAGTCTGCGGCGGAAAACCGGCGGAACTTCGGCGATTAGGGACCGAAAGATATTGAGTCGGTATGCCGACAAAGGCTTGAAAGGAAAGGTCTATACACGGACGGGGCATGACACGGACCGGACTAAAAACCAACCGGGTCTCGGACAAAGTGTGTCACGGACAAGTGCCTGGTCGACACGAGGCTCCATGGGATGTTTGGATAGTCCTGTGCTCATCAGGAGGCGTAATAAGACCAAACGGACCGCGACAAGGATTTCCCGGAGTTAAGGGCGTGAGTGTGCGGTGTACGGTCACGTGCGCGTAGTGTGCAAACGATCTATATTCTTTTACGAGTAAAATAGAGATTTTTATGTGTCTTAAAAAATATGATGCATGATTTTTTTTTGGAAATTTTCTTTTTCTTTTTTGAAAATCCTTTTTTTTTTTTTTTTATGAGCACATAAGCACGTAAGCACGGAAATTCCGACGGTTAGGGACATTATTCCGACAGTCAAAATTTTGACTTTCTCGAGGCGGCCAAAACAACATGAAAGCTGTGCAAAAATCAACACACGCACCAAAATGATTTTCAAAGCGGGACGGAAGCTTGACCCTCAAAAGCTTTTTTTTTTTTTTTGAAAACGGTGATACCGGTACGTGGGATTGTTAGACCACAATTTATCCCCGACTCGTGTTAGGAGGCGATAACGGGAAATTTAGTGGTTTCCACCAATATACCAAATACCATTTTTTTTAAAAAGCTTAGTCCCCAGTAGTCGCCACTTTGTGATGAATGTTGCCATTCGCGGGAAAATTTTCCCATTTTGCGTTTCTTTGAAAAACCAAATAAAACCGGAAACGGAGTCGCCACGCCATTTTAATTTTGAGGGCCAAAACTTTGAAAAAGCCCGAGATCAGAGATTTAGGTTCGGAGGTCATGTTACGCGTCGGGAAGGACGTTAGTGTGCACCCGACGCGCCTCGTAAACGAGTCTTCCAAGCTGAAAATCATTTGTGTGTGTGTGTGTGTGTGTGTTTTGGCCAAAATAAGTTGAAACTCAGAAAAGTAAAAATTGGGATATCTTTTTAAGACTTTAAACTGATCCCATGATTTTTTGGAAGATTTTTGGATTGAGATTTGGTACTCAAAAGACCTTTTGAAGTTGAGAGCCATTTCTGCCAGAATGAAAAAGGCAGTGGACCTTTGATTTTGAAAGGGATTCAAGGGTCTTAAAACTTCATAATCTGGATAAACTCAGAGAATGAAAGTTGTTCTAGACACCTTAAATAAAGTTTGTGCGAAGGAATTTTCCATTTTGGAGAAGATTTGAGGGGTCAAAACCTTCTGGAAACCTCAGATATGAGATCTGGATTCCCAGAAGCTGATGAACTAGCCTCTGAAAGAAAATTTGAAAAGAGGAGTTTTACTCACCCAAAAAATAAGGTAAAAATATGTGTGGAAATATCTGGATGTTGGCTACAAAAAGTATTTTGTAGTCAACACCAAATTCCAAGTTCATCTGTGTCCAAAAATTAAGACCATGGACTGAGGTCTGGGAAAATTGCTACTGGACAGCAACTTCCCAAGAAAGAAAATATGATTTTAAGGGGGGTTTTGCATCCATGCTTGTCCCCATTTCCCTAGGTTTTGGTTAGTGATCACTAGACATTTTAGTGGTGAATCAACTATACCAAACCATCCTTGGGGTACATTAGGACTAAGCATTTCATTTGCTTGGGAAGGGGAATTTTATCCTTTGAAATCAAGATTTTATGCTTGAAAATGGTTTTTTAGGGTTTTGAAAATGAGTTTTCTTTGCAAGAAAGTAAGAAAGCTTAAAAATAATGTTGATCTTTGTAGAAGATCGTCCATGGAGATGGTCTTCCATGGTGATCTTCTTAGATCTAAAGCAAGAAGATGAAGGAACTACATTTTGTAGTTTGAAGATGCATGCATGGATGAGATTTAGGGTTAGGAAGAGGAGGGTTTACCAATCTTCCTTGTGTTCTTGAGTGTTTGGCTTGAGTGTATGAGTGTTTAGGGCTTTAATAAGAGAGTGAGTGGATGAGTATGAGTTGGGAAAGATTGGAGAGAAAATGGTGACAATTCTTGAAGAATTCTCACTGTTTTCTCTCTATATTTCGCCAGAGGTTCGGTGCAAAATGTGTTCTTCCTCCTTATTTTTGTGACTGGAGGGCTCAATTTATAGCCCTCCTGAAGATGAAAAGATGTCCGCGCGGATGGATCCGCCGGCGTGCCTTTGTTCATTAAATGCAGCTCCAGCTTTGGACAAGAAGAATATTTCTTTTCAAAATTCAAATTAACAGCCAGTTTTTTGTGTTTCCAGCCATTGCCATTTTTGGTTTTCTTCTTTTGTTTTTCTTTTTAAGATTCTTTCTAAGGTTTAGCCTTAAATAACAATGCCCATTTTACCCTCACTTTGTTAGAAAAGTTAGGATTGTTAGGAATTGTTAGAAATGTTATAACTTTCGTTAATTTTCTAACGAAAATTCTAACAAGCTCAAATTGGAGCACTTACAATCGCGCACCAGGTAAGTTCCCAGGAAGATAGGTGAGCCAAAAGGACTACTTAAGTGCCAAATCTCTCCTTCGACAGAACTCTCCTAGACATGCACAATCAGAAATCAGCTCTGATTTGCAACATAATCAATACTTTGTATAAACAATCAGTTTCCTTTTAAATTTTGTGTAAAATGACTTGTTTCTCATAATCAATCAGAAAACCAAAATTTTTATGTTTCAATCTAAACATTCAGGAAATTACAATATAATGTTTCAACTAAACATCTAAGAAAATTCTTAACACGTAAGAACACATAATTCATGCATCACAACAATTAATAAAATCATATTTTAATTAACTAAGCATGCATAACCAATGAATTAATCTAGCATAGCCCTAAAAACTTAATTTCCAGAAATTTATAGCATCCAGATTAAGACATAAACATATCAGAAAGTAAATATATTCACAGATTAGCATGATTATTTACCAAACTGATTCTGCCCAGATTGGGTAAGTTTTGTCGCGTGACATGAGCAAGCTTTGTCGCGTGACACAAGCATGTTCTGTCGCGTGACACAGGCATCCTTTGTCGCATGACAAAAGGTTACTAGATTTGCAGAATTCCAGTTTCAATCAATTCTTAATCACAGAGCAATTAAATCATATAAACAACTTTTAACATATTTAATTCAATATGAATAGAACATGATTTAGGCATATTGTTTCAAAAACAATCAAACTATCGCATACAAAACATGCAAAAACCATATAAACAATTTATATCAATTTTTCTTAGCATGTTAATTCAAACTTAACCCTACGAACGGGGCTCTGATACCACTGTTGGGTTTTATGGGTCCATGCGCAGCGCAATTAAGCATCTAATAACACAAAACTCAAGAACCCTTGGATCCGTTCTATATAATTAACTTGAATACCTATGAGATAGAAATAACCAACCTTGATCGCTTTCCGTTCTTGAGCTATCGAACGATTTGTTAATGTGATTTTGAATCACAAACTTCGAATTCCAGGCCTTGATCGTCGTATGAGCGAAGACCCTCTAATAGTATCCACACCTTCGAATGAACCAAGAACGATTTCTTGATGATTGCTAGATCATAAACCTTGAAGAATATTGAGAGTATTTGTTGTTATTTTCTTTTCAGAAATTCGGCTAAATTATTAGGGTTGACAGACAGTTATATTTATACTACTTTAGCATTAATATTTGTTTCCTAATCAAATTAGGAAACTAGTCTGTAAACGCCTCTGTGGCTTAAAGTGTCGCACGACCAGACGAGTCTCATGGACAGGATCTGCGCGCGATGTCTTAAGCCACATCAGGATTCTCTCAATTTTCTTCTTCTGGTTTAATCAATACATTCTAGTTGTGTGTGACCTAATAGGATTATATTATGTTGGCAATGAGCTCGATCATATCGATCCTCATAAGACATAAGCGGACTCTAGCAAGCCATTATGTCTACCCAAATAATATAACGTAAGAGTTCACGTTTCCAATGGTACACTTTCATTTCTCCCTTTGTCTCACGATGTTATATTGAACACAAGTCATGGTCCTCATCAACTTGTGTTTGTTCAATGCTTTCTCGATCTTTGAGTATAATGATAATCCAATCGCATTGGGGTATGACTATACACTTTCATCATTATCACTCATCGAGGGGCCCAAGCAAAACATCTCTCTTTCGAGGGACAAATTCCATCTTGACTTATCATCCTTCCCATCATGAATTCGATCATGCCAAAGATAGCCTTTATAGATATCGTGTTAAGATATCATTTGACTAAAATCAAACATGACTTTCATCATATGTAAGGTCATGATAATCTCAAGTCTAGGGACTAAATGAAGTAACCATATGAGATTTAATTATGACATTTGACCATGACATAAATCTCAAATGGGTCAAGTCCAGTCACTTGTTCTCTAATAAGTACCCATAAATTTAATGTGTATCTCTATGCATATAATCATCATATGATTATCCATTAACATTTATACTATTTATTCACTTAATAATTAGGAACGGAGATTATTACAAATAAATATGCAAATCATATAATAATCAAATAATAAACTTTTCATATAATAATAAATAATGTCAACACATAAGTCTATCAACTATAGGATTAGGGCATAACACTAACACCAAGTTCCAAAGCGCATCCTAGTACCCTTACACCTACCATGGACTAGCTTCTTTACCCGCACTCGTCTGTAATGCGGGAACCCTTACATATTTGACACCACCCCCGGGTAGACATGGGCAAACCGAAACCGGAACCGGGCGGAACCGGAGAACCGAACCGGAACCGGAACCGGCAGAACCGGAACCGGCGAGAACCGGAACCGGCTAGAACCGGAACCGGCCGGTTCCCGGTTCAATCTCGGTTCCTATTTTTAAAAAACCGTGAACCGCCGGTTTTGGAACCGGAACCGGAGAACCGGAACCGGGGAACCGGCGGTTCGGAACCGTGGAACCGGCGGTTCTTTGCAGAAAATTCAAAAAATTTCAAAATTTGCCCCTTTTTTTTTCACCTTTTCAGTCAAATTTGCCCCTTTTTTTGACTTTTTAGACAATTTTCAGTAATTAAAAATAAATAAAAAAACAAAACAATCCTTACCTTTCACCTATAAATACAAATTCACCTCATTACATTTTATTTTCACAAAACTCTCTTAACTCTCTCTTAATCTTTACTCTCTCTTAACTCTCTCTTAAGTTCTTAACTCTCAAGTCTCAAGATCAAAGCCTCAAATCACTCACCAACATTCATATTCCATAATCCATAATTCCATCCTCATTTTCCATATTTTCATTCATTTTCATAGTCTTCACTATTCACTCATCACTCATCATACACACCAAATCACCAATACACCATCATCATGTCTTCTTTCCTTAGAAACTTAACAAAAAAAACGGGTAGCAAGAGCAAAAACAACCAACCTTCTTCATCTTCTCGACTACCACCACCACCACCACCACCACCACAAATTCCAAATGATATTCCCTTTTATGATGGGGGAATGTCGGGGAGAAATCAATGGGAAAATTTAGAAGATGAGGAGGAGGTTCAAGTTGGAGACCAACAATTTCCAATACCGCCTTTCATGTCACAACAACCACAATTTGTAGGAACTCCAAGTACTGAAGAAAGTGATGCACATAACCTACCACCAATTGCACCAAGAGGAAGGGGTCGCGGTCTTCGTGGAGGCGGTCGACAAGGTCAACTGCCTTCTCCTAAAATTCGTGAACCGAAGTCCTCAATTTTTATTCGTCACTTTAGGAAGGAGCTCGGATTGGACAAACATGATGAGGAGGTTTGGAAAGTGATATGTAACTATTGTGAAAATGTTTATACTTGGAGGGATGGCAATGGATACGGCACTTATACCAAGCATGTTCGAGTTCATCATCCTACCTAATTTGGCATAGATCCAACTCAAACACAACTCCAAGGAGTTTCGACTTCTTCGATGGGCGCTGTAGGTACGTCTTCTTCTTCCACTACATTTCATTATAGTGAACAAAACCATAGAAGAGGTATGGCAAAATTTGTTTGTGTTAAATGTCTTTCCTTTAGTTTTGCCGATGATGAATTCTATGAAGATTTTGCTAAACTCTCTCTTAACCCCGCTGCAAAAAGAATACCACGTAGAACTCTCACACGTGATATTGCAAAAATAGTCGGGGAATATAAATATGGTTTAATACAAATATTTGCTAATTTATCTTAACAAGTTTCTATTTGTTCAGATATATGGAGTGATAACCGTTGTGAACATTTTTATATGGGAGTAACTTGTCATTGGATTGACAATTCTTGGACCATTCAAAAGAGATTGATTGCATATAGAGATTTTGATGATGAGCATACCGCACACAATATTGCACTTAAACTACAAAGTATTTTACAAGAATATAATTTAGTTACTAAAATTTTTTCAATGTCTTTTGATAATGCTAGCTCTAATACTGCAAGTTTACCGGAACTAATTGGTATTTGTAAACCGGTATTAGGTGGAAAATTTTTTCATATTAGATGTTTTTGTCATATTTTAAATTTATGTGTGCAAGATGGTCTATCTGCTTTACAAGATTCAATTATTCCTATTAAACGAGGTATACAGTTTATTATGAGAAAAAGTTCCAATCAAAGAAAATGGAGAGACTATTGCAAGGCAAATGATATCCGTCCCAAAAAATTTCCAATGGATGTTACAACTAGGTGGAATTCTACCTATAAACTTTTAGCGGATTCTTTTCTTTATAAGGAACAAATTTGCTTGTTTTTGTCTTCCGTTGGTTACAAATACACCCTATTTCCTCATCAATGGAATGCTTGTGGAAGCATGATCAAATTGTTGAAAAATTTCAAGGATGCCACGGTCATGTTATCCGGTACGTATTATCCTACTTCTAACTTAGTTGTTGATCATAGTACTATTATTTCGGGTACATTTTGTGAATTTAAAGATGATCCCATAATTGGTCCAAATTGTTAGCATGAAGGAAAAATGGTTGAAATATTTTGAGACAATTCCAAGTATTTTTTTAATTGCAAAAATTTTAGATCCAAGGGTTAGAATGGATGGTTTGGAACAACTTCTTACATATTACTATCAAAATTTGTTTGATGCAAATGATCCCCGTTTTCCAAATATTGATCAAATATTGTCCGATGCGAAAAATGAATTTTTAAATGTTTTTAAAGAGTACAACTCAATTTATGGTGGTGCTAGTACAAGTGAGGCTCCTCCTCGTCAAACTAGCGAAACGGACAACTCTTTTTTGACTTCTTTTTATGGAAATAGAAAGCGCTCTAGAGGAAGCGGTTCTAATGCGGAATTTGAAAAATATTTGAACACGGAATTTGAATATGATAATGAGGTTGAATTTTGCATTTTACATTGGTGGGCCAAGAGGGCGAGTTCTTATCCTATTGTTTCTAGGATAGCAAGAGAAATATTTGCTTCTCCCGCATCAACGGTTTCGGTTGAGCACGCTTTTAGCATTGGTGGAAATATTGCGGATCCGCAACGTGCAAATTTAACTGTTGAAAATTTAGAAAATCAAAATTTGTTGAATGATTGGGTCAAAGCGGAGAAAAGAGATCAAGAGCCAAAGTTTTCCTCATCCGATGAAGATTTCTTTGATTCAACATCGGGAAGTGACGAGAACAATGACACAATCCCAATGACCCAAATGTAAGTTGATGTAATTTATATAGTTTAATTTGTATAATTTAATTTGTTGCTTTGTTTTATTTTATATATTAGATTTTTTTTGTTTAGATTAGATTGTTATAATTTAGATAAATATTGTAAAATACTAAGAACGAGGTTAAGTCTCCTTATGTCCTCCCTTACTTATAAAAGGGCAAGGTTGGTTGTCCCCCTCATTGTAATATTTTAACAATTATTAATAAAATTTAAGGGTACCGTCCCTTTTTCTTTTATAAAATATGTTAAAATAATTTGTTTATTATTCATCTTCATCCAAATTTGTTAGAATCTTAACAGTTTTGATGGCTTAAAAGAGAAGAAAAGGAAAAGGAAGTGACCAAAGTGCACTGACCAAACTTTGGGGTTCTTTGGAAATTGGATGTGGGCGGTCGCCCACCTCTCTCAAGGGCGGTCGCCCATGTGTGCGAGAGAGTTTGACATTGCTTGAATTTGGATATGGGCGGTCGCCCACCTCTGCTTGGGCGGTCGCCCACCTTGACATTTTCAAAAAAAAAAAAAAAGCCAAAAAAAGGAACCGGGAAACCGTGGAACCGGAACCGGAACCGGCATCAAGGAACCGGAACCGGGAACCGGATTTAGGCGGTTCCGTCTCGGTTCCCCCCTTCCCCGGAACCGGAACCGGCGGTTCGGAACCGGAACCGGAACCGGGAACCGGATGCCCATGCCTACCCCCGGGCAAAGAGATGGCGCGTCGCTTCCGGGCGACGACCTAGCAACCTTTGCATACTTATCACTACACCCAGGTCTTTGAAGTGTAGCGCGTCGCTGCTGAGGAAACGCCCCAATGATATTCATATTCCGATTCATGTCATGATAATGTGACAAATTTTTTACGCTGGCTGTCACAAGCCTACCGCAACCCTCACCCTTTATCCTGACTTGGAACAGGCAAGGATAAATTCTTGGTGGTTTCATGTGTTACAATCAAAATGAAACAAAAAACATATATTTGATAGCTAAAGTGATAGGTGATCCCCCTAATCAAAATGACTAAATACATGTATTAAAGTAAGAACAAGTGAAAATTATAAGATGAATCTTTCGCACAAAATTCTAAAACAAAGCCAAACTGCAACACAATACTACAATTAGGCTAAATAGTTAGTCATATTAAAAAATTAAGAGTTACCCGATCATGAGCAATAATAAAAGCAAGAGCACCAACATTTGTATTTTAGCCATTACTAAATACTATTATATATGGAATACAATTTTTATTTACTCAGATCTATATCAAAATTCAGAATATCTATAGTTAGATCCGAAGTTAAATGAAATAGACATTTTATAATGATGTAAAAATAAAATACATCATAAATTAATATCTGATTGATTGTTATTTGCATGATTCATAAATATAAATACAAAAAAATCAAAATATCTATATAATAACAAGCTATAATAAATATATATAAGAAAATTCAACCATTGAAATTACCCGGATCGCGCGCGGGCTGCGACGAGGCGGTTGTCTTTCGCGGATGTTTGGGACCTCGCTTTCGGGAAGGAGAGGAGTCGCCACGCGATTTTGTATTTTGAGCCCAAACGTTGAAAAATGGCTTATGAAAAAAGTATCCTTTTTATTGGTAGCAAAAACTTGAAAAAAGCTTTGAAAAGGGTGTCGTTTTTATTGGTAGCAAAAACATGACAAAAGACTTTGTTAGTACCAGAGATTGTTAGGTTCGGAGGTCACGTTACGTTTTGGGAAGAGTATTTTGAGATCACCCGAAACGCCTCGTATGACGAGTCTTTCTACCTTTCTCGAAATTTTGTGTGTGTGTGTGTATGTGTTTGCATTTTGAAAATGGGGGCTTGAATGACAAGCTTAATCTTGGTTTGAATGTCAAATGTTGATTTTATGATTCTTTTGGAAAAAGCGAGCGTTTGAATGACAAACGTCGGTTTTGAAGTTTTTTAGGAAAAGAGGTGCGAGTGACGTGTTTTGAATCTTTAACTTAAGTGTCAAATGTTGACTTTTAAGAAAAGAGTGTTTGAATGTCAAACGTCGGGTTTTGAGTTTTAAAGATGATCGTTTAGATGCCAAACGTCACTTTGCGCGTTTTGAAAGAGAGTTCGAATGACGAACTCCGGTTTTGAACCGGGCATTACATTGTTAGCGATTTTATGGGAAAAAGCATTAAATGATATGCTATCAACGAATCATTTTGTGACTCGAACTTTTGATATGTAAATACTATCACGAGCCAAATGGCTCGGACTTGTAAATGACAGTATTTAAAGTGCGGTATCGACGGAATCGAGCGATCCGGATTTTGAAGGTGCGATCAACGAACCAAACGGCTCGAACTTGTAAAGTTGCGTTATTTAAATGGCATTCAACGGATCAAAAGATCTGGACCGTTAAATGACTATCACGAACCGAATGGTTCGGACTATGAAATTGCGTAATGTAAATGACATTCAACGGATCAAACGATCCGGACCGTTTCGATCTAAAGTCATTAAAATTTAGACGTCACCGTTGACGGGTTTCGATACGTTTTAGTCCAAGATCCTCTTCTCTCCCGTAAGAGAATGGCTGTGTATGAGTCAATGCTCTGGCGTTCATGTGCGGACCGCAGGTTCCGTTGTGAACTTCGTTCATTAGCTCGCTGGCTTTTTCTTTATTTACACACCGAAGGAGTGGTCCTTGGTGGCATTTCTTGTACAACATACCCCCCAGAATGGCAACCCGGTAATCGCCACGAAATCAGTGGGAGTCACGGTCGCCTTCACTGGAATTGAAGCCTAGTCCGGCCAGACTGTTTTTCAAGTTGACTTGGTCAACTCTGCAGTCAGCTGCCTCAAATTTAGGAACATTTCCAAACCACATCCTGTTCAAGCCTTGGTGCTAAAGGAAAAGGCTCATACGCAGACCAATCCCCTCGAAAAGTGGGAGCCTACCTGGATAGGCCCATTCGTGGTACAAAGAATCTTCTCCGGAGGAGCCATGAAGTTAGCAGATTTGGACGGGAACCCTTTCGTTAACCCCGTGAACGGAAGCAAGCTCCACATATACTTCATTTGGCTACATCAAATGAATGGCGTGGCATCCACCCTTCACCAATATATCAAGTTCATGCAAGACAACGAGCTAACAACAGTCTATGGCGACAACGTCACCACCGAGGGGACCAGCACCAACGGCATTCCAGTGTTAGAAATCAAGCATGATAATGATATGGCATTAACTGGATTCACCTTGGAGACCTCCAAGATCCAAATATGCAGTGTGGACCTTCCACTGTTTCAGGACAAAATCCCTCCCGCCATGAAGATGATGAAACTCATGAACTTCATCCCAAGATTGGGGCTCGGCAAAAGGTTACAAGGCCAACACCAAGTCATCGGTCTGGCTGAGCTTTACCATGATTTGGATAGGTTCTCGCGGGGAGAGGAGAATACTATGGGCTGTTTTGTGTTTGCCTTGGATGTAAGTTCCCTTCTTTTTCTCTTCCTTGTCTCATTTGTACTCGTATATATCTGCTTTGTAGCTGACATAACTTTTCATGTGTTTGACAGGTTTTGTACTTGAAAGGGCCTTTGAGGCGAACCCTTGTATTTTGAATATTTATTTAGTGATTACCTTCCTTTATTTTTGGCAAATAAGCAAGTAGGTTGATCAAAAATAAGTAATAATGAGACATGCATAAAATTTGAACTGGTCAAAATTTATAGAATACTATGGGTTGTTTTGTGTTTGCCTTGGATGGAAGTTCCCTTCTTTTTCTCTTCCTTGTCTCATTTGTACTCGTATGTATCTGCTTTGTAGCTGACATAACTTTCCATGTATTTGACAGGTGGATGCCGTGAGAGGGTTCGCATGGGGAGAGGCTGGTCTGGCTGAGCTTTACCATGCTTTGGATAGGTTCTCACGGGGAGAGGAGAATACTATGGGCTGTCAGCATTCTTCTTCATTAGTTTGAACATTGGCTCGCAGAGAGATGTCAACTGGTTGATAAAGTGGCTGATGTACTGAAGTCTTCCTCCTTCTTCCCCTTCCCTTTTACGCGTCAAACGCGAAGGAAAGAAGTGCAGTATACCGTAAAGAGATTAAAGAGAATGGTCGCTTGAACCAAGAACTCTCTAACCTCCCTTGGAGGGTCAGCAACGCACACTTACATCCAAGGCAAGCACAAAATAGCTCATAGTATTCTCCTCTCCCCGCGAGAACCTATCCAAAGCATGGTAAAGCTCGGCCAGACCAGCCTCTCCCCATGCGAACCCTCTCAGGGCATCAAGTAAGTTTAATTTGGGACGGAGTAATTTTTTGAAATGTTCGAAATGTTTGAAAGTTCCGACCGAGCTTTACCATGCTTTGGATAGGTTCTCGCGGGGAGAGGAGAATACTATGAGGTCTCATGCTAGCTTTTCCATCCTTTCTGTAGTCTCTGTGCTGACTTTTCCTGCTTCTTTCTCATCTTCATCAGTTCACTCAGAGGGTTTGAGATCGGGTTTAGGGAAATGTGGGTGCAGGCCCAACTTGTCTTCCATTTCTATCTGGCTTGCCCTTGGTCCGGTGAAAGTTACCCAGTTTTTCAGTGGCATTGCTGGATGCTTGATGAGGGTTCGGGGGTCGAGATGTTTTGAAAGTTTCGATTTCGATGGAGTTTTCGAAATGTTTTGAAAGTTCCGATTGGCGGGATTTATCAGCGCAGTAGCCACGGTGGCTTCGACGCAGAGGGCGAGGGTCTTGCATGTCGCTCTGAGTGAGTACTGGTGGGACACGACCCACATGTTCACCCATACGGAGGATGATCTGTGTCAATGCTCTGGTGTTCATGTGCGGACCGCAGGTTCCGTTGACCCTATTTTTTAGTGGCATTGCTGGATGCTTGATGAGGGTTCGGGGGTCGAGAGGCTTGGCTTCTGATGTACCAATCATGGCGATCATGCTGTTTTCGAAGCCCAGGTCAATCAGGTTTGGCACCTCCATGACTTATTCAAAAAGACTCTGTAGAGCGGAGCCCATGGCGATCATGTTGTTTTCGAAGCTGTACTTTTACGTGTGATAACGTGTGTTGAGTACACTTTGACGTTGGAATGCACGGGGCAGTCTCGGGACGTCTTGTTGGCTTGAGAATGGGGAGTTTAACGGGTTTCGGTTAGCCTGGAGCAGGCCAGTTAACGGATTCCGGTTAACTTTTAACGGATTTTGATGATCCGGATTTGG
Organism: Adenophora triphylla var. japonica; assembly: GCA_022495995.1. Classification (NCBI taxonomy): domain Eukaryota; kingdom Viridiplantae; phylum Streptophyta; class Magnoliopsida; order Asterales; family Campanulaceae; genus Adenophora; species Adenophora triphylla. Next base: position 647,113 of record JAFEMH010000699.1, read on the forward strand.
GTACTTACAACCATGCATAGTCAGAGATCTGAGTTTATATTAAACGAATAATAGAATATATATATATATATATATATATATATATATATATATATATATATATATATATGTATATATATCAAAAAAATTAACAGATATGATGCTATTGACATAATATACATGGATACACATAAACAAAAACAAAATCTTCAAATCAGAGATTGTTATTGTCCAATATATCATGTAAATGCGAATTATTTGGCATAAAAATGGAACAAATTATAAGATAGGTTAAAAATTATCAAAAACAAGAATATCGAATTTAATGGACTGTCCGAAGCCATTGAGTTTGGATGTTAAGCCGATCCACTGATTCCATTGCGAGTAATTATTCTTAAAAATCATCAAAATGTGAATTGAATGACGAAATGCGGAGAGAGTAAAGTAGCATCAAAGGGCTTGAAATTGAATGAATTTGGTCATTTAATGCAGCTGAATTATGGTTTTCGGGTAGAGAGAGAGAGAGAGAGAGCGGCGTTGAGTTAAGAGAACAGAGGGAGCGGCGAAAAATATGTACCATTAGGGTTAGATTTATAAGAACTATTTATATGCCAACTGATTTTTTAATCCATTATCTGATTGCTTTTATAAGCGGGCTTGGACCTTACAACGGGCCATTTGGGCCCAAATTATTTGTGGGACTTTAACTTTTATTTTATATGTTTGTTGTTTTTATTAATTAATGGCCAATTAGATAGAATATTTTTTTTCTAAAAAATACTCCTTCCATCTTTAAATGAGTGTCAAAAAGATTTCTCTAACATTTGCTCTTAATTGATCAAAAACAAATTTGAAAAAAAAAATGACATTCATTTAGGGAAGGAGGGAATAATTAATTCATTTAATATGAAACATTTTTTCAAAATGATATATAATATTACATTTTGTACTATATATGTTTTAGGGTTATATGTTTCTATTTAGATGGCCATAATGGGATAAAATGGTTAATTTTTTTTTACAAATATACTATTAAGGGCTTGATGTTTATAATGTGAACAATTTGGCTAAAATATATGTGGTCTTTATAATGGGACAGGTTGGGCTGAAATATATTATTGATGAATAACGTTTATTTACAAAAATTACAATAATATCTATAGTTATTGTAACTTTTTTTATTTGGTTCATGCGATTTGTTAAAGTTTTTTGATCGTGCGTTTAACGCACGGATGTTGTACTAGTTTTCAAACTTCTTAAGTGGATTGTTCAGAGCAGCGAAAGAACTTTCCAAGTATATGTGATGCTTTCGAACATATACATTTATAGTCAATTTTATGTTTTTGCAGTTTGTTGATATATAGCATTCGTTCAATAGAAAGTTTCATCACCCTGGATATCACTTAGAATTGATGTGAAATTTGGAGAGGAAAGCGACACAGTACATCATGCTTGGAGAGGTGCATATACATATTTGTATAAATGTATCATGAATATGTTCTAGGATTGAATAAGGTAGCTTGCAATGTAATTCAGATTGAAAAGTTTCATCGCTTAAAACACACTTGCACACATGGCTCATGCTCCTCCCATCTCATTATAAATATCGTGCTTTTCATTTTGGTTTGTCCCAAAAGAAATGTCCCGTTTCTAAATTTGGAAATAGTCTATCATCAATTTTTTCATTGTACAAGCAAGTAAAGCACATTTCATAAAAACGTTGGCAAGTCAAATGCGACATTTGTTTTGGGACAGAGCGAGTATAAATTTCACTCTGTTAATTACCTTTCTCTCTATTGTTTGGGCATTGCAGAGTTTTCTCAACAACATTTTGATGTTTTTAAACTTTCTGAGATATAGTGTTCAAAAAGAACTTTATGAGGTATAACATCAATTGCTTTGTAGGATCCTTCAATTGATTTCCTATTACTTCTTTCTTGATCCATCTGTTTCTTATTTATCCATCAATTTCATTTTGATCCTTGATGCTTCTGCTACTTTATTTTTTATTTCATATATGAATTTATTATTTTACACTAGGAAATGGTTTGATTATCTAGAGGTGTATCTACCTAAGCAACTATCAGAGATGGGCAATGATGATTTTGTTTTAATAATTTAAATAGGGTGTTGTTTTCGCAAAAGATATTCAACTCTCCTCTTCCAACTGTCCCTAAACTTAACTGCCCCACTCTCTCTCTCTCTCTCTCTCTCTCTCTCTCTCTCTCTCTCTCTCTCTCTCTCTCTCTCTCATCTCCTTGATCTAATTTTTGTTTCCTTTTTTATTTGAAACAGAATTATACTCAATCTCGGGCTGCAATGGGGTGGTGAGACTACCGCTGCGACGTCTCTGCTGTTCAGGCGAACGCTACTTCACCAAACTCATTGAGAAAGGGATAGCAGCTTCGGGCTTCCTAAACGGTTACCTCAACTCCTTCCCTTTCCATTTGCAAGTTTTTCCTTGGTTAACTCTCCCGATAATATTCAAATTGTGGGGTGGATAGTTCTGTAAATATTTTTTAAGGAGATCAACAATGGAGACTAGACTACTCCTGGCGATTGTACTCGATAGTTTCCAGGTATTGACTGAGCATAAATAGAACCATTACCAATTATCAGTTTTTGAATGATAATATTTGTTTCTCCGCCTGCACCACAGGTGTTTGTTTTAATGTGTGTGAAGCAGAGGCAATCATGTTTGCTTTAATTTCACTTGAAAAAATTGAAGTTGCAGAAGGGTGCCCCACTAGGCAGCAGTTACGCCAGCCTGAAGATCACTCAACCTCTAGAGTCTCAAAAATTCAAATTAGTCATCTTCTTTCTCTTGCTCAATTCATATTTCATATTTTTCTATTGTTAGTCTATGCGTTTGCTTATAATTTGTTGGCCTTGAAAAAATTAAGGTTGCA
>JAFEMH010000699.1:655000-656412 GCA_022495995.1 Adenophora triphylla var. japonica
AGGTTTAGATTCAGTTCAGTATTTTTGATTTTTTAAATGCACTGTTTAAAGAGTAACTCTTGTGAAAAATTTGTTTTTTTTAAATATTATAAAAAACTAGTTTTTAGAACAGTTCATCACTCTTATTAGTTAGATTTAATATTTTAAAACTAGTTTTTTTATTATGTTAAGAAAAAACTAGTTTTTTACAAGATTTTCACATGTTTAAAAGTTTTTATAACCATAAGATTTTACTTGTTGGATTATATAAAAAATTGTGATTTGGCCTTTTCTAGTCTGTAGTAAACATATTTGCTAACCCGAAATTCTAAGTCATCCAAAATTGATACAAATTTAAAAGTTAATAGTAAAAATACTAAATCATTGAAATGAAACAAAATTCTAATTGTATGTTATATATTAACAATTAATTTATCTTTAAACATGGGAGTATATAAATACTCCCTCCGTTCCACCAAAAAAGATACAAATTTCTATTTTGGGTGTCTCATTTAAAAAGACATACTCTCAAAATAGAAATTTTTTAATACTTCTTTATTCGTTTGATCCACTTTTCATACTAAGACCATTTGTAATGGACATGTTGAATTTTTTTTTTCAATTATTGAAAACCTTGCAATGGTGTGTTGAAAAAATTTTCAACAGTTGAAAGTTTTTGTTTTTGTTGAAAAAATTCAATAGTGTTGAAAAAATAATTGGGGCCCCTATTGCCACTTGTCGCCATAGGATTGGGCCGCTTTTTTTTCAAATTTCATCCAAAATTTTCAAAGGCAATTATCTTATATAAAAAATAATTTTTTTACACTAAAATTCATAATTTTTTTTTCTCTATAAATAGAGTCTTGTTTCATTTGATTTGGACACAGAAAAAAAAATACTATTTTTCAATATAAATTAATTATATTGAAAAGTAACAAATAGAAAATAAAATAAGTATTTCAGTAATTTTTTATACTTTAAATGATAATAATAATAATAATTATTATCATTAAAAATAATAATTATTATTATCATAAAAATAAAAATAAAGAATATAAAATAAAATAAAAGTGGTGGGGTATAGGATGATGAGTTGAAAGGGCGTTGAAAAAATAAGGGTGTTGAAACCATTGTAGGGGTTAAAAATTGAATGGGGTGTTGAATAATTAGGTGGAGAAGAGAGAAGTTGATGTGTCGTGTTTTAAAGGGTGTTGAAAAAATGAGGTAGTTGAAACGATTGTAGATGGCCTAATTATCCAATAACTATTTCATATCTCAATTTCTCTCTCCTACATCACTTTTTATACTCACAACATTTAGGGCCCGTTTGATTTAACTTATTGAAATGTGCTGATGACTTAGTACTTTTGACTGATAACTTATGACTGATGACTGATGAGCTGATGAATGATGTTGTTTGATTTAGTTTTTTT